>JAWWEU010000158.1:17318055-17425509 GCA_035583155.1 Acropternis orthonyx
AATCTCAACTGTTAGAAACAGCAGGGACAGAGAAAACAGACAAAGGCACAAGATGCATGAGTGGGACTCAATATGCAGTGAACAGAAATTGCATGTTAGGCAGCTGTCACAGACCTGGAGCAGTCAGGCCAATCTTAGCAAAGAGACTAGAGATGGTGCTGATATGTGCTTCTCACGTAATCAGAAAAACTGAAGAATATTCAAGAGATGGGGCAGAGCAATGCTTTTGATCTGGCTGGGGCTTTCTCTGTAGTCCTCATTATCTAAAGACTTCACTAACTCATTTAATAAGAGCTGAGAGGGGAAGCTGTGGCCAGTGTAGGACATATGCCCAGGAATGTGTTCCTTCCTCGTTGTCATGTGATTTCTCTTTGCTGGGATGTCCACCTGATGAAGGAATTCTGCACAGCCCCACACAGATAGTGCCTCTAGTGATTGTAGCCTGAAGCATGGCCTACTCTTATCTCACACAACACATCCTTCTGGGAATGTTTTTTCTGTCAAAGAACTTCAAACGTGTATAGGACATCCTTGCAGCTCAACATGTGCTATGAAGGTTACATGCCTTTAGTAGTCAACAGAGTCAACAAAGTAAGAGAGTACTTTCACGTTAAATACCTGGAGGTGTTGTAGTTATTGGAGTGGGGACTGATGGTGTAAGTTCACTTGTTGTGGTAGAGATGGTGGGCAAGGTGGTAGTTTCTGTCGGTTTCCTGGTTGTAGTGGTGGGAGGTATTGTTGTACTGGTGGTGGTTGAACTTGCAGTTTGTGTTGTACTCGGTATAGTTGTACCCTCACAAGGATATTCTTTCCACTCACAACAGTTTACCCTGATTTCATAATTATAGCAAAGTTGCCACATAGTTACATCTTGGTCCTCATTTTTACAGATTAGTCCGTATGTAACATTACACTCCACTTTCTGACCAAGTTCCTCTAAGCTCACATCTGGTTTTTCCTCTGCCCTGCATTCAATTTTTTCAGGAGCTTTACATATATTGTGTCCATGTTTTCTTATTTCATCATATGTTTCATAGTCACCATCATCTCTTTCAGGATTACTAACATCAAACCACTCAGTCCAATCACAGATTAATCCAAAGCACGGGGCTGGAAGAGAAAACAGAGATTTCACGTCTGAGTTTACAGAGAACATTCTGAGAAGACCAATTTTTTATTTTCTTCCACCAAGGACCAGAGGAATGCATTGCATTTTGCCATCTTCCCCAGGAAAAGAGTTCTAAGCTGGTTCTATATTACCAGGGTTTTCAAATGGAAATTTTGCATCAAAATAAAATCACCAATCTGTAACATTTAAAGGTTGATCTTCTGTCTATACTAATCACACTTTTAGAATTATAAAAAAATATTTATTTTTGTTTTAAATATATTTTTGTGGTGATTGTCTTTACTGTTCCTTTAAATATTTCTTTGACATTTTTTAACAACTTAGTTTTGTATTTAAAACTTACTTGTAGTCACTGGATGGCTTGTAGTGGTAACTGAAATAGAACAAAAAGAGATTATTCCATCATTTACAAGCTTTCAAAAATGTAATAGTATGTTTAAATACATTAATTGTATTTCTTTTCTGACACTACTGAGAAATTGAGATGCTAACATGTTTTTCAGAATTAGAAAGGCATCCTGTACATTTATAGTTACAATTTCTTTATAAGAAATAAATCAACTCAAAATGTTAAAAATATTTCTTAGTGTAGTGTGATAAAATTATTCATAAGTCCTGCTTTATCTGTGTCAGCTGTAAGCCCATATACTTGTACTTTCTATATTTAAAATACTTTCCTTAAAGAAAATAATTTTTAGATCACATCTCTGTTGATGATTTACCTGTGGTGGTAAGAGTACTGGTAGGAAAGGAGGTTGAAATGGTTGTAGGTGAAGATGTTGTTGGACAAGGGTAGATTTTATCAGGAACTACAGAACCATTTTCAGCACAAATGTATGTAATACACATGTCACCATCCTGTATTTGTGCCACAATCTGACCCACTTCATAACTTGTTCCATTGATGACACAAGGGCATCCTGCAAGAAAGAGCTTTACTGTGCAATTTTTCTACTACCAGGTAAGAGACAAAGGCAAAATACTTATGGAAAAAAGAACATGTACATGAGTCATGTGTGCTTTTTCAGAGCTATACCTGAAGCTTAGATCTAATATATTGTGTAAATTTATATTTAAAGCAACATTTGAACATATTTAATCAAATGTCTCATAAAATGCTTAAAAAAACAGACATAAAATAAGTTTTAAAATGTTCTGAGAGAAATAATAATTGTAATTTATTATCTGACACTTTTCTGTTATAACTATATATTCAGGAAGTGCAAGCTCTGGTAGAGAAATTCATTAGTTTGGATATAAGACATGGGGGGTAAAAAATGAAGGGACATGAGCTAAAGGTTGAACTGGAAATACTAACAGCAAGGTTCAACAAAAATGCTGTCCCGTTTTCTTTGTTCAGAACTTTCACTTGCACTGAAGAGAATTATTCTAAACCAATACTAAGTCTTTTGTAGAGTCAGACATATGCCTTTTTTTACTTTGTTTGTAGAAAAGCCCAAATGTTATTTACCTGGGACTGGTTTACATTGTATGGATCCTGAGGGGCCACAGACACTAAAAGAAAAATTTTCAGTAATTAAAATGTTGCTGATATTTTATGATACCTGTTAGCAGAGCCAAGAGCACAGAAACATAGAATTTTGTCACTTGATCTTCATTCACACTACTGGATATTTTTCTGGATATAATATTCTCTAGTATTGCCTATCATTGTTTCATTCAAACTAAGTCATCATTTTCATTCGCTAAGTACAACATCTTAAAACTATCCTGAAACACTTTGTGTTGCAAGTTGCAATTATGCAATAACAGCTGCTTTTCAGAACAGTGAACTTACAGCTAGATCAGGGTATTCTCTGGTCACCACGTGGAGCCAGAGGTATAAGTGCTAACATTAGTGAGGCTCTGTGACTGAGTAGGTAGGACCTGAGTACCTCTTTCAGGGCTATTACAGAGTATTTCAGACTACAGTGATTTTGGAAGCCCAGTTTTAAGTGGGAACACCAGGCAGAGTAGTTGCTCTCTGCCCGTAGAGCCATGAGAATCCAAAGGTTGTTCTAGACACTCCGCCAGGTTTCATGACATTATACCATTTATGTGACTTCAGAAAGTATAATTAAAGAATTTGCTAATACAGTTATTATAACAACACTACCAACCAGAAATTTGGATGATTATGGAAAATTATGAAGTGCAACACTATACCAGCTCTTCAGCTGAAGTTGCATCTCTATTTGTTCAAGGCCCAGTAAATTAACTGAGAGACTTAGGGTACATCAATTATTTCCTGAATTACTGCAAGAGTTTTCGTAATTTTTATATACCATATTGTACAGTTTTCTTCTGTGGGTATTTCATGCCCAGGGGGAATGTGAATTCCATCGACGTAACACCAACACTGATCTTCAGTCACACATTCCTTTGTCTCTTCATTATAAATAGGCTTGTCCTTAGGGCATCTGGGGTAGCAGCCTGTTGACGACAAGTGGAAGAGGACACAGGATGAAGAAAAGGTATAAAAAGTTAACTCAGTGATAGGCTACCTTCTGAAGGTAAATGATTCTCACTGCATCAAGCATAGTGAAAGAAATCAAAAACTATTCAAATAGATCCTTGAACAATCAGTCTTTCCAAAAGACTTAAATGGTTCTCATTGAAAATATGGGGGGTGAGGATTAAGAGTCTTTAATGAAAACAAGGAAAATTATGTTTTCTTACCTAGTTCAGTATCTTGGAGAAACCTCTAATTTATATTCATTTATATGGGCAGCTAGTAATTTTAAGACAAAGACCCATCCAAATTTTTCTATAGATCACTACATCAAGAATACTTCTGTGAGGAATATGGAAGTAAATTCACTAACAAACAGGATTTTTAATATATTTATTGGAACACTAGAGTGCGTATATGTGCCTTCAATAGACCAGATATCTTCACCTCAAACAGATAATTTATCTGCACTTTTCCATACCCTTGGTCGGTAATCCAGACCCCATTAGAAGGGGTTAATTGGCTGTCAATTCTCATTGCATTTTTCATGTAAATACAGTTTTTTAAAAAATTATTTAATGTGTTCTGCCTTCAAATGAACACTTGTTAAGTCCTCTTTATACAGTACTGGATTTCTAAATACCCTTTAGACTGAAGTACCATGTAATAAACTGATACTTAGTCACCTTACACTGTCAGACTGCAATAGAGATGTCCTAACAAAAGTAGGTATGCTTTGCATTCCTACTGAAGATAAACAACAAAAATAATTTAGAAAGATAATTGGATATATAATAATAGGCCTTGTGACACTTTCCAAATCTTTCCAATAATCTAAGACAATCTATTTTAAAACATAAAGGTTTGCTGGTTTTTTTAAAAATATTTTGGTTGAGTTATTAAAATATTTTTGTTGATTTTTTTTGGTGGGTTTTTCTTTTTCCATGGGTCTTGTTTTGGTTTTGGTTTTTTTTTTTTTCCCTTTTCATTTTTCTACCAGAAGTTCAAAGCAAAGTCAAACTCGAGGCATTTCTTTCCGATCCCTAAACTGGACATAAGTGCTTCCAGTCCAAACCAAAAGGACTGTGTAGCCAAAAACATGACTGTTTTCTCCAGCTTTATCATGTGGTAGAACAGAAGACATTTGTAAAGTCATTCGCATTCTTGGATCATTGCAGTCCTTATAACATGAAATTCCTTTTCAGTTACTAAGCGTAAGGACTTTCATCTACTAATATGGCATCTACAAATGAAATAGAATTTCCATTAAGAATCCAATATACAGCAGCATCCATGTGTCTGATATCAAAGACATTTTCCAGTGTAAAGGTAGGAGAATGCTGCACATTAATCTAGTAAAGTCAAGATGATCTGATGCATAAATAATAACAAGGTTAAAAAAACCAACTATCAGTAACTTGCTTCTTTGCCATATAAATGATTGTCCTTCTCTTGAAACATCTTAGGAAGGGATGCAAAATAACTATGATGTAATAATCTTGCACGTATCAGGATATTACCCAAGCAGAGACCTAGGTGGCTGACAGCATTTTAAGTATCTCCCATTGATGTTAATAAATAATATATTCCATTATAGGAAACGTTCAGTAAGACTGGACACACATTCAGCATAGCAGGTTTAGGAACATCTCATCTGGCTGACTGACTATTCCATAAACATTAAAAGATACCCAAACGAAGTTATACAAAACACAATATAAATATGGCAAGGAACTGATTACCTTCCAGGTATGGCACTGAAAAGTTGGTGCTGACATTATTAATCATCCTGCAGGTTGTGATATTACTGCCACAGGGCTCATAGTGCCACTCACACTCATCGGGAGGGTTGTAGTAGTCACAAAATATTGCTGGTGAGAAAAAAGAGAAGACAATTAAAAACAGGGTTGCCAAAATGCAGTTCTGATCAGGTCTTTAAAGGCACAAGCAGAACAAATTTACATGCTACGTCATCAAAATTTCTCCTGGGGTATAGGACCTGGACTTTCTGCTACCGTGCTTAAACACAGAGTACATCAAAACTCTGGTGCCCAAGATTCCTACTGCAAACTCTGAAACATTTTTGCAGTATATACAAATTAGCTCCATCTTGCTGTGTCACATGGGTCACGTCCAGCAGGCCAAGAGCAAGTATATGAGATGTTATGGACACAGTTTAGCTGACCATGGACAGAGGAAGGGGCTTTTACTAACTTATGTATCAGAGCTGACTGAAACTAATAATTTTTGTTTCACTGACTTCTTCCACTAAAAAATCCACAATTAGTCCTAATTCTGAATCAGAATGAATTTTTTAACTTAAAAAATTTTAAATTGCTTCCATTTGGAATCTTAAAATTTTGATATGAGCACTTTCTGGGTAATATTAATTTAAATATTATTTTACATTATTTTATGATACACTGGGGTGAGTATTAGCACCACTAATGGACAGTGATGAATACACACAACATGGATTAGGTTCACCTACACAGAGTGCTACATACTTTTTGCTAAAATCAAATTTTGAATAATTTGAAGAAACAAGAGAGGAAAAAGATAACGGGAGTTGCAGTTCACCTACTACTGATTGGAAGGATGACTTGAAACAGAAACAAAAAGGGGAAAAAGGAGAAACAGTGGAAAGGAAAGAAGCCAGGCTGAATAAAAGATAATTGTAACATACAAATTTATTTGTCCTGTTTGTTGCCTGATAAGCTGTGAAAATAAATTTCATTGCATAGGCAGCATGACCTTGCAGTGATAGTATTAATGATTTATTTGACTGACTTTCTGACAGCAGCTCAAAAGATGCAGTTGTGTTTAAGTGGTACTCACGGCATATATCAGGAGTTCTCCAGAAAACACAGGCCTCAACCTTGGTACATTCTTGGGCGTAAGCAGCAACTGCAGAACAGAAACACTCACAATCTCCGCCACTGTCACAAGAGCAGGCATCATGAACACAAGCTTCATAGAAAGGAACAGGGTCCACCTGTTGGGGAAAGAAATGATGCCCCAGTTCATCTCCAAATTAGTTTTCAAATAAGTTTGAGAGCTCTTGAGATAAGGGAATTGAGTTGGGCAGGAATGAGACTGTTTCTGTCACAAACAAACAATTACAGGCTTGAAGCTGCTCAATGTATTTTAGGTAATAATAGACTTAAAATAATCTAGCACCTTCATAATTTGCTATGACTGAAAAAAATAAAATAAGAGTCTTTGGCAGTGCGCACGCTTTCTAACAGAGTTCCATTTTAGCGCTCTCAAACTCGAGCTGAATTGATGCCAGGTTCTTATCTTCCAGCAAGCTTTGCCAGCCAAGTGGTGAGCAATGCACTCCACAGCAAATATGAAGCAGATAACTTTGTGCTTGTCAGTTTTTGGAGTTTATCCAATGACACATTAGCAAAGCATTTTTTTGGCTTGGAATTGCAATAGGAGAAACTTAGACTAGATTTTAGCTGCTGAAGTGATCCACGTGGAAACACATAGTAAGTTAAGTAAATAGATAATTATTTGTGACTTTTCCACTGTGAGTTAAGAACAAACTGTTGTTAATATTACCATACTTCAGGAAAGAGATGAGAAATAAAGAGCAGTGCTCTCTGTGCACTGTACTCTGGCAGCTGTGGGCTGTCACAGGGTATGCTATGGCAACTTGGAGGCACAGTACCAGCAGCTGCCTGCCTAAACTGCATGATATCAGTGGTCTCCAAGGAGATCCCTTCTGTGGGTTGAATACTACAAGAAGCAGTGGTCTCTACAGCTGCACCCTTTCCATTATAGTATGTCTTTCTATCAGGAGATGGGTCTGATGATTGTAAGGCCTTTCAGAACTTCTAATACTGACTGTCTCTCAACAAGAGATGGTGCAACTGCAGCAAACACAGACATAGGGTAGATTTAGGAAGATGACTTGAACAGCAGTAGCAGTGAACCTGTGATGATGAACACGGGTTTGTGCAGAGGGGCTGCCACCACCACTGACACAGTCCCCTTGCCACAGAGGCTCAGACTGCTTTCACTAAGGCTAGATGAAATGTGCTGACACCCATAGCTGTACTGAAGACTTAATTGAAGATCACTCTATTTAGCGACGTCTTCATTAATTTCTGATTGCCTCTCTGCTTTTGCAGTAACAGAAATGCACTGTGATGTCCCATAATCTACTGCCTTCTACAAACCTTGGAGTGACAAACTTTGAAGACTTCGCTCTGGATGATGCTGCATTCTTTCTCTGCCCAGGACTTCCGGTGTGGTTTCATATCACAGGGCTTAATCTCTTGTGTGACATCTGGGCACATGGGAGACTGTTTCCAGGAATTCCCAAACTTCAGAGCACTAGTTTCCTGCAGTCCACTCCTTGTTGTAAAGTCGTTGTTTGACTTGTCATCGAAGTTCCCACACAGACCGCACACTTTGCCCTGAAAAAAAAATTAACATATCCACAGTTTTTAAATATAATACCATGGAAGTGAGAAACAGGCTCTGGTAAAGTAAGAACAATACATTTATTTAATTAATTTAAAAATATATTTCTATTTTTATATATTTATTTTTATATTTATAAATTTTAATTAATTTAATTAATTAAAAATTACAACAGACTGACTGTGTAAATTAGAACTTTTACCTTTACTTCCGAATCATTAATACAGAAAACAAACCTTCATTTGTCTGTGACTCAGCAAACTATTCAGCTGCCACATCTTGCCTCCTTGAAACCAATATCTAGTGTATTTTCATATCTCTGTTTTCATATCCAACTTAAAACACTAAAGAGTGGCCAAGCCTCTTTCAGCTGAGAAGAATTGATTTATTTTCCATTCTTCTCAATTTATCATAGCTCAGCTATTAATATAAGTCGGAGGCAATTCAATTCTGCTCAAAACTGTTTTTATTAAAAGCTTCTAACATAACAAGTGCCATTTCCTCATCCATGGAAAAGAAATGACAGGGAGCCCTTTTCCTTGAAAGAAAGAACTTAGCAAGCCACTCTCAGTAGCAATTTTTTGGTAGTGTTATTTAAGGTCCATCAAGAAACAGTATGTCTCTGTTTCTCCAATGCCTCAATGCTCTCCAGTTCAGCATGCTGGTTTTCAGAAACCAGAACCACCTCCATACACTGCAAAGGGAGTTTGGTTTTAACACAGGGCTGAGATAGCGTGTAGGTTTCCAAGTGCATGTCCTGCCAGATTGCAACCCCTTGAACTACTTTGGATGGTCAGCTATCAATATTCACAAGCTCAGAGTGCTTGTGTTTAGATGTTTAGCTCTACTGCAGTAATATCCTATGTATTCTCTGGAATGCACTGTGATAGACTGTAAGAAGCCCCTGTAGCACCTCTGCAAGCTGTGGCAGTAATACTGCAAGCTAATCAATGTGCAGAGGGTATAGGAACTAAAGAGGGCACCACATTAAAAGAACAATTATGTTTCCTTATCTATTCATAATACTACTTCAGAAAAAGACAGACAGGTCCTAACTTTGTAATCAGGGCTCAGCTTGATGAAAACGGTAGTCTTCTTATCCCAGATAAGCATCACACCGTTGCTAGCCTCAATAACGAGGTAGAGGCCTACTGTCCTGTTCCCATAAAGCACATCATCACCAACATCTCGCTGGATTTCTTTGTACTCTTTGTTCTCCAATTTCAGTTCAGTTTTCTGAAAGATAAAAGGAGAAATATACCAGTAACTTTTATGATTAGGTAAGATATTAGACACTCGTAACAATACAATTCATTTTGAAACCAATAGCTCAAAGTCTGGGATGACTTTCCAAGATGACAAGTGGTGTAGCACTTGTGCTTGAGAGAGGTTAATCACCTGAGAATCTACACCTTTACTGATTAATTTGGTACAGTCTCTAATGCTGGTTACAGCTGCTTTTAGGGACGTGGTTTCGGAGCATTACCTTTTTGGCAGTACTTGGATACTGATATATATTCACTGAGTATCACTACTCACCCCCAGGAACATTTTGATAGCTTTTGAGCAGGTGACTCCTGTAGTTCCACAAGGGACATTCTCTGTGATGATACTGAATGAGCCACTGGAATTTTTGTCACCACAAAAGTCCTGTTGAAAAAGAAAAAAATGAGCATGAGAAAATTAGGTAGAATATTTTGCTTTAGTTCAATGTCATAATAATTATAATTATTTAAGTCTTCACAATGTGTAAGTCACTACTGCTATTTCAAATGTGAGATCCTATATACATATATTTTTACAGGCTCACAATCATATACATGTACTTCTCTGCATATGTATAAACAGCTAACACAGTCTTGTTCTGGGAAAAAGAGTAGGGCAAAAAAACAAACTGAGGAATATATCTTTAAATATAAGTAGCTTTGGTTTCTAAACTTTGAATTTGGATTTATTTCACAATTGATAATGAGCTGCTATCTCTCTCTATAAAATAGTTCTGTTACATATAATTTGTGAGCACTAAATCAGGAGAAGAAGTGACATTCACACAGCTTGTCTGCACTGGGAATACACAATTTTTTCTGGCAGAATGTGTGAACACCTCAGGAACAGTGATGGCAGGCAATAAAGAATGACAAAACCAAAGAGGAAAGTAGATCTTCAAGGCAATCAAACACCATTTCAGCCCTCCTGCTGACCATTACCTGAATAGCCACATATTCACAGTTCCCATCAAAGTCATAGAATTTTCCATCAAAAGTGATATAATGGCCACTTCCATATATCATACAAGTCCCATAGCACACATGTTCAGTGCAGCTCCAAACTCCTTTTTGGCAGGTACTAGAAGAGAGCAGAGAAGTTGAATTTTTAGAGCTCACCAAGAGTATGCCATTTGAAAAACTGCAGAACAAACCCAGCAGCTGCCTGATACAATGTGATAATGTGCAAAATATCCACATCTCCATTTCAACAGTTTTGCCTGTTTTTAAGCCTATAAAATGATTTTTAACTCTGGTCAGCTAAAATCTTCAGATCTGATAGCATTTATATTTAAAAAATTACTGCATTTCCCAACAAGAGATGTCTACTGAAAACAGAGGTAGCTACTACCCCAGTATTTTCAGCAGAATCTGTATTTCCTCAAATAGCAATAAGTATTCCTGAAAATAAAGGATCATAGTTGCAGCTTTTGCTGTAGCATATAAGCCTAGACATGACTATTAATATATTGCATAGAATATATTGTAGAGGAGAGTTCAAAATTATAACTTACCAGGTGTTGCAGTCCACTGTTACCTTCTGCCCAGAAGAATACCACTGGTTGTTATGAGTGCATGGGCAGTCCTTCTGCTCAACACAGCCCCCTTTGCCATCATCAAATAGACCTTCAGGACACACACAGCCTGAGATACACTCTGTCTGGAACTAAAGAATATAAGGAGAGAAGGTTACCTTATGATAAAGTACTGCATTTTAATTCCACTGCTTCACAAGCACTCTTTCAAAACTGCATTTATAAACAAACAGCCTAATATTGACTAGTTTTATAAGGTTCTTCTTTCTAAGTTAGTAATGTTCTTCTTTTCTATTTTGGTTGTCTATGAACCCGAATCCTACTTCATTTGGGAGTTACAACAACTCTGCTGAAGACACAGTAAAAAGGAAGAGGAGAGGGAAACTATAAGGGCAATAATCATGAAAATGGCAACAGATTAACATAATTGGCAAGAAAAAAAAAGGAAGATTAAACCAAAGAAAAATAAACTGTTAGTTACAACTGTATTTTCTGTGTAGCACCCTGTCATTTAGAGAATACAGAATAAAGAAAACGTGACATGAAGAAAAGTTAAGTACATACCTGATCAGCTTGAGAACTATGACAGCTAAGTTGTACAGGCGTTTGTGAAGTCCACTTTGAGGATGCATTGCAGTCAAAGTATATTTTGTTAGAAGAACATTCTCTTTCACCTGAAAGGTATATTGTTGGCTTAGAATAATCAAGAAAAGGCAAAAGAAATATGTGTGGAAGGTGGTAGTTACTGAGACAGACATCACATGCTCTATCCTTTTGAAAAAAGAGGCTCAGTGAGGAGAGAACAAAGTGAAAATGTGGAACTGTTTTACTTAAAGAGAAAAAGCCATGCAATGCAAGTAAGTGGAGAATTCAAAAGGAAAGCAGGTTTGGAGGTTGGTTACAGTTTTTATTTTATCATACTTTATGGAATGTCACTTACTTTCCATCCTTATTTTCACTGAGGTACACTGGACCTTTGCATTTCGGCAAGCACTAGAAAAGTGAAGTAAGTAGAAATTTAAAAAAAAAAAAAAAGCAAATTCAGTTTCATCAATTTAAATCTAAGGATTGGCTTATATAAATTTGAGAGTATTTATCAAAGATGTCCTGCATAATTTCGACCGATATTTCAAGGTCAATTCTATTGAAACACACTCATGAATTTTAACTTGGAGAAAATGTGTAGCAAGACTTTAGGTCTCATGCACAGAAAGGTTATGTTTTAAGGAGTGACCGCCATTTTATTAATCCTTAATACTGAAGCTTTTGGTGACTAAGGAAATAGATAATAGTGAAACAGATAAAAATTAAAAATTAAATCAAAGACTTCATTTGGACACAAAGTGCATTTTCATGCCTATTCAACTCATATGGTGAACATTTGTTGGCCTATATGCTTCTTCTGCTGGATGAGAGAAGGTGCACCAATGATCAGGCAGTGAACAGTTGCCAAGGTTCATGGCAAAATACAACACAATCATGAAAGCTGCTTTCAAAAGCCTATGCTGTACTAAATACATATCAAGGAGCCCTTCCTCCCATGGAAACCACAAGTAATCAGTCTCTGCCAGAAAAGGAAACAGCAGCATAACAAATAGTTGGCCTTTAATCTTCCTTTTACCCCTCTGTTTAAAAAAGCCCTATTAACAGTGTAGCTTCAAAGCAGCATTTATCTGTGAATATCTCAAATCTCCAAAGCAAGCCACACTTCTCAATTATTGATAAATTACATTGCAACAGGATAATACTTTGCTCAGTATGAAGACGTTGTGAAATGTATTACAAATGTTCGTCAAAGAACAAAACAAGGTAAGCACCTTAATCCTAATAAACAAATTTTTAAAGGGCTTTTATCCCCACAAAAAAAAAAAAAGAAGCCACAATAAAACATACCAGCGTTCTCCATCTTTTGTAAAATATTCCCCAGGTTCCAGGTATGATCCCTTGTAATAACAGGGGCACTGGGAGATGGGCACACAGTTACCCTGTTTGTTCAAGTATGTGTTCTGTGGGCAGCCACAGCCGTCCACGGGAGCAATGTCTTGCAAGCAATACTTTTCACCATCAGCAAGGGAACGACAGGTTTGCTGGCACTTTGTAATGTTGTAAAGGAAGACTTGATTTCCTGGGCAGGTAGACACTTCACTGCCTGCAGGGAAAATAAACAAACTGGTAAATAAGGGTCGCAGGATGGACCCATTTTGTTTTCTTTTGCTGTGCAGTATGTAATGATAAAAACATCCCCTTAGATTTTAATAAAGTACAAAAATATCAGAAGACACGAGTAACACTAACCTAACTTTACCAGCTGAAAACTTATTTTTAACTGCTACTAGTAGTTTCTACTTTCATAGCTCTATTTATTTCACATACTGATAATCAGAGAGAGAGAGCACAATATAACAAACTCCTAGTCTCAACAATACCACAGTCTTGATGAAAATCAAGCATGATGATAAACAAAGACACAGATAAACAAAGGCCATGTAAAAGCCGTATGGCTAGGATTCCATTAGTCAAATAAACTGCATTATTATTAGTATTTAAACTGGGGAAAGAAGGTGAAAGTGAAAAATAATGTTTTCTACTTTTAACTATGTCATGAACAAATTACAGCTAAAGAATATTACGTGAATTAGTAAACATTATAAGCATTGTGTCTTTTAGGTCCATTAGACATTTCTAAGATACTTCAAATCTCCTTACATTTTGATTACTAATAACCAAATTCAGAGAGAGCCTGCTTATTTCTCCTGGCTAATTAATTCCAGAGGGATTACAGTTCTACCACTTACTGCAGACACTGTTTCTCCAGCCTCCCAGTATGACCCCTTTGAAAGAACAGGCTCTTGAATAAGAGGACAGGGCAGCACACAAGCATTCTTCATTATCTTCACAGAGGCAGGTGTCGTATTTACATTTCTGAAAAATAGAATGGAAAGGGTGAGTAAGCCCACAGGAAACCGCCGGCAATTGCAACTCAGTTGCTACACAGTATCTTGTGTGTTTTTCCTGATGTTTATTGATTCCCATGACCAGAGAACAACGGAAGGAATGGACAAAGACCAGAGACTGAAAGTGCAGCTTCATTTCATACACAATGAAAATATTTGGATGCTCAGTCTAACCCAAGCCAAGCCTCTTGATCTTTTAAAAACTATCCAGCCTCCTGACAACACCTTTTTCAAAGGATATTGATACAATTTTTTTCTCAGTTATGCATTAGAAATGCAGTGATCCACAAAAATTGGAAATCATAATGGCAAAATATTAACCAGATCATCCAAGATCTTCACAACATTTGAGCTCATACCGAGTTCCAATTATAAAAAAATTACTTAGGAATTTCTTCTTTCTCTTCAGGTAAGCCTCACTTATGCTCAACAGTGATGAGCACAAGGGAAAAAAATCATGGAGATTCTGTCATGAAAATGATTTGGTGTTACATTCCAAGCAATATAGGAAGCTTTGTTTGTTTGTTTGTTTAAGGGTAGTCAGTTCATGTTTGCATCTCTTGAATCTTCTTTTCAGCTCCAATATCCAAACCGATAAAAACGTTCATTAAATTCAAAACATAGGAGAGCAAACTTCAGCAGCGCTCCATAAGAATCTCATCAGAGGAGATACTTTGGATGCATGCTATGCTGCCAGAGTCAATCAATGCAAAAACTTCAGCAACTCTTGTGGGCAAGCCACTCAGCAATGTCTCAAATTTTTGAACAAGGGTAAATGTCTACAGTTAGGCATTTGAAATAAAGCAGTACTAAAAAGAGTGCAAGATTACGATACCTTATAGTATTCTGTAGGATCAATGACTAAGTGACACCTTGCAAAAGGACCTTCTGGGTTTTTCAGCAGAGAACACCAATGCTCAGCATAATTTGCTGCAAAAAAAATAAGGAAGAATTCATCACATTTCCTTATCTTCCTTGTGCCATGTCTAGTTATGCTAATATATAAATGCAGTGCAAAAATACAAATGAGAGAGCTGTGCATTTGGGTGAGTGGAGAAACTACATGCAATCATTGCACATATATTTCTATTATTTGATTCAGAAACAAGCAGTCATAAAATCAAAAACTATATCTTACTGCTGCAACTTCTTTACATAGAACTGTGACAGCCATTTGGGTACCATAAAGCTGAGTTAAGCATAAGGATAAACAATACTAGGAAATACAAGCTGGCTGAGCAGATAATGTAAATTAATTATCTTGCTTCCCAATCTTCCAGCTCAGGATCCTTCTATAATCAGCCCCTAAACTTTCCCTTCAGTTTGATGGGAAATCAGCACTTGTATGTAGACAAACTTGCAGATATTAATCTAGAAAGTCTTCAATGCCACACTACAACTCTTACATGCCTGTTGCAGCAATACACAGCAAACACTCCTCCTTCTGGCAGAAGTCAACCATCTGACTTATCCCTGCACTTACCACTTTCAATGCTGAGACTGCAGGGATCTTCCAGCTTTTCTACACGGTCTGCGCAGGTGGACTGAGCTTTCCATGTGTTAGCAAAGGCAGATCCTGTAGCTTCTACCAGCCCACTGGTTGTTCTGAAGTCATCACCTTCCATTCCATTAAAGTTTCCACAAAGACCTGTTGGAAAAGAAGGTAAAAATTTTACATGATCATTACTCATTCTCATACTAAAAGGTCAAAGGAAAGGGACAACTGACCACAAACACTAGAAACAGAAGTTCATGCAGTTGATTTTTCCACCTCAATATCAATGCAACCTATAAATAAATACTGAAGTTTTAGGAGTCCTATTCTAAATCTTCAACCTCTTGAGAAGAATAGTCTTCATGAAGATATCTCTGCCTCGAGAGATTACCACCCCAACTTGTATTTTTTATGTTTTCTGATAATACTGAAATCACAAAATGTACCAAAAGCCTGTTTTTGTGGATAGCTAAAAACTAAACTGAATATAAAAGTAAGGAATATTCTAAGAAATATCTATGTACTGACACCAGAGTAATTTCAATGTGGAAAAATAAAACACATTTCTAGTTCAATTCAGTCAACTTTCTTTCAATTATTTGATTTCTGCTTTTAGTTTCCTCTTCTTGAATCAACGAGTAGCATGAGTTATCACTAATGTAAAGAATACATGAGTTCTCAGCTGTGGAACAGCATGGCTTTACTTCCTCTTTAAATAGACACTTGCCTTGAAGTTTTCCTTGAACTGACTGATCCGCAGTCACAAACAGCTGCATGACTCGAAGCAGCTGGATCTGCAGCTGAAGCCCAAAGGAAGTTTGCACAACAAGGTAGTTGGAAGATGGCTGGAATACTGAGAAGCTGGCTGAAAAACAAAACGTGAACTGTGCAGTAAATACGCAGAGAGGTTGCCAGAAAAAATATTTTTTATTAGATCCTAAGGTTTCACCTGTCATGAAAATTCTAAGACCAGGATCAAATTAATAATTTTTTTTTCCTTTAACAATCACTGGCCAACTAAATACGATGATGGTCCTCACTAACTTAAGTTGATTATTCATCTGTGAGATCAGAACCAAAAGGGCATCCCCACACCATGCAGCCAGATTTGGAAAGTGCTAAATACCCCTCTTCACAGGCAAGCTAAACTACCTGCTTTAAATCTGGGCCATGACAATGCCTCTTTCCCAAGCTGCATGCCAAAATATATTCAAGAGGCATGAAAAAAGTGAAGTGGCATTTTTTTCAATCATCCACTCTGCACAGAGTCAGTCTGCCCATGAAATCCTCAGAAGGCTATTAAATCACATTCATCCTCAACTTCTTCCTAAATCTGAGTAAATTCGCTCTGCCTCCCTCCCACTTTTGCCTCTATAATGGTAAATACATCCCTACATGAGAAGTCAGGTGTGTGACAGTGGACATACCTGACACATGAGGCACATTCACTGTCATCTCATTCAGTAGCACACTGCCATCTGATCTGAGAACCACCACCTGTATAATGGCAAATAGAATCGATGAGGTTCTAAGTACTGGGAGGAAAAGGAACTAATAAAAGGGAAATAAACAGGAGAGACATTTTGCACATTTAGGCTGTGACTGGAACTTCAATTTTTTGAAAGGAAGAATCTGTCTGAAAATTTAAATGGCAACAGACCTGTAGGATACAAGTGAGATTTCTTCTTGCTATTCAGTGTTTCACTTACACCTGTCTACAAAAATTTATAGCAGTAATGAAATGCAAAATTCATTTATATTGGGCACTTTGGTTTCAGCAAGTAAAAGAAAATATTAGGTCTTCAGGATCTGTAGCAAGTTCTTATTCCTTATAAAAACATGTGCCACAGCTTCAGTGTAATTGTTTATTATGATTCCAGCATGGTCAGAAAGTAGTTTATTAAACTTCCTCATAAAATGCTAGTCTGTACACACAGAAACATAAAATTATTGGTTTCTGATTTGGTTTTCTTTTGTTCTAGTTATGCTGGCAAAGACATGGAAGTCTAGAAATACATGAGGAAAATTATATGTACATGTATGTAAAGCTATATATAATCTATATATTCCCATAGCCAAACAGAATACTGAAATGAATATTTGAGATGGTTGGACTGTATCAACATTCAAAGGTAGGATTTCTTCTGAAGATCTATAAAATTATATCAGAATAAAGTAAAATCCTGTGAGGGGAAAGAAGAATGGGATTCTTGCTTCCAGACATCTGGAATACTGTAAGAATAAACATATAGCACAGAGCAGAGGAGAAGAGGGGGGGAAATTTCAGCTGTTTGGAATCTCATCTTTTGTTAAGTTTAGGTCTATTTTGAATTCTTGAGGCAGAAACCTGAGTTGTTCTTTAGCCTGTCTGAGGTGCCTTATCTATCCACAATAACGACTCCAGAAGAATTAACTATTTATCCTCAAGAAGGGAAATACACTGATATTCAACAAGTCTAGCAGAACCCACAGAACAAAACTTACATTTCTTTTGTGATCCACTAACAGCACAACAGTCTTCAAGCAGGTCTGCCTGTCTGTGGAGCCACAGGGAGCCAGCTCTGCCAGGAGAGCATAACTGTCGTTTGTGGGACCCTACAACCACAGCAAAATAAATGCTCATTAGTCCAACCAAGTCTCATGAGATGCCTTCCAAACAAAGACTAAATTTATCTGTTACAATAACTTTACTGCAGACCGTAGCTATTAAGACCACCCTGTCAGCACTAGCTCTTGCAGCTGAACACTCTTTCAAACAATTCAGTGGTATTGTTTCTAGCTCAACAAGATTTTTGCCATTCTCTAGAAGAACAGGCACTAGATATTTTAGGGACAGATTAATGAAATAGCTGCCTACCTCCTTTCCCTAGCTGACTTTGACACTCAGACAGAGAAACAGCTATTACAGAAGCAGCTGAGAATTTCTAATCCTGAGATCTGCCAGTTTTTGAAGTTTATCTGTCCATGCAGCCAGAGTGACTTTATGATTTCCTATACACAAAGGACTCCATTGGGTAAGGACAGCATAAGCAGTCTTCTATCTGACTGGTTAATCACCCATTGCAATAAGTCCCCAGCTTCCCCCTAGGGCTATTACAGCTGACCTTGAACTTTCTAGTACAACTTTCAGCATTTCTGCTTCCCTCACCCCATGAAAGTGAAACAAAACAATAACTCACAGCTGTTAATTATCAGCCCACAAGACACTTGTATATACCCTACAAGCATATACCCTACAGCACACAGTACCTTGGCCAACACATAGTAACAGTCTCCATGGAATGTGTACTTCTTCCCATCAAAGGTGGTAATATGGGAACCTCCTTCCACTGAACATCTGCCTGGACAGGGTAAATCTTTGCACATCCATCTGCCTGAATTACAGGTGCTATAAACAGAAAAATAATTTAAAAAATGCTTGTAGGTATTACAGCAGCTGAGAGCACTGAAAGAATCTGTATACCTAGCAAACAGCAAGATATCCCCAGGTGGTTTAAAACTGTATCTTTGACCATTTCCTTAAGATTTTCCCTGGCATGTGCCATAGATTCAAGAAAACTTCCCAAAAATTTGGTTCTATAGACATTTAACATTAAGTTCAGAATGTTTTCAGGATGTCTCCTATGATCAAGTGAAAGTTTTTAAAATACAGACCCATCTACAATCATTCAAAGAAAGGTTTATAAACAATCAGGATCCTTACCATTCTTCACATTCCTTGGAAATGCTTTCTCCAGGTGAATACTGTTTTCCATCGAGTTTGCAGTGGCATTGGCTAAGAGGTATGCAGCCTTTTCCAGTAATGTCATCATACACAGTTCCTATAAAACACAGTATTCGCTATTCCACGTGTTTTTGAAACAAGGAATTCCCACAGAGGAGGAATTTTCAACTTGCCACACAGGCTGAGTTTTGTTCCACACAAAATAGCTAAAATAACACTTGCCTTCAGGGCAGAAACAACCGTCCATGTAGTGTTCCTCACAAAGGCTGCTGACTTCTAAGTGTGAGCAAGTATCCATGCAGGGTGAGCTGCTTTCTTTATAGACCATGGTATCAGGACAGGTCTTGGCTGAAAGAATAAGAAATACACCAGGAGTTATTTGAGTGGAAAGTCCATAGTACCCCCGAAACCATAGATCATGTACCCTACTCCCCTCAAGTCAGTGATGTCTCAAGCCAGACTCCACAAGGCAAAGCATGTTCATCTGTTTCTGAACTGCTTTGTCTGTTTTATAAGTTTACTTCTTTTGTTTTCAAATAGATGACATTTCCTTGGTCATCTGCAGCATCAGCCCTCACAGTTTTTTAATGGGAACAGAATTTCTACTTGCTGAAAAAGATTTCTTAATAAAAAGGGTACTAGAAGAAAGGGAGGACCTATTATGCCATTTATTGTACTACTGGTATAAAATTTCTAATGCATGCCAATAGTTTAGTAAAGAAGTAATGAATTTAAATGTTCTGTGGTGCTACATGCATGCAATATTTGGGTCTTTATAAAATTTGTGTAGTTGCTTACGGCAAAAGTGCTGCGTCCTCCATTCACTCGGCCGGCCGCCTGCATGCGAACACTGGCGAGAGTACTCGGAGATGGTGCTGCAGAGGCAGAAGGAGTCATCCTTTCCATTGCAGGCACACTTGTCCTGCATGCAGGCTTGGATGTACATTTCCAAATTAAGACGAAAGCGACAATCAGCAAATGCAGAGGAAGTCAGCAGCCTCTCGCACTCGTCACGCTAAGGAGAGAGAGTAATAACGTTTGAGAAATTTGCAAGCATTGAGCTTCTGGTCACTTCCTATCTTGCATAAAAACTGTTGTCTTCTGAAGAGTTATTCAAAAAAGGAAAAAGTAACTATTTGTCCTGGAATGGACAGTCTTCCCAGCTCCTTGCAACCAGCTCCCCATAGCAAAAGGATGTGTCCAGGCAAGTGAGGTTCACCAGTAGGAATACTCACATGCTGATTACAGCTCGGAAGAGCCTGAGTTTCATCTGGATCTTCACATCTGACATTGGGTTTGCTGATCTTCTGCAAGTTCCCATATGTAATTGAATTGTAGCTTGCATCTATGAGAAAAAAATTCAGAGGACTTGTTGAGCCTCAAAAATTGACAACAAGATGCACTTTTTTCCTGGGACTCTTCTGATCAAGGAAAACATTTACTATGGTGCCAAATACAGCTGTCAGAGGTACCTGCTTTGAACTATGTCTAACCATGCTTAAAAATTTAAAGGGAAAGCAAGAAAATAAGGCCAGCAGAGAGAGAACAGTAAGATTCATCTGGAATAAAATAACCTTAGGCATGGAATGCAGCACTGGAACATAATGTTTAGTCTGGGGCAATCACAGAAACCTCTCAAGTCAAATTTGCTCTCCTGTGATGCTTCTATGCACAGTGCTTAGCAGTCTGTCTCTGTCACTATTGTAGGATGGCTCACCTCCCCTGATAAACTCGTTGTAGATTGGAATTCCATTGTAATCTCCACAGAGGCCACAGGTATGGTTATTAAATTTGTTGTCCAGTTCCACCTAAGTAATAGCAATAAAGAGGAAAAATGTAAAAGAATCATCTTTTTTTTTCCCTCCATTTTTTCCCCTACTGGGATAGAGAAATATCCCAGGAAATACCAATAAAAATACTGTGATCATACATACCATCAGTGCATCCTGCTGATTCCACATCAGAACCATGCCTAATTTGGCATAAATCTTGGTGTAAATGTCATTGCTCTCAATGAGCATACCAGAGCTGTAGTAAGGCGTCTTCACACTAGGAAGAAAATCAGAGACCTTGCATTAGTTCAGAAACATAAAGCCTGACATGAATGTCTGTAATAAGCCAAATACCCTAAGGAACAGAGGAACTAGTCTAGTCTCTGCCTACCTCATCCTAGCTGCACAGGATGCCTTGTTTCAGTGAGACATAAAGTCTCTACCCCCAACACTTGAGACAATAACTCCTTGCCTTTAAAAGGTAAAGCTACTTCAGAGGCAAAACCCTACCCAAGGTACAGGTTCTTTAATAAAAGAACCAAAATGTCAGATGTTTTCAACTTAATCAAAGGAAAATCCATCATAATTGGGTACTAACAGAGTATATTCAAACATTCACTAAAAGTTTACTTCAATGAAAGAAGCTACAACATAAATGAGATATTTTCTTTACTAAAAGGTCTGATAATCATTCTGGAGAGAATGAATGTTTCTTTGCAAGGAACTTCCTCCTTAAGAGAGTTCCAAAAGCACAGGCAGATACAGGGACTGTCAACAAAATTTTGAAAAGAAAGGAGCACATTAACAGGAATTAGGTAGTTATTTCAGAAGTAAGTTACTTGGTTTTTGGTTGACAGGACCAAGCTTGTTGGCGGTGACAGAAGAGACTTTGCAGAGGGCTAAGCATAGATATTTTTGTGTGATAAAGAATCACTTCACCACCTCTCGCTCTTGTTCTTGTATGTCTGTCTTACAGGCCAAACTGAACTGCTGCATTTCATTCAGCAATAAAGGGATTACAGCAAGCAGCCTCATCCTATAAAATCTAGAGAACTAGAGTCTGTTCAAACAGAAGCAGTGTAAAGTGAAATCCAGTCAAAATAACTGGTCCATTTTGTACAGATTTGTCAATATAATTGCTGTCCATCAGGACTGATGTGCATGCACATCTCCTCTTAAGTAGTCTCTTGACTGGGAGAACTTTATCTTCTGATTTCCTGTCACTGGAACTTTTCCCACCGTTTGCCTCAGGCATTTTTAACATGGCCAAATAACTTACACGTCTAAATACAAGGTGCAGACACAGAAACCACAATTTCTACTTTTGACTGCATTGCTCATCCTCTGGGCAATGAAGTCTTGAGAGATCGTGTTTTGCAGGAGGGATTATAAAACACCAGGCATCTTGTCACCTTTCAGCTATCACAGCATGGAATACTTATCTTTTTTCCTAATACTAGGGCACTCGATCAATCAGTGGACCAAGTACCACGAGGCAAATTCATACATTTTTCTACATTACATTTTTCACTTTAGTACTACTGTAATAGTGAAACACTATTTTACGTGACAATTGTTCATGTAATTTAAAAATCAACACGGAAAACTGAGTTTTATAAAAAACTAAATTCCCTTTGCAGAAAAAACATGTTCAGAAGGGATCTATTGTTTTATGAACACCATCTAAGACAAAAAGAGGCTTGGTTTACAAGAAACAATATTTAAAGGGTTTTTAAATTTGTTTTTCATGGAATTCTTTTTAAGACCTGGGTACCAAATAAAAAGCTTTTTCAATTTGGGGAAACAATGCATTTTTTTATAAATTTCTGTCATTTTGTTTTGCAGTCTGGTATGACCTTAGGAAAACTGAACACTCTTTTCAATCTTTGAACATATTTTCTTTGCAGTGGCTTGCAAACTTCAGGGGAAAAGCCAAAATCTGGGCAAAACCAAGTCCTACAATGACAATAAAAAAAATATTCTTTTTTTTAATTATGCTAAAACACATTAGTAGCCAGTTTCTTCAGAATCTTCAGAACTATCTCCTAACTTATGATTTGCCTCACTTCTTTCAGTGAGTGTATATGCACAAACTGAAAGGATTGGTTAATGATACAAACGACTAGGCTAAGACACTATTCGCACCAGTAGTGGTGTCAGGCTAGTTTCTTGTGTAACCATATGACAGAAGAAGAAAAATACTACTGCTTCCTGTGAAAAAGTACACAGTGCCACACAGCGTAAATTATGACCTGTGTTATGTCTGTTAAAATCCCTTGATGAATGGCCATTGGATCTTAAAGAATTATTTATGAAGATCAGAAAAAAACGACATCTCTACTGTCACAAAATAAGAGGGAAAGACCCCAGAGAAACGCATTTTCTTTTTAAGGATTTGCTAGACCATCTGCTAAGGAAAACCCAAGGTGATGCCATAAAACAAATCACATTATGTCATTGCATGCCAGTGAAAGGTCTGGCTCATGAGCTGCATTGTTTCCTGCACAACTGGAAGAACAAATCACTCAAACCTCTTCCTGACTTTCATTTAAAAAATCTCTTATGCCAATGTGGAAATGACGATTAATAGCAAAACCCCTCCCCAAAGCAATTTTTATGCTGGATTTCAAAAGGCTTTGGGTTTTTTTTTTAATTGTGGAAATGCTTAGCTGCAGTTACCACAGTGGTATACAGACAGCTGTGTAAACAATCAATCCTGGTTTTATCTTCCCAGCACATTTATCTGAAACACTATCATATTAAAGGAACTTACATTCGCCCATCCACCACAACCAGCTTTGGTTTGAGGTACACCATGATGTCCTTGATTTTTATCAGAATGTACTGGATCTCGGGGTGGTTGTTGCTGTTCAGAGCACGTTGGATGTGGACAGAGAACTCCGTGTAAGACTCTCGGCAGTCGGAAACAAAGTTATACTCGCAAATGCCAGGGAATTGGTAGATGTCTCCATCGAAGGTTTTGAAATGGTTGTTTCCCCAAGTGCTGCAGACATAGTGGCCATGGCTTCTTGTCCGTCCTGTTAAGTGATGAAAAACAAATAGACATGAAAAAAGTGCAATAAATGGGCTAGTGTGAGAAAAGGTAAGGGTTCCATTTTACAGTAGAAATCTCTTGCAATTATGAGCACAGTGATTCCATAGATTTCAAGCCTGATCAAGTATCTGTTAGTTAAGCAGAAAGATAAGAATCTCTCATGAAAAAAAAAAAAAACATTAATAAATACTGAAGAGATTCGAGTATATCCTATAATCCTCACTGAGGAGGAGGAGGAACCTGTCTGCATGTGCTGAGGAAACTTAATGCTCTGACCACTAACAAGCTGGTGCATCACTGCAATGGAACTGCTTTGCTAAACATATTATTTTATTCTCAATCACAGTATTATTTTTATCAATATTAAATGTTCCTAAGAGCTATCTTCTTCCCAGAGGCAACATGTACTAGAAAAAAAAACAGGAAACCAAGAAAGTACCACCTACTCAGGAAGGTAAATAGTTTAAATGATGTGTACTTATGCATAACAGGAGATTTTAGGAAATTATTATTTTCCTAAAAGTAGTGATTTCTGCTACTACAGACTAGAAATTCTTCAGAAGATAAGTCAGAAAATCACCATGAAGGAGGGGAAAAAAAGTTTTTGCAATAACAAAAGATGAAGGTGATGTGTTCCCTTCCCAGACAACTATACTGACAAATAATACAAACTAACACAACATCTGATAAATCTCCAGATACTGTAGATTAGGGGTGAATCATAAAAGCTGAGCATCCATGGAAAACTTGATGTGTCTCTCATCTTCACTAGATTTTCTTGTAGCGTTTAATGTAAGAAAGCAAAACTGCTAAGACAAGCTCTAGGTTACTGCAGTTTGACAGTATCGATCGTACGAGATACATCCAGCCAAGCTGGAATGCTCCTCTCCCCAGATGAAAGGCTGCACAGAGATTCTCCCAGAGCTCACAGCTGGGATACCAAATGCAAGGTAGTGCTTTCCTCTCAGTGCTGATTTTAAGACAGAGCAGACCAAGCTCGATACCCCAAACCTGATCACTGGACAAAATTCATCACCTATTCCTCTAAAAAACAATTTTTCCTTTTCAGCATGAGTGCTCCAGTTCAACACTTCAGAGTTGATGACAAATAGAGTAAGTTAGAGCTTTTACAGAAGGATTTTTAATGTCCTAAATGACAAAATTAGCTTTGTTCAATGTTACTAAATTCACTTTCGAAGAAAGAATTTATGTTGTTCCAAGTAACAGACAACACGATCATCCACCTTCTTCATTGCTGTAAAAGTGAACCCCTTACACTCCTACAGTTGCTTTCTGCCAAGTAGTTGCCATACCTAGGACAGACTCAACACATCGAAAGAAAAGTAACGTTGAAAATATTTTCCGAGCACATCAAACCAGATATCAGTGAGCTGGATTTAGGCACTAATCTCTACAAAGAGAGCAGTATCTACCTATGTTGGCTGAGCCATGCTGCCTCAGCATTTGAAAGCTTAAAAAATTTAAGGCATCTTAACACTCCAGTGCATGGTTTAAATGCACTGCCTCCTTCTACCTCTGCAGTGGTATTTTCATTCTCTCCCTCTTTTCCAGGAGGCAGTCTGCTACCATTTAATTTCTAGAGCTTACCTTTTCGTATTTCATCAGCATGGCAAAGAGCCAGCCAGAGTATGAGAAGGCTGGCTGCTCTTAGCCCCATGGTGGCTAAGGCAGGTGAGTGGGGAACTCCACTGAAAACTCTTCTTTATATAGTATCCACTGATGCAATTGATTCTATCACCTGGGAGGAGATGAAGAGGGAGGAGGAAAGAGGAGGGGTAAAGAAAACAGGTGTGGTATTTACAGAAGATAAAGATACAGAAGTAAACAGACGCATTTTTTCACCATAAATGAAGGAATTCAGCATACAGGAAATGGTATAATATTGATTCAGGAATCATGAAATTTTTTATTGCACTATATCATCTGCAGGATGCTGTGCTTTTAAATCCTTTAAATGCTCATGCCAAGTATAATCCTCAGTAACTCCTAAAACAAATAATGAATTTTGGGGTGGCTGAACAAATAAATCCCTCGACAAAATTTTAGGATGAGATCCTTAAACAGCGGTTTCCAAACCAAAGAATTTTTCATTTTTCATCATCACATAGAATGATTTCTGTAAAAACTAAATGATGCTTGTGAAGGTCCTTGTAGTTAACAGTAACCCTTATAAATAAAAATGGTACATCATGCATTGTAAAAGTATTTTGCAGGCAACTGTTTGATTTATTTAATTTGTAAAGCTCTGTGGAACATCTAAACCAAAATACAACTCAAAATTGAGATGTGGTGACAAAGTAAGTTCAAGGAATTCACAGCAAAAGAGGTGCTCTTTCAAACATCATCAAGGTGCAACAGAAAGTCCATCAGAAAGGTTGTAGAGACTCTCATATCATACAAAGCTTCAGGGGAAAAGAAAAAAAAAAGAAGAAGAAAGGTAACATGGGAAACATTACTGTCCATGATCCTTCTAAACATTCTTGCTCATTCTTGCTTACCTTCTACATGAATGATAAATTTGCAGTCTGCTGTCCCACATCAGATCCTACAAAATCTATAGCATCAGCTTTGCTTTGTGCAGAAAAAGATGAAGAGGGTCCTTGTGAGAAGAAGAAAGCAGAAAACAGAAGCAGGAACTAGTTCAGAATGCTGTTACAGAAAGACAAGGTTTCCACATGCACCTTGTCTTGTCCTGAAAAGTTCCTTTGGGAAGGTGTTTCTGCCAGTCTCTTCAGAGGACAAAACCCAGGCTCCTTGAGGTAAAGCACGCTTACTTCAGCAGATCTTTTAACGCATCTGCTTCATAGCACTAACAGGGTTTACTTCTTAAAGCTTCCAGGCCAAGCTCTATATTTCCTCATCAAGAGATTTTCAATGCAGTGTCTAGAAATCTCTAATTCTCTTAATCTTTTAGAGTGTCCCTTACTTCCATTTCTCAAATTACAAGTAGAATTTTTATGTTTTCCAAAACACCAAGGAAGCATTTACTTAGCCATTTTGACTGCTCTAGTCTACTAGAAACACCCTTTTCTCATAAAAGTATGTTCTTTGGCTGCTGTTTTATTTAATAATTTTATCTCAACTATAGCTGAGCCTCCACATGAACATCTTCATGTTTTCCCTCCATTCACATCAAAAGGTTTTAGACTTTCTGCTTCTCCTGCTTGAGAATACAGATTTGCACTTTTCTCACCCTTACATAGGGTATAATTCACTCAACAATCCTGACTGAAATTAAGTACTAGCCCTTTTCTCCTATCATTAGAGCCTAACACTAGAAGAGTGTGATTTTATTTTCCTTCTTTGAAAAATAAAAATAAACCCAGTAATAACCAGTTAGGAAAAAATCATTTAGAGAAAAAAAAGAAGAAACACTCTCCTCAGAGACATTTCCCTGATGGTTACTTTAGCAGATCTAACTTCTTATGACACCTCAGAGACATCTCCTAACTTGTAATTTTCTGTCTTTTATGCCACCAAGACTCTTAGTTTAGAAATATTTTCTGAAAGTACTTATGAGGTTCCCAAAGGTCTTTATTTTGAGATTGTCTTTTCCTCCCTGTGTTTTTCTAGGTAGTCTCCTGGCTGGGACTACCATTGCCTTATTAAAAAAAAAGGTTTCCATGACTTAATTCATATACAGCCTTTGCAAATTGTAACAGCAACTCCATGTCCATAGCACAGCTGACCCCTATTTAGATTAAATTGCATGTCTATGTTCACAGGTGTAAGATTTGTGTATTTTCCATTCAGGTCTCTTTGCCACAAAACGTCTGGATGTGGAATCAGTCACATTCATTTCTTGGGCCTGGGAAAGGTAACCATCCTTCACCTAAAGTTGCACCACCCCTCTGATCAATATGCTGGCGTTTTTCTTCTGTGCAGGTGTAAAGGTACTCTTAGCCAAGCACCTCTAGGTTTTAGTGACTGATTTTCTCTGCACCAGCTTTGTCCTGGCTGTACAGAGAGCATGATTCCTTCTAGAGCTATGAAGTTAAAACAGGGCTATTTTCCTTCTCTAGTCTTTGCTTCTCAGAGTGGCCAACAACTTCCCATTGTCCCTCCTTCTGACATATATGTGGCTTGCTGTGTCATCTCAGACTGGAAAATAGGGAAATCAACAGGCCTTTAAGAACTGAGACCACTCTTAGAGAATTCACACTCGAGCTTACAAGAACTGTGATGGTCTGAAGAGAAGTAAATAAAGATCCTTATCTTCAAAATTCTAGGTGCATGTACTTTTGCTAGCATTAGAAAGTGTCCTAAACTGCACTCTCTCTCTGTTTCCTTATTGTCAGAAGGGTAATGATCCTGTCTACCAGCTGCTTTATATGCCTTTCAGAAATAATCAGTCTTTGAGGTAGACATCATGGCCTGTTTTATTTCTTGCTCAGCTACCTTACAGTTTTTTGGATTACACATTTTAATCCAGAAGAACGCTGTTGTTAATGCACAGATAACATCCATATGTATGCATTAATTTATTTACTATAAATTGTATGACAGTCTGAAGTAATCAATCATTTTGCAACAAAGGTAGTTCAGCTTTAGCATTAGCATCTTTGCCTTAAGCTTACATCAGTTATCTATATCTGAGTTGACCTGTCTGTGGAACTTCATGCCATTCCTTCCTTCTAGCCATCTTCCTCTCTCCAGTATCAGCTATTCATGTGCCTTTATTACCAATGATACTACTTATAATTCTCCATGATATCACCGTGCAAGCAGCATCACCAGAACAACTGACAGGAAGGAATATTTACATATTTAGGTTCCACAGTTGAGTATTAGCAGAGATGTTTATTTTTGAAAAGCTCCCAAAGTGCGTGAATAGAAATAAAACTTTGCCATAATTTTTCACTCTATCCCTGACCTTGGAGCCCTAAAACCAGTGCTGAAGTTGTTGTTAAAATTCAAAGCTTAAACAATAAAAGTTGGTTGCATGGCAAGTGTGTTTGTTATAGCAGCAGATGTAGGAGAGATTTAAAAATGTATTTTGAGTCATAGTTGTGTCAGTGTATTGTTTCCCTACACTCAAACTTTTATGAGACTATTTCTAATCATTCCATCAGCATAGCTAATTTTTAACATTCATTTAGTTACACTGCAAATTTACTTCACAGTATACTTTTTGTTAAGAAGACAATCTACGTGGAAGATAATCTTCAGTCTGAATCACTGCAGAAGAAAATGGCCTATATGAAAAATTTATATAAATTTAAGGTAAAATTTAGCAGAGACCTGGCTGGGCTTATTTAGGGAGAATAAACAATTTTTCAAGAATGTGGGGTCTATTTCTTTCTGTTAACTTACCTAGAGGAAATCTCACTGCAGTCTTATCACAGGATGACCACAGCTTAAATCCCTCAGAAAGCACAATCACACCTGGTACCTGAGTTTTTTCCTTATCCTTTTGTATTCCCGAATTGCTGATCACAGGCTGTGAGATCAATAAGCAATGTTCTATCAGTGATGTTGCTCTGCAGAAGTAGCTGTGGGACTTTGTTCTGCTACTATTCCACCTGCCAGCATTTCACCAGAGCACACAAAGCCTTACACATGCCCACATGATATACACATCACTCCCTTAATCTCAAGCACAGAGATGGGTTGTCTGAACTCCCTTGGCAGCCATTCTAAAATAGGTCTGGCAAAATCTAGGCAGACTATGAATTCAGAGATTTATGATATACAATCACAGTGCTTCCCTGACAGAGACTCCAGTAAAGCCTCTATAGAACACTGCGGCAAAAACTTCACGGAGACAAGCAGCACAATGGTGAACAGTGCATGAGAGAGAGCGTTAAAGCAACGACATAGAAGTGACAGAGATCAATTTCATTTTGATATGCATGGTGTCAACCTGAAATTATCACCACAAAAGGAGACAGTATTGAGATGGACGTACAAGGGGTATAAAATTACTGAAATGATTGATTTGTGGTTTTTACGTTATTAAAGAATAAGAAACAAGTGGTAAAAAGCATCCCTATAATGAATTCATTGCTATCCCAAACCTTCTAATGGGGAGTCACTATTTACTAGTTTTACGGAAAGAACTTTAATATGTAAAATGTCCATTTAAATGTATTCAACAGTCAAGATTTCATTTAAGGTCATGTTACAAAAACCCATATACTTTTGATTGATCCTAGGTCCCTTCTGGAATTGGGCTAATATCATGTAATTAATCATTCTATCATTTTACCCTAAGGTATTTGATTTCTGACTGGATTAATCTCAGCTCTACCACTAATTTCATCACCATGACCCTGAGCAGTCTTTGGGTTATTTGCATCATTTTTCATTCAAACAAATACAATAGTGTAAGGTCTCCACTGATGTTAGCTGGAGCACAGCATTCTCCCATGTCCTTCCTTAAGAAGTGTGGCATAGAAATTGTAAGATTAGCATCAATTTTCCACTCCTAGACCTTCCTTCTCTGAAAGCTGGTAGCTCAGACTCTAAAGCTGCAAAACATTTCCTTCTCTTCCAGTTAAGTCCAAATGGGGATAAACATGTGACACACAATTATTGAAGATTAGGAAGGGATGTAGTAAGTAATAACTTCAATTAGTAACCTTTCCTACTAGCACTTAACTTCTAGAAACATTATGTTTGCAAAAAGCCTCAGCACAGCAGCTTCTACATCAATACACAAAGAAAAATACATGACAATTTGAAACGGGTCTCCTTTGCTCAAACATCTATGGAATCTACTAGAAGGAAACGGGCTGAGCCAAGAAGAGATGACATAGAAAAGGCATCAAGGGAGTTACACTCCACATACCTGTCACTCTGGTAATTTTACTCAGGGGAGTAGAATTTTCCAAATATTTTATTTTCTCTGTAGGAAACATTGGGAAGAAAAGTACTGGCAAACTGTTCATTTTTCTCCTCTGCCCTCTGAAGAAGATTTGTTTCTGAAAATACAGCTCACTAAGATGCTAGGAAATATTGTAGATAAAGCTTGAGTACCTAAACCTGTGCTCTCTCAATGAAGTTCGTATATCAAGGAAACGTTAGAGTTTGAACATGAAACAAGGTTAGCATATTTGTTTTAATTGCAAATTTCCTCTACTAATATTTTCTATCATGTCCTTATCTCAAAATTCCTATTGACATTGATGGTGAAACTGAAGCAAATTTGCATTTACTTAATATTTTTTTATGGGAAATTAGACTCACTGTCACAAATAAAATTAGAGAGCAAAACCCTTTGCCTTTTTTCCCTTTTTGCAGCAGCATATTGATATTACCCCCAAGTCAACATTTGTTATGATTTATTTTTTAGCTTTGAAAACAAGAATTTTTGAAAGGCACTCCAAAAATTAGACTGAATGTCTGCTTAATACAGTATATTCTATTTTTCTACATGGCCCATTTAGTCAATTGGCTGATAGATTAAACTTTTCATATTTTTGTCAGCTCTTACTGGAATGGCTTAGTTTATGGCATATAGTCAACAGCTCTACTGAACTGACAGAATTTCATACTTTTAGGTCTCAGTATAGATTAGCTGAGATAAACAATATTCTGAGCCATGATATAACTAGGGTGATGGTTCCCCAGGACACTACAGAAACTTGAGAGCACTTGCATGAAGTAAGAATTACTAAGAATCTTTAGTCTTCCCCTTCTTGCTACCAAATATTACAATCCTGCTGGTGCAATTTGCTATAGTTGCAAAAGTATAGCAAACATGCCATAGTTCTGGCAAACTTTAACTTTCTCTGTCATGTAAGTCAGCAGTTACGTAGTTAATGCTGCCTTCTGTACTGTGGGAGAGGGAAAATGACGTCAAATCTGACTCGTGTCCAAGTCTTCCAGCTGCCACGCATATTTCCTAAGAACATTATCTTATAACTAATATCTGAATCATCAAAAAGACAGTATTGTCAATACAGAGCATTGTATCACAGCAACATCGTGAATGTAACAGTGCATATTGAAGAACACTTTGAGAGCTGCTAACTCCCATACAGCAGAAGAGAGGGAAGGATGAATTAGACAACCTGAGAAATATCTTCCTTTACACAATTCCATAATATTCTGTAGCATTTGTGCTTATTTTCCATGCATTTTCAAAATTTTAATCTGATCACTCATCAAAGTGCCTTTTGAAAAGGAAAAAAAAAAGAGAACTAAACTAACGAATACTTTTGAGCATTCCTTCATGCTTCTCATTTTCATTTGCTGCTTTTTAAAATGTCAGTTCTCAGAAGCCAATCATCTGCACTATAAAATATCAGTAGTGAGACTGACAGTCCATGCCATTCAGTCATGTATGGCATCTACTGGTTTTCCTACATTTGAGTTTTGGAAAGGCTGGATAAAAAACCTTTGAGAAAAAAAATCTGATCATAACTTCAAATTGTAAGCAATTAATGTTCAGCAGAACTGTCACCCAGAGTATCAGAATATCTCAGAGTTTTGATGTGTGTGTTTCCACAAAAGTCTTGACACATTATTGCTAACTGCAGAATTAAACATACAGCCAGACATACAGAACTGTGAAAGGACTTAGGCAATACATAGCAAGGGCTCAAATTGAGAGGTGAACATCAAAATTTTAATTCTCCTCTGTAGATCACAACTTAATCCTTCATAGACACAACTCTCTTCATGAACCTTGGTGCTTCATGCCTTTCAAAAAACAGACCCTTTTCTTTAAATGATGCCAGAGGAGGATTCTTCTTTTCACTCTATAGTTCACTGAGTACTAAATTCAGCAAGGACTGATGTACCTTAACCTGTCTTGGGAACTTGCACTCATATCTGTATCCAGCTCTGGGGCCCCCAACAAAAGCGGAACATGGACTTTTTGGAGTGAGTCCAGACAAGGGTCACAAAGATGACCAGGGGGCTGGATCACCTCTCCTGTGAGGAAAGACTGACAGAGCTGGCGTTGTTGATCCTGGAGAAGAGAAGGCTCTGGGGAGACCTTCTAGCTGCCTTCCAGCATGTAAAGGGGGCCTACAAGACATCTGGAGAGGGACTTTTTACAAGGGCATGTAGTGATAGGACTAGGGGGAATGGCTTTAAGCTGACAGAGGGTAGATTTAGATTTGATATACAGAAGGAATTCTTTGCTATGAGGGTGGTGAGACACTTGGACAAGTTGCCCAGAGAAGTTGTGTATGCTCCACCTCTGTACACATTAAAGGCTGGGTTGAATGGCAACCTTTAAGCAGCCTGGTCTAGTGGAAGTTGTCCCTGCCCACAGCAGGGGGGCTAGAACTAGATAATTTTTAAGGTTCTTATCAACCCAAACTGTTCCCTGATTCTATAATTTCCTGTGAGAATACAGTTGAACTGGATGTTTGTTGTAGGTCCCTTACAATTTTATTTTAATACCTGAACCCCTGGTCTCTAAGGCTCTCTCCTAATTTTGAAACACTCCAATTTTGCAAAGAATAATTACGAGGTTCATTTTTCCAAAGACCGGGAAAGCAGGAGTGAAGATGACTCTATGATGCAGAAATTAGAAGGACTACTGATGAGAAGAGGGCGAAGAGGCATGATGCCAGTTAATCCAAACATTTGATATAATATACAGCTCATGTGAATAGGAACTTTGGTATGGGTGTAAGCCCAAATTGTTTAAGGTTACCCACAAAGATGTTTCCTGGATTATACAAAGAGAGAGATCATTATTAAAAAAAAAAAAAAAAAAGTGCAATTCTTATCTTGACTTGGAAAGTAAGACTTCAGTGAACGTACCACAACAGAATGTTGCTGACATGTACGAGTATGCAGAATGTGGATAACAGAGTAAAATCATATTTCTCTGCCCAGTCTGAAGAACACTTACTTTCCAGGCAGTGCTTATGTATTTTAGAAACATTATAGAGGAAAAAGTATTTCGTCACTACCCAGTAAGACATATTTGCTGTAAGCAAATAACTTAATAAAAATGTTAAATTGAAAGCAGCAGCAGGAGGTAAGTGATAATATCTTCTCTGTACTTTCCCAAGACAGAGACCGGAGTAAAGTTTCCAGTTCAGAAGAGTTCTTCACCAATATTGCATTAAGCGATGCTGTAGTGCAGCAAACCTGTAATTAGATAAAAAGATTCTGTATTTTTCTTGCTGTGATGGGTTGAGTTGCAGTGGGTGGCTACAAACCCTCACCCAAGAGCTCTGTCCCTCTCCCTCCTCAACAGAACGTTTCTTCCTCGCTCCTCTCTCTAACTGCTACACAGTAATTTACCCTTTCTTAAATATATTTCCAAAGATATAAATGTATTTCCCAGCCAGCAGTTTGGCTGATGGGCTCAGCTGTGTGCTGTGGCAGGTCTTCTGGAGCCAGCTGGCAGCTTCTGTGTTCAGCTCAGGGCTGTCCAAGTCTCTTCCTACAGAAGCCTCCCTACAGCTCCCCTGCTGCCAAAATCTTGCCATGTAAACCCACACACCTGTACAAAAATTATTACAAAAACATCTCTTTACCATCTCAGAGGGTCATTTGATTCAAAACAGATATTTTTCCAGTATTTTAAACCAGACTGAACACGTTTGTCTGTAAACTAACAATGCAATTAGGTATTTACTCTAAAGGTACTGAATCCAAGTGCTAGCACTGCCTAACAACAGGGAAACATTCTTCTGTAAAGCACCCACCATTCAAAGCAGGTGTTTAAAACAACAAAAATGATAAAAATTTATAAGCCTCTAATGCAGATTTATTACAAAATGCTCAAGGTAACTTAGGATATTACGGAAGTTGAAAGACTGAGACAGGCACATGAGGCCTTGAAGAAGACTATTATAATAAAACAAAATGTAAATCATATTTCTAGCCATCACCTGAAAAATTACGGTTTTATGTTAATGATAGATGAACTTGGGAGCAAACTTTTCCCTTTCGTTCCAAGAAATTTATGGAAACCCAGATAAGTCAAAGAAAAACCTGTTTTTCAACTCTTTCATCTCTTTTTCTAAATTTGTTTTTTTCATTTTGTCATCACAGGAATGTTTTCAGATTACATCATTCAAATTAAAGCAAAAATTCCCCCTGAACTGACTGATGATGTATGAGATTTTACTTTGTTGCTACTTATACAAATGATCATTTATTTTATACACAAACCTATATCAAAACAGCAGAGTATGAATGGAAATACAGATTACAAAACATGGATTATGTGAGTTTTAATAGGAGCTACTATGTAGTTGTTGGAGAAAAAAACTTCTTTTGATGAAACTTCCATTTGCATGTTGTGACCCTGAACTTGTTAGGTCTCTCTCATGTAAGCTGGTATGTGGAACATAGCCAAAATAAACTGCAAACACAAAAAAACCCCAACTTTTAACTGAGGAGACAGCATATTTGAAAACAGCAATTCAACTCATCCTAATTTGGGATGCCTAGAATATATCTGTGTGAAAGGTGCAGGCAGTAATTCAGTAATTTTGAACTAGCAGAATTCGGTTTTATGAAGTTAAACAATATTTATATGATCCTGAATGTTATCTTGACTCCTGTTATATAAATAATGTTAAAATAAGATAGCAAACAAAGCACACCTGAATGAACTTCAAGTGATTGATGCTTAACTTATGGCATTTACCATCATAATAAGCTCTCTAATTGACTAAGAAGGTGTATCCTCTTTGTGTGATTACTGAGAAACTACCATACAATCTGGCAACTCCCATTTCACAAAGTAAATGTAAAAAATATAAAAGTCTGATGTGAACAGAAGATTAATGTATACTATTGAGTCACTGAGCATAAGTTAGGTAAGAGTATATGCACAGTCTACATGAGTCTTGGGAAAAATTTTCTTATTTGATTAGCTGGAAGAGAGCAAAATAGAGGCAAGGATACACAGTGAAAATTAAAAGAATAGAAGACCAGTTTCTAACTCTCTACACAGTGCACATCAGATATTTGCATTCAATCCAAGACTGGTATGTCAGAATAACAATTGCCTAAATATTGTCATGTGGATTACAAAAAAGCGCACTTCATATCTTTCATTGGCACCATTCATATTCTCATTTATTATTACCCCATGAAGCAATCAAATGCATCCCACAAGAGCTACTTCCTATCTGGAACTGCTTCAATACAAAAATCACTGAGCAAGATGAGTTAAAATTTGCAATAGAACAGTAAAAACCAAAACCTTTTTAAAAAAAAAAGAAAAGAAAAAGAAAGGTCTCTTCAGCACTATAAAATATCATGAACCAAAAGGAAAGCAAGACTACATTACACATAATCCTTACTTTGAAGACAAAATGGCATAACTTCAAATGTGTTCCTCCCTTTCTTCTTCCCCCAGTTGTATATTGCTGACCATGAAGCCATATGGTCTAGAATATCCCTTTGGTCACTTGGGATCAGCTGTCCTGACTGTGGCACCTTCCAACTTCTTGTGCACCCCCAGCCGCCTCATTGGCGTGGTGGGGTGAGAAGCAGGAAAGGCCTTGGCTCCGTGTAAGACATGCTCAATGATAACTAAAACATCCGTGAATTATCAGCACTGTTTTCAGCACAAATCCTAAACACAGCCTTGTACCAGCCACTGGGAAGAAAATTAACTCTATCCCAGCCAAAACCAGCACAAATTCCCAGGAACGTTTTTCTTGCAGCTGTGGAAAAACTAATGAAAATATTCACAAGATCATGAGCATTGCTAGTCACAAACATATTTCTATGAGGCATCGCCCAGTTCCACGACTAACTAGTTCGCATACCTCCTCTGTAACATACAGAGATACAGTATTAGAAAAGACAACTAGATTTAGAGCACTTACAGGTCTAATACCCCTATCCATATGCTGCTTATCTACTTCAGTAAGCTAACACAGCTTTCTGATGCAGGTTTATGGCTTATCCTTGTGGGATGTAGATTGTTCACCTAAAAAAACAGCAGTAGCTTTGGGTCAAGGAGGCATTTTTTCCTACATAACCAACATGTGTTTTTAGAGGTGGGTAGATTCTCAAATTCTACAGCAATACATTTATAACACTGTTCATTTATTTTTCTTTAGTTGCTAGGGGGCAGGGTTGTGTTTGGGGAGGGTTTTTTTGTTTTGTTTTTGTTTGTACATTTGCTAAGAACAAGACTTTCAATAAAGAAGAGACTACCAGAGTTACAGTGCTGGAAATGTGAGTATCAAACAGAGAATCAGGTTTGCAATGTGCTTTTGTGGGGACTTGTCTGCTATGGGTAGGAACGGAGATATAAGATGTTACTACAATGCTTTAATGCACATAAGTCAACATATATAAAGTAATAAAGCCATTAATAGCATATTAATATTAAACTTTAAAAATAGGAAATTCCCCATGAACAAACTAAACAGTCAAAATAAGGAGTGACCTGGATACTGAAGGCAACATATTCGAGGTTCAAAGAGGTGAATACCTTGAGCCAAAACAGACCCAAGAGGACTAGGAATAACATCAAAAACCAGCATGGCCAAACATTGCACTAATAGAGGCAAAATAACATATTAGTACAAACAAACAAAAGGATATTTTAGAGTAAATTGATAAACTGAACAGTAACCAAACTTTCAAGACTGGCTGGCATTCCTTGAGTGTTCTAAAGAAGCTCAAGTACAAAACTGCTGAAGTTCAACAGTAGTTGAAGGATAAGCTCCCAGAGGTGGTCACCTCCTGGATTGTCAACTTTTCTAGGTATTTAAACAAGCTGTAGGAAAGTCAATCATCATCACAGACAAATAACTGATGGGCTCTGTCAAGGTTTAAGAGCAGTGAACAGTGAAGTCACACCATTTGCTAAGATCCTAGATGATCCAGGAGAATCAACATTAAAAGGAAAGAGAACTGCAGAATTAGCCAACAATGCTGAGAGGGAAAAAAACAACAGATGAAAGTCAGTGACTACCAGTGTTAAGCAGTGAATTCAAAAAAAAGAATTGCTCATGCTATCCTCCGGTCTCACCCACAGGGACACCAAAGAGCACAATGTTAGTTCTCAACTCTCAGGAAAAATATCCTGAAACCAATGTGACAGGTATCAGAATAATAACATCTAAGTGACCATTGGACATTCAAAATGTTAATATGGTGTTATTAAAGGTATAGAGAACAAAACACAAAGTAACATCATAATACTCCATATGTATTCATAGACGGACCACATTTTAAAAAAAAAAAAATTACTTCTTATTCTGGTCCATCCCAAGAAGCATATTTTAAAACTAGAAAGGTCAGAATGGGATGCATTTGCAAAAGTTCACCTGTAAGGTCTAGTGATGATCTCTTAACCACTTATAAGGTCCTTGGATGTCTTCAGATGCATCTCATGGATTGAATATGACCAGTTATGGACATGGAAAACTATGGCTGTCTTCTTCTATACCATTTTTTCCATTCCTAAGTGTATGTGTTACATATGAAGTGCCATTGAGTGGGGGTTACACCATTAAAAATCAATGATTTCCAGAAACAGACCCAGAACTAGACCATGGTGAAATCTACTAACGTTCTGGTAGTCTATTCTAAACCCACAGTTTTAGTCTTTGTAGACTTTTTTCTTAAAGAAATCCAAAACGGAGTTAACTCACTTTTCTGTAGGACACAGCAGGCTAGTGGGCAGAGGCACAATATCTCTTTATCATGCATCTGAAACAAAATTAATAGTTCATCAAGTAGTGCCACCAGGACATTAGTTGCATACTAAACGATACTTGAAATGGGGAAGTGAGAATCATTAAGTCTTTGGTAAGCACTTGGCTTGCTCACCATGACAGAGAGCATCTCGTTGAGTACTCCTGAGATGCTTGAATGATGAATGTATCCCAAAAGGCATCATAAAAGCTTCAGGCTATTCCTCAGATTTGCACTTGCATTTCTGATATTGTATTTGTGCATGCTACGTTTTGCTTCTGTTGACCATGGGCAGACAAAATTTGCAATGTTGTATGTGAGACAGATGAATACTATGGCCTGACCAATGGAGACTTGACAAAAAAGTCTCGTCCTGTACTTTGCACACCAACAATCCTGGCCAAACCTGGTAAAACTTGGTAACCCGAGGCTGATTCTTGCAAATATGTGAGTGTGCAAGGGCAATTGAGTGAAACTCAGAAGCAAAGGAATAAAGAGGATAAAATAAACTAGTTTAGAAGTTCTGTGAATAAGAATTATTCTCCTTTCCCATAAGATCCCACACTTTATTCTATTACAAAAGTTTTCTTACAGCAGGATGTGCTACAGATTACAAACTAATTGGGCAGGGCTCAGATGGGCAGGAGTTATGAAGATCACTTTCATATTTGTGATACAGAGACAGAAAGACAAACACAATCATCCACAACCTTCATATTCTTTATTCACCACCTAAGCTAAACTAAACCTTCAGGCTAATTTCTTAGGGTTTTTTGTGCTTACACTGTTTTTCTCATACTTGAAATATGTTTCCTAGAAGAAGCATTTAAACTCCTGACTTGAGATGCTAAAGAAGAAACTAAGTAAGGCACCACTGAAGAGGACATGACCCTAGTTCCCTTTGGGCCAGACTTAAAATCTGAAAAAAATCAATATTGTTTTTCACTTCTGATTAAGGGTTTATAAATAACGCGCAACTTACCTGACTTACTGGCAGCCCTGAGTTACAGGAGAAACAAACATACAGTTAATGACTGACTATCAGGAAGAGGAGGAAATCAAGCAGTGTCCTACTTGGCAAATCTGGCTGACATGTGCTACTGGTCGTCCATGGAATGTACAACCAGCAACCTATCCACCGAAAATTTATTTTTTATAAGAAATGATGTATACATTCCTATTGTTCCTGTTAGGTATTCCCTACCTTTTGCCCTGGCCATGGTGCTGAACACAAACAGGAGCTTGGGCATATCGTAGACTGATAGAATGAGTTGGTTGGAAGGGACCTTAAAGATTAACTAGTTCCCAAACCCTGCCATGGACGGCGCACCTTTCACTAGACCAGGTTATTCAGAGCCAAATCCAGTCTGATCTTGAACGCCTCCAGGAATGGAGCATCCACAACTTCTCTGAGCAACCTGTTCCAGTGCCTCACCACCCTCACAGTAAAGAATTACTTCCCATTATCTAATCTAAATCTACCCTCCTTCAGCTTAAGGACATTTCCCCTTGTTCTATCACTACATGCTTTTGTGAAAAGTCCTACTCCAGCCTTCTAAGCCCTCTTCACATACTGGAAGGCTGCTATAAGTTGTGTGCACTACAGTCCCATAGTTGTCTGACTGTCTTCAGAATTCAGACTAGATGAATACTCTCCAGAATGACAATTTTTCAGCAATTCATTTTTTCAAACTACCCTAAAAGGTTTTTGGTTTTTAGGGTGACCGTGGATCTTTTTCTTCCCAACATGTACGTTTTCAAGAAAAAAACAGTACCAGTTCTTTCAAACATCTCACTGTACATCTGCATGTACACTACTAAGTAGACACACACTCTGTTCCAGCAGTCTTATCTGCTTTCTCTCCTTCTCCTGACTCCTTCCTCCACTTCTGACTCTTCCCAGGATACATGAATAACCAAAAGTACATTGATATACTCCTAATATGTAACCAATATCTTCCCTAAAGTAGGATAGGATTTTGTGTCTACAGCGAGTACAGTGATTTCTGTTAGGACGATTTCTGCTCAGTTGTAGACACTGTTCACTGCAGAAATAAAAATTTGAGATCCTCTCTGGGATTTTTAGACCAAAAAAAAATTATTACATAGGAAGGGGGGAATATAGCAACATTCATCACTTTCTGCCAAGATTAGACTTGTGAAATAAAAGCCCCAGTTTGCCCACAATTAGAATACTCACTAAACCTCTCACTCAGAAGGCTTGACTGTTTATTACTCTCTTCCTATCAGCTTTGCAGTAAGATGTTATATAATAGATGGGTACTTGGTAGACTTCTTTTACAGGGTTCATTTCTTAGACAAGTCTTGTCCTCTTACTTCTATTTACCTCCTTTATTTAAATGCATCCTTTTTACAAACTAAACTGCTTATGTACACAATAAGTTTATAGACACTAGTGCTAGTTCCTTTTTACATCATGAAAGTTATTTCAAACTATTGAAAAAAGAAAACCAAACAAAAGTCACATTGAGAGTGAATATAAAACCATACTTGATCAATCAAGTACATAAAGGTTTTCCTGCCAAAGAGTACAGACAAAAGTGATAGAAAGATATTCCCTAATTTATTTTAATCCAGAGGCACACAGTTCTTTTTATTATCTCGGTTATTTGCAGTCATGCCTGCTTTCTGGAGTATACTTTTTATTTTCTTAAATCTTGTTAAATTATTCAGATTATGGCAATTCCAGGTGCTTCCACTGCATAGTCTCCTCCTCTAATTTTTGAGCTCCAGAAATAATTTGTATTCCATTTTTTGACGTCTATAGATTTTGAGTAAGTGTGAGCAAGTGTTAAATTTCCCTTGGTAACTATCTATAGTTGTAATTTTTCCTTATTCAAGTTAATCATGGTGGTACAATGAACAGTTGTGCCCTTCTTAAATGTGTGGCCATCTTTAGTGTGTAATAAACACACACATTTTAACAGTAGCAAAACTAACACATTTTCAATACCTGCACTGCAATAGATTGTCAGGGACAATCTAACAATCTCCATCTAAAGGAGGAGGAAATACATTGATGACTGAAGTACAACAGGGAAATTATTATTGACAGGAAAAAGAAAAAACCAAACACCATAATTTACATACAGGGTGACCTGGTACATTTCATGCCCTTAACACCAGATGTCTTCTAGCACTTTGCACTGACCTAAATTTTTTAAAGCAATAATTGAGTGGAAAACAGAGGTTAAGAGGTAATAAATAATAGCATGTCATTACAGTTTGGTCTTTTCCTTTTATATGCCATCTTAAACTCATACTAAAGTCACTGCACACCAAGTTTGAAAAGAAACCTTCACAAGGGCAGCAGCTCTTCCAGTGATCAGACATAAAATTAAGAATGATTGGGAAAAGGGTAAAAGATAAAAGGTTGTACATAAGAAGCAAAAGCATGCAGTCTGAAATAGGTATCATGATTTGTATAGTACTGTACACTTTCGACCATGAGGTTTAGAGTGTTTTTATATCTTGGCCAGAAATGGAAAACAAACTGAGGTAATGATACTCAGGTTAAATCATTACAGCTTTAGTAGTACATATATGAAAGTACTGTTTTCTTTCTAGTGTCTGTTCGCAAGCATTCATCTGACTCAAATCCAAATCAAATGCATCAATAATTCACATATTTTGCATTAGTGCCTGCTTCAGCAAAGCTATTATGAGATGGGGTGGAGAGGCAGAAGCCAGCACTGACTGTGTTGTATCAATATATGGGTTATATTAAATACTTTATATCCTCAGATCTGGACATTTATTCTATTCCTTAAGTACTAAAGTATTTTTTGAAATAAAAAATGCATATTTCACATCATATTTCAGTGCATACACTTATTTTCGTAACAGTGGAAATGAGAAAATACCTACCAGCTCTGTGTATTGAGTGTTCTTTCAATCTCCCAAATACAGCCTGCTGCTTGTACAACTACCTCACCAAACACCATAACTCTATCCTAAACAAAGGATGTCTGCCTTTCAGAACTGTATTATAATAAATTGCACTAACATGCAGCTCAAGTGTATGATATTTCATTCCTCACAACACAGATATGCCCTTATAATTTATTGGATGTAACATGCTTATTTTTCCTTAACTGGATTCTCAATCAAAAGATAAGGCCATTAATAGTCAGTGACTGTTCCTTGTGGAGAAAAGCATATCTAAAACTGGATAACTTGGGGACCGAGAAAACTCAGACTAGCTTTGGGGAAGAAAAGTGAAGACAACTTGATGGTTTTGAAGAAGTAGTTTTACATCCTCAAAATGCTGTAGTAGTCCTGAGATTCTGAAAATGAAAACTCTTTTTACAACAGAGAAAGAACAGCACTCTCATTAAAGGAGCTGCCTGGCCCAAGATAAACATCCAGTAAGGACAGTCATTATTTAATCTCCGCCCAGTTTCCAAAAGGAACAAACAATACATGTTACAGGAGAAGCTGAAGAATTAACAACAGCTGCTTGCCACAGCTGATAAAAAAATAAGTTATGAGAGTCTATATGTGGAGTTTGCACCCATCTTTATGTCTGTGATGACTTATGGCAAGTTCCTGGTTCAAGCAAGGGAAGTTCCGGTTTTGTAAACACATGTCCTTCTTACAGCTGTATGTATGAATATAGAATTCTACTAACCATTTCCTAAGAAATTACCCTTTTCCTGTAACATAAAGACAGTCCTCATACATGATAATATGTCATCTTTGTATGCAGCAGAGCAGATCAATGAATTTTTACCATGACCATCAGTAAAATGCCACATATTCTGTTGCACAGTGTGTTTTGTTACAGTCATCATACTGAAATGAAGTAACTGTTAAAGCATCTGGATTGAAAACTGGGATACAAACAGAACACAGATGAACCAGACCAAACTCCTGCCAAAAGCTTAATTAAGCATGTAGCCTAGCTTTGCTTGCTTTGGTGTGAGACGTAATATGAAACAGTAGGAAATATGTAACATGATTTAACAGTCACTCATTCATATTAAGACATTTTTGTTGTTCCTCATAAGAATTTGTTCTTTGCAGAAGATTAGTATGGGGAATCTGCTGAGTTTGTTGTTCTCAACTCATTGATGCTACTGTAGTAAATACTACCACTGTTAACTGTTGGAAAGAACCAGTGTACATGCACATTAGACTTCACATTAAGGTCACACATCCTTCAGTAAATTAATAGGAAATGTCTCACAAAGTTTAACTTTGCTTGATTGGGAAAACAAACTGAATAAACCTGAGTGAAAAGCACTAGTCCAAAACAGCTGTACCTGCAGCTGAATCAATGAGAAGAGTAAACATAATCACCGGAAAATAGGACTATTGGCTATGAAAATATTTCAATTGCAGTATCAGTTCGAAGAGGTACATGGGACTGTCAATCTGATCTATTGAAAACCCAAACCACAGAAAGTTCATGGATAGGGTTTTTAATAACTCTTTTGGTCTATCTTTATTTTTTCCAAGTGCCCAGTACTCAACATGGCAGAATAAACGACTCTCCAAAACATGAAGAAATAAGGAGATTAGTATTTTAATACAGAAGCTCTTACTACAAAATTAGGTTAAAGGAAGTAACCTAGGTTACAGAATAGTCTGCCCTAGAATTCAGGGCATCCAACTTCTGTTAATGCCCTCTCTCCCATCTCCCAAATTATAGTTCATTACTTTTCTGCTCACCTTACCCCCTACCCTGCTCCTTCATCCCCCCAAATTAACTATACATGCTTTAGCTTCCTGCTTCAACTCCTGTTACTCTCCTCCAGCCTCAAAGACCCACCACCTTCCTCCAGAACGTAGGTAGGAGATGGCAGGAGGCAGCTTTGTCCCTCAACTACAATCAGGGAGCACCTTTCCCTTCCAGCTGTTACAAAACTGAGCATATGAAGAAGCAATGGGAATTCTGATCCAGTTTCAACCATGCAGGGCAGGGAGGATTAGCTTTCTTTTTCTGCATTAATCCTCTTTTCTTCTACGCCTGTCTAAAGGTTAGTCTGTTCATTAGAATAATGTCAGATATGTCCTGTCATCTGCAGCAAACCTAATAGGTTGCTTCTCCTGGGAGACAAGGAAGGAGGAAAGCTTTCAACTCAAACTATGCTGGCAAGTCGCGCAACCTCTGAGATCTGAGATCTCTCAGGATCTGTCCACACTGGCATTAGCACAGGCCTAAACTAGAGAGGTTTCTTTGCAAATTCTTACCATGTTTCCTTCCTCATCCTTCTTTGAGCTTAAGCAGAGTTTACTACAACTTGGCCTTTATTTGCCAAAACCCCAGGAAGTAAGAATTATTTCTCTCTACACACCTGTGCTATTCACACTTACCATCCTGTAAGACAACCTTAGCATACAGGTGAGATTTCTATGTTATAAAAAGCAACTGCTTCCTTTAGTCCACAGCATTTGATATCCAACAACAAATAACACACTTAATAAATTTTGCATAAGACATAGCATTTGTTTGCACAGAGAAGAAATCTGTAACATTCCATTACCAACCAAAATGCCCTTTGCATCCTGCAGTTGGTGAAGATGCTCAGCACCAGAAATACTGTTCTATTTCAGAGAGAATGGTGTAGCATCACACACCCTTGAGAGCTCCTCTGTGGTTACTCATGAAAAAACATTCCCATAGCCTTCAAAAGGCCTGGGATTTCTACCACCAGCATCCTGTGACATACGTGAAGGCTGAAAAAGTAAGCAAGGTCAAAACAGGAAACTTCCTGCATCTCTCTCCTTAGGATCATCAGTTTTATGAAAGGAGGGAAACCAGCATGATTTATTTTGTGTTCAGAAGACAGAAAGCAATGAAGCCAAATGGGATTGTAATAAAGCAAAACATATTTCAGATAAGGAGAAAAGGTTCTTTAATCTAATGAATCCTTCTCTTTTTAATAGAGCTATTATAAATTTTCCTTTCAATGTCTCCCAGCTTCAGCTAGTCATCTGTGAGTGTTGCACTATGAACAGAGTTTAAGATATCCTCAGGTGACACACTGCTCTGATGCATTTGCAGTTGTTGTTGGATTTTTTGTTTGGCTGTTTTTTCTTTTGGGGGTAGGGGCGGGTGTTTGCTTTTCCTGCATTTCCAGGAACTGCACTGAGATGATGGTAATATCTGGGGAAATAAGTAAACTGGAGTTATAAAATGGATCCAGGTTTATGATGAAGAAATTAGTTAAAGACAGAGTCATTTTGCAAAGAGCCAGTTGCTTGAGAGAAAAGATTTAAAATCTGACAGAATCTGTGAACCAGAATGAAGTCACTCTCAAGAAGTTTCCTTCAGACTGAGAAGAGGAATGTGAATTGCCCTTCCAAACTAAACTAAGTCCTAAGAATAACCTGCCAGATATCACATCAGACTACTAAAAGTGTCAGCGAGACAATAATTTTTTTTGTGTGTCTTTCTAGACAATGTCCCGAGTCAGGGATACTTAAGGAACCCACATTTCAATAGCAGTGAAGATGCCGGCTGCCACTGAATAAGTATCTTGTTCTGGTATCCCCATCTGCGCAGAGCGGCAACCGCGTCCCACATTCCTGGAGAGTATTTTACAACATTCATTCATGGACTAGGCATCAAAAGACAAATAAGCAGGGTCTTCCTGTTGGCTCTACTGCTGCAACCTTTGGCTGAGGCTAGAGGGCCTGAAAATTTTGTTTACTATCTAGGTGGCAATAAGAAGGACCTCCTGGCTTTACAGCAAAGGCATAAATTTATTCCATTTTTCATAGGAAAAATTCTGTTACACCGTTTCACCGATTAATTAAATTGAGGATCACATTATTCATGTTTTGTTGAACTCTTTTATTAAGACGAGGCCAATGGGTACTTGGAAGGAAAATTATCAATGTACATGGTTTTCTGATTCAAAATTTCCTCAATAAGTCTTGGACCTCACACAGAAATAATTGCCTCGGTGTGGTATATATGGCCAAGATCAATGAATCAAACACTGGGGGGTAAAATGGATTTGTAACTCACAAGCTTTATGAAGAAAGCATCAGGCCCCAGAAGTGGCCCATCCTCTGCCAGCAGATGGCATCATTACTTCTTGTTAGGAAAAGGGACCAAGGGAAAACATCTGTCCCATCAACAAGAGCTGTGGCCACTGTAGATATTTTTGCTCTTTTATTTTCGCATAAAGTAGAATGATTTGCCTAAGGTACCATTTTTGTATTCCAGTGGGCAGTGGCGGACAAAAGTAACAATCTGAGCACACCAGGAGGCTGAAAGAGACAGAAAATAGTGAATCTCTCTGAAATGGCACACTACAGATCCATTATCTTGAGCCTGCGAAAAAGGTGCATAGAGGAATTTACAGACAGTGTTCTGCATCTAATTCAAACCTCAGACAAATTTCTCCATACTGGATAATATATTCAAATAAAAACTATTCTGAATACTTTTTCCTTTTAATCCTCCCACGCGCAGATGGATGTAGGCCCTGAATCACAATATCTTTAAACAACTCTTTCTACAAATAAGTGTGAAGTGATGCAAGAAATTAATGAATAATCCTATTAAACCAAACTATAGCCCCTCATAGTACATAATGGTATTAAACTGTGTCAAGGGGTGTTCATGTTGGATGAGCATTAGGAAAACGTTCTTCACTCAGGGGGTGGTTGGACACTGGAACAGGCTCCCAAGGGAAGTGTTCACAGTACCAAGCCTGACAAAGTTCAAGGAGCATCTGGAGGACACTCCTAGTTTTAGAGACTCCTGTGAGGTGCAGGGAGTTGAACTTGATCCTTATGGTTCCCTTCCCATTCTATGATATGTATTAATATGTACTTAACATGTAATGCTACATATTAAACGACTACAACTATCTACAGCTGAAGAGGATTGAGACAATCTTCTAGTATAGTTAATTTTAACTGAAAATGTTTAGGTTGGTCTCTGCACAAAGCAGTATTTTATAAAGAAATGCATCCTAGGAAAGTATTTTTGGAAATAGAAATTACACTTCAATAGAAATAGTTTATACACATGTATCAATGAAATAAAATAGCATCTCAGAATCAATTGAGGGATAAAAAATAGCTATAGTGCATAAAGTACTTCATTGTCTCATTGGTTTGGCACTTTTGGTTTAAAATGTTTTTTTCTGATACATTTCAGAAGATACAGTATAATTGAAGATTTTAGGCTAAAGGTGTTAAAGATACTTAAGGTATTTGCCACTCAATCTGAAATGCAAACATATTTTATACCCAATAGTGATTTTTTAATATGTTCTAGGTCTTGTTCTGTACACTGCAATGATATAACAGACTGTTTAAAGTTGGCATAGTGACATCATTTTTGCACCATTGCAGAATCATTAGTCTGTTATTTCCTGTTTTATTCACTACACAAAATTAACCAAACTTTAGTGAAGTTCTGTACAGCAACTTCAGTGACAAAGAGAGAAAGAGTAAGAAATGTACTATTATCCCTGAAACCAGTGGTTAGGGGAAAACAAATTATCTGCAAGTTAGCGTCCAAAAAAAAACAAAAACAAAGCCCCTTCCTTTCTTCGTATCTTCACAATATCTTTTTTGCATCCAGATTTTGAAATCCAGTGTATCAACTGCTTTATGTATTTTCAGAAACTGCCACATCTACAGACCATCAGCTGACATTTTTTTTCTTGAGATTCTTAGATTTTCAATGCTTCATTCTATATCTCAGTAACAACAACATAGGATGGCCAAGCCAAGCATTTGGAATAACTGCTGTCTTGCTAAGGATGTAGCCTCACACTGTTGCTGCAATATTCAGGAGCTGTTCCACAGCTTTACTTAAACACCAAACCTGTATCTTCCTCCATTTCCAAGAACAGAACCCTGTGGAGATCAATACACATTTTACTACCTTATGTTTAACTTTTCACTATCATAGACTGATCAGAGACATTACTGGAAGCAAGCCTGTGAAAATACTCAAAGCCATCCTAAAATGACTGTTTGACAACACTGCTCTGAACTTGTTCAAATACTTGGCTAAGAGGTGTTATGATCTCAGCCTTCCAAATTCTCTGAAAGACAGAATAAAAGCAAACTAGTAAGCCAGCCTGGACAAATAGGAGATGGGAGAACTACAGTTTTATGTCATGTTTTCAGAAAAACATTTTACAGTAACACTTGCATTTAATTTGGTCTAATAGAAACTACAAGAGAGCTCTCTCTTTTTCAGCACTGAGCAATTTCCCAAATGTACAATACAGAAAAATGAACATTCAAGCATTGCAGCTGAAGCACTGTGCTTCCAAAGCTGGATGCACACACCTGCAATGAAGTTTTTTGTTTACTATGTCTCAGTATTGGGTGGGGACAATAAATTAAGCCAATCCAAGGAAAACCACGTCTTTTTTTTTTTTTGAGTTTCTTGATTATTTTTTTTGCTTTAAAAGTGTGTATGTATATGTTTATACACACATATTCCTGCGAAAGCATTCAGTGAAACCCATTTACCTACTTTTATCCATATATATGGAATTTGTCCAATAGTACTATAGCCACTACTTTCGCTTTGAAATATTAGGATAACTATCGAGAAAGAAGACAAAAAACATTAAAAAACGTATACTTCCTGTTAGGAATAATTCCTGTATTCTAACATTTTTATTTAGCCACCCCTGGAACACAGTTAGACCTGGTGTGAAGTGTACAAGGCATTTAAGGAACAATAGAAGCCAGTTCTGGCAGTACAGTGGTCTGCAGGATTAGCCTGACTGAAGAATAGAGTGCCCTAGGAGACAGAACCCTATCAGGCCTGTTTTTCACTACACTGGGACACGAACTCCCTGCTCAGAGAAAACATGTTATTTGTGATGTTTAAAGAACGTTCCGGGCCAAAGGTGCTTGAGCAATCTGTTCCGTCTGTGTCCCCACACCATACCGGGAGCGCGCAGCTCCCCCCCCCCCGCATCCCCCTGGCCGCAGCGCGGGGGCGCGCACAGGGACGGACCTCCTGCCCCGCACAGCCCCGCACAGCCCCGGCTGCTCTCCGCAGACCGAGAGCAGCCGCTGCGAGGCGAGAGCAATAGCCGGGGCTTCTGCTGAATAATCACTCCAAGTCCCCCAGCGGCTGCGGCTGAGCGAAGGGCTCTCTAGAGGTGCAGTGCGTGGAGCGCGGTGATTCACTGAGAGTGCTGGCTGTGCTCGGCTCACTGACTCACTGCGGCGCTGTGTTTGCTGCAGAGACCGCTTCCAGCTCCTCACTGCGACAGTGCGAGCTCCAAAGGCGGCTTTGCAGTCACGACTTCTTCGCTGGTGCTCTTCCACCTCTCCCCCCCGCCACGCCACCGGCAAAGTACTGATGCTAGATGGCAGGGCAAATTGAATCAGTGAAGCTGCTGTAGCTCAAATGATGGAAAGGGCATGTAAAGCCAGTAATTTATACCGTATTATAATTTCTACAGTAAATTCTGCAATTTAAACGGTAGTTTAAGCTAATCTGGTTAATATTGCATTGCCTCGATCTAGGAACATGATTGTCAAAGATCAGCTGAGCGGGCAAACCCACTGAATTGCTGAAATTATAGTCTTATTTTTAAACTGTAAAATTAAGAAGAAGGAAGCTGTTCTTCCCAGCTTGGCACCCACTCTCCAAGAACCCAGGTCAAGCAGCAGTGTCACCTAATTCACTGCAGGACTGAGATCTGGCAGGTACCTACTCTGCTTTGCACATTTCTCGTCTCAATAGGTATGAAGAAAGTGAGTACATGGAGTAAACGAAGATGGATAAAAAGGTTATCTGGAAGAAGACAAATACCAGAAGCATCACCATAGACAAAAGCTTTTGTCACAGCAGAGGATTAACTGTGTCAGCCATCTAGGGTTGAAGTGGATTAGAGGGGAGAGAAGAAGCTTCAAAGGGTTTATTGTAAGTGACTCTGATCAGAATACCACCACTTTTCTAATGGAAAGGGAAATTCCTTTCCTACAGAAACCATTTGTAGACACAGTTTAGTACAGCGTTGTCTCTCTAACAGTAATGCCAACAAACTTTGCAATCATGGATGAGTCACTTCTCCATTTTCTGCTGTAGCAAAATTAACACCATTTGCCACCCCAGCCTTGTGAGAAATTGCAAGCAGCAGACGGCCTTTATGCTGTGTTCCAAAGATGAAACTATTTGAATAAACATCAAGCAGTAGCCTTCTGTCAAAATTCACTGGCAACATATAGTGGGGCTGAAAAAATAGAGACATTGCACAGGAAATGGAAAATAATAGGAAGGACCTTCCCCTGGTAGGAATTCATTGACCACAGAAATGGGGAAAGGACAGGAAGCCTGTAAACAGTAATACCAGTCTCTTTCCATCATCATGTTTGCTCCCTTTATTCCTCAGCAAGACCAAAGAATACAAACCCAAACTTGTTCCCATGGGAGGGTGATAGTTGTCAGTCTCATGCCCTGTGTGACCTCTAATTAGATCCTCTGTCAGCCAACTGTGCTGTCCAAATTCCAGAATACAGGGGGTGGGGGGGAAGGCAATAAAATAGTCTGTGACCTCTGAAAGTTTGCTATTTACTTTTCTGCATTAATGTGCTCTTCTACACGAGCTGCTGGTTTCCCATTGGGTTTTCACTGCATATATTCTAACATACTTCAAAGTGGGCACTCAAAACAAGACAGAGTGAACTACTTCTTTGTAAAGCACGCACCATGATCCAGGTCACTCACAATAAACCAACCTGAGGGCACTGTAACTTATTAACCAACTTTCTCTCCTGGCATTGTTCACAGTTCTACAGCCACAGAACTGCCGGGAGCCTGTTGCAATCACCAGCAACCAGCCTATCTCAGGAAGTTACTCTGGGCTATTACCAGGAGGAAAAGCTGGTTTATGCAGAAGTTCTGCATATATTCTTCTCATGAAATAAGAAGAATGGGATTGGTTCAAATATGGCCTATTATGAATCCGAAATTGAGCTTTGTGGACACTTCCCCATGTAATGATTTATCTTTCAGATTCAGTGACATGAGACACCTCATTGTTGTTCATTGAGAATTCATGATCTAATTTATTTTCTTCAAAGTGTAGTATTTAAGTTAGTCCAGTGTGGCTTTGCCCCAGATATGTGGAAGAATAATGGTGACTGGAACATTTTAAATTTCTCCTTCTACATGATACAACAGGCAGAAATACAGAATAACTGTTTCGCTGAAGAGGCAAATGTGTCTCAGGAGGAAAAAAGGAGCCATCAGACTTTAAAAGCAAATAATCCTGATTGTGAAAATCATGCGATGCTACCATCCTAGTTAAAGATGAGGCTGAGTTTGCTACAAAACAGGAAAGAACTGCTACTCCCAGAGGGAAGCAAGCACAGTGTTTACGTTCTGGAATCATTTCATGCCTGTAACAGCAACACAATGACAATTCCAAAAGGGCAGGAACTCTGCTTCCAGCCAATGAAGTTATAATTAATACCCATGAGAAAATTAGAAGCAATGTGAGCACACAGAACTAGCTCAGAGAGTGAGTTGTAGAAGGTAGCAATACAGATAATCTTGAATTAAGATGGAAATAAACTGATCTGAAGACAGCTTTCTACCACAGTTTTGCATGTGCTGCTTGCCCTGGCATGTAACAGGTAGAAGCCACAGATGTCATGACTATTTAAATAACACAGAATAAAGTAATTTGTTATACACAACTATTCAAAATCAGTTTTCCCTTGCTTTTTGTCAGCCAGTAAAATCTGCCATGACAGAAAATTCACTATGATAACAGCACTGATTTGATTACATGAGCCGTTTCTTAAAATATACCCTCAGAAACCTGAAATTCCGATTTTCTGAGGAAACGATTGGTGGAAAATAGAAATGTACATAAAAGTAAACACTGTCTCCATTTAGACTAGCCCACAGTAGGAAAAAATGTCTGCAAGCATGTTTCAAGCTATTGGCTTCAGGTCTTTAACACTGAGATCTGTAAGCGTTTTAGTGCTTCTGTTTTCACAAAAATCTGTATCAACACAACATTACAGCCATGAATCTCCCATGAACCTTGCTGATGAACCTCCCTACTCTGGTGTTATGCAAAGTCCGCTAGGACATGCAATTTAATCTTTTCTAAACTGCATCCAGATATGTGTGAAATTATAATAATGCTGGTGACAGTGTAACACAGGTACAAATTCCAGAATTACTTCTGGGTTCAAATGATGGCATAACATACAATTACTGAGCTAGAGCTTTGCAGGGCCTAATACAGAGATATTCCCACCTCACAGATGAGTGCCCTATCCCAGGAAGCTAGAAGGCCGTGCTCCTTTCCATTTGCTTTATTTCTCTTCCCATGTATCTTGCTGCGCTGTGTCACGGCATCAATAAGACCATAAAAAGGAGCATTGATGCAAATACTTGAAGGCAGACTAATGGTGCCCAGTGCACTCTGGTGAAAGGTAAAAGATACGGATTTGTACTCCCACAGACTGAGGAGGGAACAGAACTCTGATTAGCTTCTTAGAGAAAACAGGAGTTCTTCAGATTTGTTTTCAGCCACAAATTATTTGGTAGGTAGAAAATATTCAAGAAGCATACTGAGAATTTATCTAATGCCAACATATGTACAGTCTGACAACTGCAAATAACAAATGTTCCCATCAGTAAAAAACAACAGAGAGTTATTCCATACCCCAGAACAGATTGCCTGGTATTGCTTGACACTATGAACAGTCATTCTGCTCATCTATTAGGGGTAATTATAGTGACTGGATAAAATAATCTTTTCTGTCTGTTCCTTATTTTTTTTCATCATTTCTAAACTGCCATCACATAGAAAATAAGATTTGGTGCAGATTACTGACTCTATTAAGCAACAAACAGGAATAGGAGAATATTGTTACTTCTATTATTTAGAATTAAAATCCTGATTAGCTGAGCTGAAGTTAACATCAAAATGGTTTCTAGTCAATAGGTAATAACAGAGTTCTTAGGAGCTGACAGAAATCTACAACCTACATTTCCCAGAAGCTGTAAACTACCTTTTAAAAGAAATGTTAAGAATGCAGAGCATCTTGCTTGATTTAGACTAAGCTTTTCCCACATGCTACCCATCGAGTGAAGTGCTAACACACATTTGTGATCTGTCTTCTAGGTGCAGTAAGATTGCTCATTGGCCTGCATTTGGGAGTTTCTTGTTGTGAATTCCTTCACCTGCATTCCCAGCTCTGATAAATGGGCAGGTTATGTGCTGATCTGCTGTATTGCTTGGCAGGGGAGAGCCCATTCCCTTTTTCCACAAAAGCGTGCCACATAGAGTGTACTCGCTCTCAGGCTCTACACACAGCAAGAGTTTATCCACAAAACTTTATCACTATAAAAACAAATCCAGTTCTTATATTTTCCTTTTTAATTTTTTTCTGTACATTACATCAGATTTTGAGTGCTAGATGGCTGGGAAGGGAAAATTACAGAATCTTATCACATTGGACTCCAAGATTACAGAACGTTTGCTATCTATTAAAGCAACAGAAATAAACAGATGGGGAAGAGGTTAAAACCCTGTTTCAATTTCAGCTTCAGACACCTAATGCTGGTTTTTAAGCTCTTGAAATGTCAAATAGAAATTACTCACTCATGAGACTACTAACATATTTAAAAGAAAACAAACAACAACAACAACAACAACTAAGCAGTATTTCAAGCTGACATGCTTCATGCATCTTGTAACAAAAACCTTAATTTATGAACAATTACAAAGCTACATAAGCCAGACATTAAAAAATTTAAGAGTAGGTGTTTGGAATCTATCCAGGTATCATCAAATATCTGCTCAAACTGTGAAAGATCCTATCAGAAATTTCCTACCTCCTGTATGTACACCAATTACAGACAGAAAGGTTTTCATTGCTCTGTACTATCCTATTGTCTAGGATATATTTTATTCTGTCTAGATAGCAAGGTATTGGACTTGTGAGAGAAAACGGTGAGCATCAACAGCTGGATTTTGTCTTGATGGATCCCTCCTCTAGTGCGCTCCAGCCACGTGACCTATCTCACCATGTCTTCCTCACTCCAATGAGGTGACAGCCCTGTAACTACTGTAAGACTTCTAACCTCTTCTTGTTCCCCACACTGCATTCATCAGTGTTCAGGCATTCCGGAGAAGTGCCTGAGCATGCTGATCCCTCAGAAGAGGCAATTTTACCCTGTGTCGCTTTTATGCTGTGACTGCTCTGCAGGCACTTTCTACTTCACATGTCTAACCTCACGATTCCACAGCAGCTCTGTTTTGTTGATTGTTTTGCCACTTCACTTCCCATCACCTGGGCTCTTGCCTGGCCTACCCTCTCCCTAAATTCCTTATTTGATTTTTCAGAAATAAATCCCACTCCCATTGTTTCTATTTTAAATTTCTGCCTACCAAATTGGCCAGCTTGTTGTCAAAGATGTTTTTCCCCATTCAGTCAACTGGGCCCTGCTGCCAACACCAGCTGTGGAACTGGTTGTTAACCTGCAGGATCCCAGTCAACCTCAGACGCTTCCCCTCAGCAGCAGAAACAAGGAGAACACCATGACCGTCCCCAAACACTTGGTCACTGCCCCACTGTCCCTCAGTCATGCCTGAAGGTCACGCCTGCCCTGGCAGTTTTCTTTGAAAAAAATGTCAGGTAAAGAAACATGAAGTTATTTGCTAGAATCATAATAATAGATCACACTAAATATCTTAATAAAATAATTTTCACGGAAATTATATATTTGCTTTTTTTAAAAAACAGAGAAAAAAGAAAATAGAATTTACTTCCTCCCCCCCCAAACTGACTATTTGTTTCCTTTTATCACATGTTTAACAATGGATAAATTTAAATTAAATTAGGTAAATTCACTACAGGCAAATTAAATTACATGGTGTTGAGATTTCTGCAAATAACTTCCTTGCTCATGTATAAGGCACTCAGAAAATTCCCAGCACCTATCACTAGGCACACCTGCTCCTGCCAATAGCATACACAGTAACCTCTTGCTTACTACTTATCAGGACTGTACCAGTCATGTTTGTTCAGTTCTTACATCAGCAAATATAAATATCAATATGAATAAATATATATTTACAAGTAGATAAATGTTACTGTGGTACACCTGTGTAAATCCAGGGAATGGCTCCTATAAAGCAGGAGCTCTTGCCTATGTATGTCAGGTCCAATTTTTTCCTTTTATATGGAAAGTCAAAAGTGAAAACTTGTGAATCTTTTTTCTAAAGAATTAATTTGTATGTGGATTGAAGAAGAATTTTTCAGCTTTCAAACTCAGAAATGCCCAAATCACTTTGCACAATTGCATATAAACTATGGTTAGTACTGTTACTGTGCTGTCAAATCTGACAGCCATTCTGTACTCAGCAATATATCAAACACCATCCAAATGCAACCATACAAATGTCACCTCTGCCTGTGGTACTTTATAAATGAAGCAATATTAATCAATTAAGGGACAGTGGAGTGCATGCAGAAGCAGCCAAGTCTACCTGAGGATTACAATAGGGAGTTCTGGGTGGGCAGTCAAGTTTAAACTGCAGAACTGCCAAGGCACACGGATTCTCTTTCTGATAAAGCGGATTTCCGGTCACACACTGAGGGAATCGGAGAAGCTTTTGCCCATGGACAGACAAGAGAAAATTTTGCTGTTACAGCATTTATCTATTGCATTCTACTGTATCATTTACCAAATAGTTTCACTTATGCTCACATATATTTCTGTGATTAGGTATGTGGCAGATCACCTACACATTCCCACTTTGAATTTCTGAAGATAGCATTTTCATATGAACTATCACAGCCCTCTCCTAGGCTGCTCAGTAAGGGAGAGTCCCATCCAAGCCTTTCAAGCAGAAATGAAAATCCCCCAAACACATGTGAATCTGAAGGGTCACTAAGTACTATTTTAATTATCTATATATCTAGCACCCAGCAGACCAGGAAAGTGAAAATGCATCTTGTGCCTTTACATTTGGTATGCTTAATGAAAGGATTTTCTTTCCAAATTACCTCATTTTTCATATCAGACCTCCTGCAGTTTTAGGGTTTTCCTTATACAGAGAAGAAGCAACTGTGCAGTATTACATACTCCTCAGAGATGATGCTTTTCAGAGGTGGCTGTGCACACCAAATTAGTTTCTTTCCAGCCTTGCCTTCACATACTGTACAGGTTTATAAACTGTGTACTGCTCTAGTGATGTCAATGATGATTTGTTATAAACTAGCCCCAAAGAAACAGGATAACTGGGCACCATTTATGAATGTTGTCTTCGGAATGGTTGGCTCCTTATCTTTAAAGGCGCCAAACCTCAACATGGTGAGCATTTCCTCAATGTTGTTACCGCATATAGACATGCAAATTCTCTTTAGCAGCACAAAGTTGTTCTCAGGTGTAATGGATGCAGCTCTGCGGTCCCTACTCAGTCTGCACAAAGACCTACAGAGCAGAGACTGCAAAGCTACAGAGAGGAGGTGACAGAAGCAGAGCACTCAGAGAAGCGAGCTGCTTGATTGAGGTTTGCCTTTGGCATTGTTAAAGCAGCCAGTCACTCAGACTGAGAGATTTTAAAGGTGAATAAAACAACCACAGAACCACATCAAGTTTTCTATAGCGCAGGCTGGTACAAAGGATGTGTCAGTTTGGTGAAGGGTTGTTAGGGGTGCCCTGAGAGACACAGGTCCTGTCGTAAACGCTTGTCAGCCGAATCACCAGTAAAGCTAGATCCAGTTTCAGTGCTACCTCTTTCTCTCCTAGCATACTCATCTTTGGTTGGTACAAAGAATTTTCTTCCTGCCTGGCAGAACAGTGTTTACCACACCCTGTTTAGGAAGTATAAAGAGCCAGTGCTAGTGGTAGTAGGAATTAATAATGGAAGTGGGGAGTAGTAGAGATTGAACAATAGTTCCCAACCCCAAAATAGAAGTTACTTTGCTGTGTAACTCAAGGAAAGGCAGAAAATCAGATCTTGCAAATCAGTCACAGCATTTTAGGCCTTGCAGGAAAAGCTCATCTTAGAACTAAAACAGCCTCTGCCTCCCATGACTTTAGTCATGGAATACAGTCTAAGTTCTGTAGGAGACCTCTAGGTCTGAACCTTCTAAAGAATGCTCTTTACCATTTCTGAGTGCCTTGAAAGATTCTCTGCCTTGGGCTAGAGACATCAGTGTTTTTCCTAATTACTAGCCTCCCAGCAATTCCAGTCCTTCTGCCTGGCATTTGTGCAGTAGGCGGTAGCAGAGAGCATGGCCCAGAATTAAGGGAGGCCTAGGCGCATGAGAGTGATGAGGAGAGGAGACAGCTGAGGGAGGAGTGCTGGGATCTTGGCCAGAAGTCATGTCCTCAGACAGCAGGAAGGAAAGATCACTAGAATAAAAAGCAATTAGTTTTAGCTCTTTGAACAACTAATGGTTACTAACTAAGAGTAATGATTCTATTTAAGGCACTGCTTTTGTTATACTTAAAGGCGAATACAGAGATAAATGACTGGAGGCATGCAAACAAATCAGAGTAACTTCATAGAATTCTGAAAATGTTTTGAATTTTGGAGATGCTGGTATTTTAAACAATACTTAAGGAATCAAAATACTCTGCTAAGCCACAGAAAGTGATTTTTAGGGGTTAGACTTTTCCAGGAGACTGAAGGTTAGGATTATTTCTTTGAAAGTAACTGTTTCAAACTAGTTGGAACAATTGATAGACAAGGTGAAATCTTGGTACCTCCTCTAAGGGAAGGTCACAGCAAACTAGAGGCCAGTCAGCCTCACCTCAGTATCTGGGAAAATGATGGAGCAACTAATCCTGGAAGCCATTTTAAGGCATGTGAAGGATAAGGATGTCATCAGGAGCAATCAGCATTTATTTACCAGTGGGTAAATCTTGGGTAACACACCCAAGTCAAGCCTGTTTTGCCTGTGAAAATAACTGGTGAGTGATCTGTCCCTGTCCTTACCTCAATCTGTGAGCCTTTCGCTGTATTTTCTCTCCCCTGTCCAGCTGAGGAGGGGAGTGACAGAGAGGCTTTGGTGGACACCAGGCATCCAGCCAGGGTCAACCCACCATAAGTTCTTATTTCAGATAAACAACAGTTTGCTCTGAAATCTCTCCTATAAGTTCAGCAATTACACCAAAGAAATATTGCCATAAGATGCCAAGCAACCATTTTTTCCATGTCTGCTCTGCTTCAGAGGATCCAATTTTGTCCTTCAAGCAAATATCAAATATCCTATCAATATATACAAATATCCTATCAATTTCTTTAGATATCATAGGCACAAAAGGAGATAAACTTGGCTGTTAGACTGACCAATAAAAAAACCCCAAATGCAACTTGCATGGGTATCACAATCTGGTATTAACATCATCACTGAATGCAGATGCCAAATAGTGACTCACCGACTGCCAGCAATAGGCAAACATACTCTATTATTGATTGCGTAGTTAAAGTCCTGGAAACTCAGTTAAGAATAAACATTTTCAATTTTATTGGGTTCCTTGATATAAAAATGATTCTTAAGATTATTAATCTCCTCAGAATCTTGACTTCCAGAGATACCAAAGTGCCTGTTGACTCTCTTAGATTTAAAACAATAATACAGCCAACCAAAAAACAAAACAAGCAAAAACAAACAAAAAAACCCCAAACCAAACAAAAAAAAAACCAAAACTCTTCTTTCCCTACAAATGTGTTTTTGAATAAAACAGTTTTCTAAATAACCCTGTTATTTAGTTTCCTGCTCATGGCCTAGAATTTATCAACTGAACTCCTTAGCATGATAGATTTAAATTGCATCAAAAAGATTATTTTTTTATACCTCACTGGTAACTCATTTTTAAAGTGGAGCATATATACTTTTGAATAAATTACAGCAAAAAAAAAATAAAATAAGGAAAATGAATATTAAAGTTTTAATTATCGAAATAGACTAAATCAATGCCATAGCTGAATTCAGTTTGTTGCACTGCATCTACAGAAATTGCCTTTGCATTTTATTAGTACTGAGACAGAAAACAGTCCCAGGTCTGAAATAAACTCCATCAGGCCTACACAGGCCAGCACCACTGACAGACATTTAGGTAGCTCTCTATCTTCTGACAGAACATAAATCCTCCTGGATGTACCAGAACAGAAGGTAGATTTTAACACTGATTATCCCAGCTCATCCAGGCTCTCTGAGGTATTTGCATGAGTGACAGGTCACAAAATGCCGTACCTAACAAGCCATGTCAGCCCTTCTCCTTACTCATTTTTTTTTTCAGAGTACAAGAGACAGTACACATTTTGTCATTTTGCCGGCAATTTAATGTGTATTTTATAGTATTTTGCCTTTGAAAAGGGCAGCTGAGTGGTAGAGGAGAAAAATGCCTCCTTCCTTTTAGCAGGTGCCCCTTACATAAGGTCCCGCTTTCCCTGGGAGCAACTGGGCATGCTCAGGGAAGGGAAGGTTTTGGAAGTAGATGGGAAGAGGAGTTTAGCTGTGCTCAGTGGAAAGTGAGGGAGCCTGTAGGACAGTAGGAGTCGTGAGGTGGGGAAGGGAGAGGAGCAGGAATCCCTTCCCAGAGGTTAGAGTCCTGAGAACCCACAGGGAACTCTGCACAGGATGGCTGAGGCCATGGAGCTTTCCTGAGGGGAAAATGTGCCCCAAGCTGACAGGGCGTGGTGAGGATGTTGTAGGTGGAGAGTAGTGCTTAAAAGTCTTCTCCGCCTTTTTTTTTTTTTTTTTTTTTTTTTATTATTTTAATCAAAAGCATTCTGAGTCTTGCCGTTTTGGATGGTGGTTTTTATAGTCTGTTTTTCAGGAAAACTCCGTTTTATTGAGAAGGTCGCTTTAAGTCCTTACATAGTCTGGCTCACTTACCACACGGTGCAATGTTGAAGGCTCAGGTGCCGCTGGTTTTGACTAAATTCCTGAGTTGAGAGGTGAAAACACTCCAATTGCCAAATAGACCACTTTGTCGAGGAGAACGCGTGAGGATGGCTGGGTGTGCAGCTGCAGTGTAGGTTTAGGATTGAGCTGTGAGGGGACAGGAGCCCCAAACAAGGGGCTGTGAACTGCTGACCCTTTGCATAACAAAGAGCACGGGGACCTGTGGCCCAGCCAGGTGACAGCAGCTGACGGCTGCTGAAAGACCCCAGGCTTCTGCCCGTAGATCGTGAGGGTATAAAAGCTCGGAGATTCCCTTTTTCGGGGTCTGTCCTCGTAAGACACCAGCTCGAGCTGATTTTGTGTTGCTCCACCACGACTAAACTATTTTAAGGATCCGGACATCCGAGACTCTGCTGTGGGGAAAACCGGGGCTGAGCTGGTAAGAAAACTTTGTCTGACTGTGAGTGTGGGGTGTGCAGGGCGTCAAGCGGGGCACCCGTCGGGTCACTGCGGCCCCCGGTGTGAATCGTTGTCTCTTAAGATATAATACCTTAAGAACTGATTCTGTTGTTTATCCCTTTATGTGTTTGCAGTAGTTCTGAGTTGCTAGGCATAAGTTCTGGTTAACAGTTTGGATTTGCGTGGTAGCTGGGTGTGCTGCTTTCAGCACAGCTGAAGCGATCAGCTCATCTCTCTGAGGAGAGCCTGCTCTAAAGGCATTTGATTTTGAGTTTATGGGTTAAAATAGTTGAGCTCACCAGATGGCTTCTTAGTCAGGCATCCCCTTCACGCCTACAGCAACCTATATTGCTGTTGGAACTTTGAGACTTGAGTCTGAATATTTCAGAGCAGCCAGAACAGCACATTTGTGGTAGGTTTTCATGACTTGTAAGTAAGCCTGAAATGAGTGATCTGTGCTTAGTATGATATTTAATACCATGGGCGATTCAAATGGGAGAGTTAACTAGTCACTGGAGAGAGAGAGAGAGATACTCTGTATTTTACTCCATACCAATCACAAACAAGCTACTACAGTGTTGGGTTTGGTTTGGGGGATTTTTTTTTTCATTCCACTGATGAATTGTTCTGTGTCTGCATATGCGTGTTTTTTTGTTAGAAGCAATATTATTAGGTGGTAGACTTTAGTGCTTCAGGCCCATCTAAGCAGGGCAATGTCGCATGTGAAAAAGTCACCAAACAGAAGTCCTGGTTTGTCACATTAGAAAGGATAGAATAGCTTATTCAGTAGATTACTCTTTTTTTAATGCTTCTGCCTATTTATGCATGGATATCTATAGAACTTCAGTGTCAGAGAGGTAGGGAAGAATTGCAGCATTTTTTCAAAATTTGAAGTAGAAACCTGTTAAAAATTGAGACTTCTTAAAGTTCTTCAGAAGTTTCTTAGATGGATTAATAAAGGTATCAACATTGCATGCTACCATATGTAAGATCACAAGTCACAGATGCTTATTCTGTTGTTCTGCTCTTGTATTTCTATATTGGATACAGTGACAACAGTACCATTTTTATGGTGATCTGACAAAAGTTCCCTGATTCAATGAGGTATTCAACTAAATGGTAATCTTTAGCCACAAGTCTTCAAGGTATGTTATGGTCTTTATATGGATCATCATTGCTGCTAGAGCCAGAAAGAGTTACCTTGATGATTTTTCAACTCTCCCAGGTCTGCAGAAGACAGCTGGGGAAACAATTGGGTTTTTTAAAATCCATTTTATTTTATAATACAGACATTTTAGATGCAGATACTTAACAGTACATACTTCAGTAATGATGAGAATTTCTCATCCTCCTCTCCTTGCCAGTAGTCATAAGTGAACATCTCCTCTGGCAGAACCCTGCTCTAAATCCAAATACTAAGCCAAATACTTGGAAAGACAACATGAAAACAGATGGGTTGAATCTTCACTAAAAATAAGCAATCAAAAACCCAGAGTCAACTTTCATTAGTGTATTCTTGTATTTGAATCCATTAAAGAAGATTGTTGTAAATATTTCAAAATCTCAAATGCTTGAGGATGTCCTGATGTGGTGAATCATGTTTATGTCATTGTTACTGTTTCTGTTGAGCTTGATGCTTGCTGACAAGAATTTTAAGCATGGTCATTTAACTACCTTCTGCTGGTCTTTTAGGGTATAATTTAGCAAGTAGCCAATTAAAGTGCTGAATCTTAACCAACACACACAATATGGTTTTCAAATCTCGTTAAAAAAAGCAATTTTGGGAACCTTAGTGATGCAACTTGGTGTAGCAATACAGACAGCAGGCATGTCCTAAGTGTTGTGCTGTTTTTATCTGTGAAATTGGAAAGAATTTTCATGAAGGGACAGTCATTACAGGCAATAAGTGTGACTTCAGCAACCCAGTGGTTTCCCTATCTGACTTACTGTTAGGAAATAAATTGCAGTTGAATGATCATTTAAATTACTAATGTGCTCAACCCAGATTATCAAGAGAATGGCCAAGATCATCTTGTTTCCTCCAAGGTAAAGTTCTTCCCAAGTGAGAATCTATTGTCATGGTTTATCCGCAGCTGGTAACTAAGTACCACAAAGCTGCCCAATCACTCCCCCCTGCCTCCACTCTGCTATGGGATGGGTAGGAGAATCAGGGAAGGAAAAAAACCCACAAACTCATGGGCTGAGATAACAATAGCTTAATAATTGAAACAAAGTAAAACATAATAATGGTAACTATAAAAAACACAATACTGTTACATTATATTAATATTTAATAATAAAATCCACGAGAAAAACTCAACCAAACAAGTGATGCACAAGAAAATTGCTCACCATTCAATGATCAATACCCACCCCATCCTTGAACAGTGATTGGACCCATCCATCTAACTCCCCTCAGTTTATATCCTGGGCATGATGTTCTGTGGTATGGAACATCCCTTTGGCCAGTTCAGGTCAGCTCTCCTGGCCATGCTTCCTCCCAGCTTCTTGTGCACCTCCTCACTGGCAGAGTGTGAGAAACTGACAAGTCCTTGACTGAGGATAAACACTACTTAGTGACATCCAAAACATTGGTTTGTTATCAAAATTGTTGTGATACTAAATCCAAAACACAGCACTGTACAAGCTACTAAGAAGAAAATTGCCTCTATCCCAACCAAAACCAGGAAACCCATGAAACAGATTGCCTTAGCTGAGTTCTGTGGTGTATCACAGAATTGCCACATGAAGTTGTAGAAAACAGTAGAAAGGCTCTACCTCACAACACCAGCCACTCCACTGCTCTTAGATGTCAGGAGAAGGGTCAGTTTGGTTTAGCCATTATAAAAACTGCTGGAAAACACCCTTTCCTCTCTTTCACAATCATCATTGCAGGCAAAACAAAATAGCAAAAGATACAGTTAGTACTGGCAAAACCAGCATAAGTGTTTTCACAGTTACTGAAGTACTTTAGCTGAATAATATTTTTATTCGACACTTTGTAGCTTGCAACCCTCTGCAGAAAATCTGCCTCTGTTTGTCAGTATAGGCTATAATACCTAAGTATTCTCAGATAGCAAGTAGTGGCTACAGTTCTTTCTATTGTCTCTCATTGGATATAAGGCCACTACATAACTTTCAAAAAAATGACATGGCTTTTTATTGCTTGACAGAAATAAGCAGAGTACCATAAACAGGGCATGAAGTTTTCATTATATGGGAAATGGCAGCCAATGAAAGATGCTGCAGAGCACCTTCTCAGCAAGTGTATCTTGTATGTCCTTTGTTTCCTATGCTGCCTTCCCACACAGTTTCAAATCCAGAACCAACCCTTCAGCAGACTCTCTTGTTTGTATTCTTAAAGGTCTGTTGAAAGCTCTGGAAAAAGGCTGTAGTCCTCAGCAATGCTCTTCTAGCCAATTTGCAGTGCTTTCCACAAGCTAACATTATATTTCAATAAGCTTACCTGGGAGCCAGAGGGGATTGCCATAATGCTCATTGCTTGGCACACAACATGTGCAAGGCATTGACCTCAATTTTCCTAGTTTGGGTTTATTAAACACCAGCTATTTAAACAAGAACTCCAGTGCATACATCATTCTCACCCTGGTGAAGAATAAGAGATTGAACCAACACCTGGCACACATGTAGTCTTGTTTTGCAATGCACTGCTGGAAGAAAGCAAGATCGTAAGTGTGACACAGCAGAAGATAGGTATAGCAGTAGTAATTAGTAGGAATGCAGTATGCTGATTGAAGCTCAGTTTGGTTCAGTCCTCAAAATAATGGTGTGTGGGAAGCCCACCTTTCCATATGAAGTCTAGCAGAAACCTCTGAGAATTAAACTTCCTTGTACCTGTATTTGCAGTTCTTGCAGGAGAAGAACGGATAACATAAAGAAGGTCCTCCTATTCTTTTCTGACTCTGTATGAAGCATCTGACAGAGGCTGCCAAACCCAGAGTAACCAGAAACATATACTTCCTTAGTGAGGACAAGGAATACATGACATTTCCTGCACATTTATTGTAGGTACTACTCTACCACATAGTGAGTGGTTGTAGTAATTAGTGAGAGTATATGTAGACATCATAAGCTCTAGATCAACGAAACATTATTAAATCGAATTCTGCTTGGATATATGTGGAGGATAGGTGAAGATGATAAAAAAATAGCTGAAGTTCCACTTCACTTCTTTTTTATTTCTTTTTTTTTTTTTTTAATTGTCTTTACATTCTGGTACTTCTGAGATATGAATATTCCACTGCCTCTGAGACTTGGAAAATACTGGCTTAAAACTACATGTGAGTTTTATCACAGACTTCAGCAACAGCTAGCATCCATGGGTGTATTAGTTTTATTTAATTAAAAATATGTAAACACAGGAGTAGTTCAGCTTGCCAGATTCCCCACAGGCAGTTTCAAGTTCTCATATTCTCAACAAGCAAGTGTTCTGCTGATACTCGGTTGAGAAATTAAGATAAGCACACAATGTACAGCTCGACAGTCACAGGCCCTGGAATAACTGTAATGTTAACCCAAATGGAATTACTGACATCGTACCAGAAATACATCAGTGAAACAAAACATGCCCCTGCCATTTTTTCCCATGCTTTGAGCCACATGAAGCACTTTGTTTGGTCCACATTTTCAGTTCTATTTAGAGCTGTCAACATGACAGCAGCTCAATTCTCTGGACTTACTAGAAAACATCAAAAGAACAGCATGTATAGTTATAGGCATACAGTATGCATATGCATATACGTGGATGTGTGTGGATGTGTATATGTATATACATACATATGTATATACACACATTTATACACATGGCAAGTATCAGCAGGTAGAAATATCATTGAGTCTTGTTATAGCACTTAAATAATCTAAGTTATTAAGGTAAGATCTTAGATGCATTTAGCAACATATAGTCTGATTTCTTAGAAAATATCAGCATATTATATCTTAGAAAAATAATTTGACAAATACCTTGCTTATATTGCATTGTAGATATGTAACATACATGCATGTTCTGTCATTACTCCCTCTGCTTGTTCTTAAACTAAACAGTGAGAAACTAGAGATTTCAAGTCAAAAATTAATGTAATGGAGCATGTACCTGAAAGGAAAGAGTCTAGAAGACAAAAAAGGTGGAGACCAACTCACAGAGAGTATCTACTACTAATTTAGCTATTCCCTTGATGAAGAGCACAAGGAAGTAGACAAACTCAGAAGTGTAAGGACTAAAATTAAATCTGGATCCTACCTAAGCTCTGTGAAATAGTTCTTTATATTTGTCGTGTACATTTGCATATGAGACACCTACCACCTGACCCAAGGGGAGAAATTCCAGGCTTGAGATAGTAAAGATATAACTGCATGGCACAATGCAGCAATCCAGTGCTATACTGTGCTCAGTTTAAAATCTGAGGAGTGCAACTGCCAAATCAAGGCAATTTAATGTTTAGTTCTCCTTTTCCAACTGATTCTTCATATTTTATTATGTTTAATCTTCCTTAGGAACATCAATTACATGTGTACTTAATTAAACAGAACTTTCAAATAGTGGGATTTTTTTTCTCATGAGAAAAACTGTTCTTAATGTAACAGTGATAACTCTAACTGATAATAGCATATAGATTTGATTTCATTTAATCATGCCCAGAAGCAAAGAGCTTTCAGAACAGAATCTGTAGCATGTGTTAAGGTGAAAAATGGGGACAAAATATTCAAATCTTTGTGAGAAAATACAGTGCTGATATCTTTACATTAAAATAAACACAAAATAGCTGCCAGACTCTCCATGCAGTGAGGTCTTAATGTGTTAAATAATCCGCTGATGGAAAGAGACATGACAGAAACGCAGCTGTCTGGCCTAAGAGACCAAGCAGGTGTAACTAATTGCTGCAAATTGCAGCTGCAATTCTGTCATGTATTTGTAGCAGTCAAAAGTAAAGACACGCAAAAGTGATGCAAGTTGTTCATTCTTGCTGCAAGACCATGTGTGGTTTCTGGGGATGTATTCTTATGATTCTCCATAAATACTTCTCTCTGCCCATGGGAAAAGCAGACATACTGTCCTTTGCTCTTGAAACTGTGCACGGAAACTGCCTTCATTAATCTCTTCACAGTTTTTACACCCTTAACTTTGTTTCATTCTTCCAATAATTTCTTTAGAACTGGAAAGATGTTTTCAAGTTTCAGAATAAGATATAAGTCATGCAGTTCAAATCTGTTCTAGCACGATTCAGACATCTAAGAGCTGTGGAACTTTGGCAAAGTGACTGTAGTGACTATTTCTATCTTTTCCTTTTTCTTTTTTTTTTTTTTTTTAATCCAAGTCAACCAAAATGAGTAAGAAAGAGAAAGGATCAGAATGTATCAAGTAAAGGGTAAATAAAAGTATATTTCTTGACCGTATTATCTTAGCAGATATGTTGTATCAGCATCAATTGGAGACTATCTCTTCTAAAATGCACACACATTAAAGGACAAGTTAAACATGGAGTGCCACTAATTTCCTGTTCCCAGCTCTTAATATTTGTGTAAATACAGGTTCTATTTTACTTCCTTACCAGTAAAGGTCAAAGCTTGTACTTAATGAATTCCTGGTTCACACAAGGTATTTGCTTTTCGTTCTATATCTGGTAACAAAATCTATCTGATTATTAAATTAACAGAGCTGTGCTGTCACAAGCAGCAAATTACTTTATTTTTTCCAAGTCCGGTTTGAACATTAATTACAAACTACAGATTTAGCTCAGCTGCATGGCAATTATGAGTATAGCAATTAGGCTGTTTCCTATTCATATGACTTAATGAACAGAGTTCTAACTAAGCCAGAAACACTTAGACCACAGCTGCTTTCATGTGTAATGCTTTCCATTCCTTTTCTGTGTGGTATGGAGTCAAAGTGCATGCTGCCCAGGAGAAGTGCTGATGTAGAATTTAGGCTGTTTCTGAATTTCCCTTTAAAAAAGGAACAGTGTTGAGTTCTTAAAGCCTAAAAACTGGGGGAAAAAAATCTGACCTGCACTTTCACAAATTTTAGCTCATGAGATAAATGTTCTTCATGTTAATGTTACCCTGAGGAAAAAAATATGTTAGGAATTAAAAAATAAAATTAAATTGGTGCCAACATTTTCTATTTCAGTAAAAAGAGGAGCTCTCCAAGTTTGGATTTAGTTGAGCATAAAGTCTAATTTGTCTCTAGACTTTATATGAGGTCATCATGAATAGTTAAGAAATAGCAAGAAGGAATAACTTTTTTCTCTCTACTAGAGGCAATTGAAAATTGAAAATCAGTGTCTTCCTCTACAGATAACTTTATCACTAGAAGATAAATTTGGCCTTAAGAGATACTGCACAGATTTTGTTCACAATTATAGTGCTTGAGGGAAGTTTTAGTTCAAAAGTCATACACAGGTATCAGGAGAGTCAGGCATGAATAAAGGAGACACTCTTTCTCTGCTCTCTCTTTTCACGGTTGTATTATTCTGTTGTTTTCTGTCAGGACTGTAGCTAAATTGACCAGAATTCAGGATTGTTACCGAACAGACTGTGCAGTCCAGAGTGCTCCAGATCAGAATACAAACCAGTTTGAGTGCAGCATCACCAACACAATTCAGGAAGAGAGGGTGGGCGAAGAGAGCAAATGGAGTTTTCCTTTCCAGTGTTCCTGTGCACAGGAAGGAAAACACAGTATCATGTGAGAGAGGCACCCTCACTGTAGTAGGCCTGGCTTTGGTTTGTTTTGTGCATGGTGCTTTTTTTTTTATCCCCAGAAAGGTTTTACGCCAGAAACAGTTTGAATGTTTTGCCAAAGCTTGTTTTCAGGGCAGCAGATATGCTTCAGGGAACTGTGGGAGTGGCGGGCTTTCCCAGCCTCTGGTGTTGGCAGGATATAAAGAGTAAACTGCACCAACTGAGGTCCCCACAGCTGTAGTGTCTGAGATACTCATCAAAGCCAGTGCCAGAGGCATAAAGACAAGACAGGGAGGTCTCAGGCCATTGTCCCCAACAAATTGTAATTAAGAGTTAAGTACCAATCAATGAAGTCTTTACCACTTTTAGGGGCATGAGTTTTAAATTATTTTCTATGTTTTTTTCTAACAGGTATATGGGAAAGACTTGACTTTACAGTCATTTAAGTACAAAAGTACTTTTGCAACAGTGTAAGAGTGCTGTTAGTTATTTCTTATTTTGTATTCACTTTCATGTATACACACACTCTAAAACAAGAAATTAAGTACTCCATAACACCTACAGCCACCATGTCTCTGCACATTGCAGCCAAGCATAATTTACAATGTTAAATGAGATTTCTCCTTTAAATATCTGTAGTCAGATGCCCAAGGACAGCAGAGCTGGATCCAAGTGAATGGCAGCCCTACCAGTCTACTCCGTAGCACCTTTTTTCTGGTTGTGTGTGAGGTGTCTCATCTATTCCTTTTAACTCCTTTTCACTATAGTGGCAAAATGAAAAATACTCCACCGTTTTTCCCACGGTAGTACAGAGGAAAGGTTCTTCTTTTAGCTGACCATGTCCAGAACAAAATTCACATTCATCGATTCTTTCAAGCTTTATTCAGTCTGTAGCTAAATTGTACTTACATTAATAATTTACAAATTTTGAATCAGCATGTATTCAATTGTCCCTATAGGAGTTTAGTGCTTCTACTCTTGTCTAATGCAAATATATTTAGAGAAGGGGAGATACTTCTGAGTATCTTCCCCATTTGTGACTACTGTACAGTCTTTAATTTTCCACTATATGATCTTACCAAGATTTAAAAATGGATTAGATAGTGAATGAAAAATTCTGTTGTACTTAATGCTGAATTTCTAAGGCAAATTTTCAGTGGTCATTTTGGAGAGGTTACTGGAAAAAAATTGGCCTGAAACCTCGTTCATGTGGAAATCCCATTTTCCAATTTAACGTTTGAAGGATTTCAAGCTTCATTCCAGCATTCCAAGTCCATGTTCATACCAGATAAGTTCTAATATGCATATAGTTAAGGTATGCTAATAGAAAACACAGAGTATTACCTTGAGATAGTCTGTAAAAAACCCCGACCCTACAAGTGTTCTTGGAATGTCAGAATTTTCTACTGAAATTTTACAGCCTGTTGGTTTGCAGATAGAAACTGAGACTGCCCTGCCAGTCACACTGAATGTCTCAGTCATAAAGAACAAAAATAACCCAGTTGCTTTCAAGCAGCTTGTTTTATGTAATTCTCATACAGCATTTCTAAGACATTTATTGTTATATCCATTGTACTTAAATGATTCTGTCATGAATATTCTAAAATGTTTGTTTGAAGGCCAGGCATCTAAAATAATTTGGAAGTTAACATATGCAAGATTTTAATAGTGTCATGTTAAACCAATAGATGTTGCAATTGTTTAAAATTTGAATGAGACAGAAAATCAAATTTCGGAGCTCAAAGAAAACCACCCCCCCACCCCAGATCAGCTGTTGTGTCAGATTGCTATCAAGCTGTAGCCTGTATTTTTATGTTCCAGAAAGAGCAACTGAAACTTCCAGGCACAAGCTTCAAAAGTTGGAAATGGCATGTACACCCACAGGGCCCATGGCTAATTAAATGGTATATTTTGGTCTGACTCTTTATAAAGATATGCAGCTATTTGTCCAAAAAAAAATGCAAGGCTGCTAAAACAATATGCAGTGAGTGTATTACTGGAAGTGGAATGTTTCCTTAGTGATCTTCATAAAAGACAAAAATATTCTATAATTGATATACCTAAAATTTCCTAGATTAGGAAATTACCTGTGCAAGGTAGCCTGTTACATAGTTAAGGTGTTATGGCTCAATTTGCATAATTCCTGGCTTTACATAAATTCCTTTGACATTTCAAAATCTTCCAGAAGTATACATGATGCTGGAAATTAAACTATACTTCACTACTGCGAAACTGTGACTGGATATTGTATATGGCCACAATAATCTCTGCTTTACTGTATGACAGCTTCTGACATCCAGTGATGTTACTAAACCAGTTGTAATTATAAAATAGAAAAACAAACCCACAATAATTAGAGGTGTTGCTCTCTCACTACAGCTGGACAAAGAGTTTTTGCACAAAACTCTTCCACATAAAATAATTATCTATATACTGCGAAGGCAGTCACTTGTCATAGGCCTGCAGCAAATGATTTTTTCTTGGTCTGGAGTCCTGACTTAAATGTAGTTATATATGGATGGTTTTGATTAACTGTATTCACATCATCATTGGATGTCCTTATAAAAGAGCAAGATACTTATTGAATCATATTTAGGCTGATTGAGGGAAATACCTTCCAGGATAGTTGAAGGTAATATCTTTATTCTGACTTCTCAGACAGAGTGAGAGTCAGCTAAGAATGTTGCTACAAACATGGGGAACTGAAAGAGGCAACACTTTCCATAAGTATTTGTAATAACTTTTGCCAGTACTTGCATTTCTTGAGAGTTTTGTAAACTTCATATTATAAAGACATTAAGGTTTTTGATAAATGTAAAGGCTACAGAGGAAAGCATGGTAATGGGGGAGGAAAACTGGCTGGTAGGTGGTGTGTAAAGGCTTTGATACCTTCTCGTGCATTACTGATGATCTTACTTCCATGCTGTCTCAGGCTGGTACTTTTAATGATGCTCACGAGCGCCCAGCTCCTCAAATGAGCAAGCCATGAAGTGCTCTTGATGTCGGCTGCTTTAATTTGTTAAGCTTGGCAGAAAGAGTATGTAAATATGTTGGGAAAAAAAATAAAATTTGAAAATGGTGATGAATTTTTTTCATTTTTTTCAGTCAGAGAAAGTTAAGTTTCTGTATGACACTATCAGTTATGAAGTTTGAGCTGTTAAGGGAGCACTATTGTCCCTTATCTTAACAAAGAAAATATATCCTAGAAGTATGAAAAATTAAATTCTGTTTTGGATTTCAGTAATAAGAACTCAGAGCTAATTTGCCAGAAATTGATGTGATATGGACAGTTGTGAAATCTTAATAATCATATATTTACCAGGGTCTCTGGTTATTGAGGCTGTTTTGAGGACTTAGTATTTTTTCACTTTGAGCTTTTCAGAGATGATTTTATTCATTTACTTTGGGTTCTTTATATGACAGATGCAGAAAATTTTTGACAGAAATGTTGGAATTTAACATCATAATTGTATTATTAACAGCCATATACTTGATCCTTCAGCTGCTGGGAAGAGGAGTGTGGAATAGAAAAGGCAAAAATACCCCAAAAAACCAAAAAGACAGATCTTCAGGTCAATTAAATTTTAGTATTTTCATTTTAATTGCAACCAGGTTGAGCCAGGGCTGAAATTACATTAAACGATAACACTGTCTCTCCTGTGCTTCTTCCCACCACTCAGAAGGGGTAGCTGAGACCTTCCCTTCCCTGATCTTCCCTGAAGTGAAGGGAAGGGGAGGAGCAATCCAAGTGTAACAGAATCAGAAGTGACCTTCTGCAGTACTGGGGGGGAGGTGGAGATTAACTTGTGAAGGTTGGCACAGTGCAACAGCCCTTCCCATTTGGGAGCAGACATTGCCCTCTGCCCTTGGCAGTGCTAAGGTGGCAGGCAAGAGCTTACTTAGCTCCCTTGCAAACTCAGGAAATAAGCTGTACCACGGACAGACCTGCTTACCAAGGCAAAGTTTATCATTTTGTTTAAAAGTCACACAAGGGAGAGATGAACACAATCGATCAGGGGAGTGAATAAAAGCTAATGAAAGAAGAGTTAATAAAAAAAAAAAATCTGAGATCTGTATCTTTGTTCATTCATGTCTTACCATCTTTTATGCACACAGTCTTTTCAGCAGTTCCAAAGCTCCTACACTTCATTCTTCCACTTTGTGTACTGGTCCAATATTGTTCCTTACCTTATCAGCTAGTGATCATAATTTCTGTATTATTTGTCCTTTTGCTTTTGGGTATAACACCAAATTTGTTTAGTAAATGCAGTTAAAAGTGTTTGAGCTCTTACAAATAGAAGCCATTATTAAAACCTTGTAAGAATGATAATGAACTGGAGGAGTTTGCGTTTTCTATTTCCCTCTTTTTCCAAGTGGCTTTTAGGTGTGTTGAACTTGATAAAAAGGAGATCCTGTTTGGCGGGTACTCTGCTGTTGCAATTTCTGAAAGCTATGGGAATGAGGGAGGGCATTGCAATTCTATATATAAAGCATCCAAGCTTGAAGAGGGCAGCCTGGGAAGTGGCAGCAGTGGCACTGCCTGTTTGGAACGGAGGAGAGCTCTGGAGAAACCTCTCTGGTCAGGCCATGCATCATGCTCCCTACAGTAATACTGCTCATCTTCTGCAGTTTTCTGCAGTCTGCTGGTAAGTCATAGATGCCTGCTTTCCTTTTGGTGTATAGTTTGAAGGAAAACACACATGTATGGAAACAAAGGGAGTGACTCCATTGTAATATTGCAATACTTGAACTTTAGGTTTTGCTCTCCGTTCCCACGACCAGCTGTGTTCAGTTTACACCTCCTCTCCTTCACTTCATCTTAAAACACAACTGATTGTTTAATAAATACGTGACTGAAATAGAACTATTTGTTCTTAACCTTTTATTTAGAAATGCAGTTACTGATTTATTGTATCTTTCCCTAAAACTTGTTCTCTAGACACAGGGAATAGTTTTTTTCATGGACATTTGTGGTGTTTCCAAGTTGTGAAGTGCCTTCACCTTTCAGATGTTCATGATGCAGTGTCCTAGCGGTGTCACTGTGGAAGATGTATGTCTGCTGTGCAGAGTGATGATCAAAACTCTTTTCTTTTGTTGTGCCAACTTCAAAAAGTATGAAGTATTAGCTATGTGATGTCATTAATTTTGAGGAATGATGTGTCAGAAAGAATCCTATGCTGCAAAACAGACAACTGGTTCCAGTCTAAAAATTTTACATGACACTTCATGTGTATTCCTCCATATATTACTCAATATACTACTTTAGTATTTTAAAGGACTCTGTCTTACTTTTTTTATCCAACCCATCTGAATACCAGATGGATGTGTAATTTTCAAAAAAGACTTGACAAGTATGTTCATTGACTCTGTAGCTACTCTGCTTTCTTACTCATTCCTCTTCCTGTGTTGGGTTTGGGTTTTTGTTTTGTTTTGGGTTTTTTTAATTAATTTTTTCAGAGTGAGCCTTTTTCACTATGGTTTGTCATCACTTAAGAGGGTTTGTTTTTTGTCTCTTCTGTATATTCTCTTTAATTATCAGTTGTTAGAACTTCAAGAACAGGTTTCAAACTGCTGAAAAGCATACTTCATTTGCTTTAGTTCGAACAAGTTAAATTTATTTCTTCTGTATTGTGTTTACTACGTTCAATGAACCATATATGGTTCAAGTTGCATGGGGACACTTATTACTCTTGAATCACTGACTCGAAGTCTAACTCTAAAATAATTAAAATATAAGCAACTCAACCCTATTGTAGACTCTGACCCGATTTCTAACCTCAGCTGTATTGTTATAAATCATGTGTAACTCCACTCACTGTATTATCTCCATTGTAACCAATATCAAGTCAAGTACCTGAACATGGGTCCTAACCCCAAATGTCAGTGCCTGCAAAATATTAATGTACGTGACTTCCTGTGTTAGATGAGTAGATGTATTAATATAAATATTAATATTTGCAATCAGATAGAAAATTGCTGTTGTCACTTACACAGCCACAAGCTTTGTGTATAAACTTAGCAATTACAAATAGGGCCTTATCTACAAAGGACTAAGTTGAATTAAAACATAAAACCCCAGAAGTAGGACTGAGAAAATTCTTACAGAGTAGTGTTCTCCTTTGGGATATATCAATATTTCAGGGCCTTGAAATGCCAAGCAAGCTTGCAGACTATGAAAACAAATAGATTTCACTCTGTCAAGTAAGATTTTGAAATCAGACCATTTTCAAATGTTAGTCTGTACGTTCTAAAGCTGGACAACATGCAGGATGCTCATTGTTTTGAACTCTAGATCAAAGTCTTGCCTCCTTAGAATGAATCAAATCAAAGCCAGGGCTTCAGTTCTCCTCTTCATGAATCTGCATCGAAACTCTGTACCTCAAGTCTGTCTCTAGCTAGAAATGTGACTATGTAACTATCAATATATTTGATTATTTGGTGTGAAGTCTGATGGAGACTGGAAGACCCACTTCTTCTTTTCCTTAACTCAGGAAAATCAATACACAAACGTTAGTCTGAGTTAAAAAAAATAAAAATCTACAGAGGCTTAAAACCCAATTAAAAATGTTTGTTCTAGCCTTTGCTTAAAAAGAGATGCTGATTCATTGACTAAGTTGAGTATTCACACCTTTAGCTATTTCAGTAGACAAAACTGTGCATGGGTCCTTATGAACTGTTTATGTACAGCCATGATACTTTTTCTTACCAAGTATGCAACTAGGAAGTTACCTTGGTTTATGCTGTTCAGACATCTGTTTGCAAGAGACAAAGGGACTTCATAATTTTGTATAGAAGAGAAATCATCATTAACATGGGCAACTGATTACTGGTATTACAGCTATGACTCTAGCAGTACCCTCACTTTAATTTTAGGCTTATATAATTAATTTCAAGGCTCTTGTCCTTTCCAGAATGTCTGACATTTCAACATTTCTATTTGTCTCAAATTAGAAGAAAAACCCTGAACCCTTTGCAAAACAGAAATCCTAAAGTAGTTCTGTTTGGAAGCAGAGAAAATATTTCATTGCAATATTTTGTTTTCTTTTATTTAGCTGGTGGGAAATACTTTTATTGAAGTTATTGCAATATAAAATTGTGTTTTCACATAAATTTTTCACATGGAGATGTTTCATATATCTACTGTAGCAACAAAACTACTTATTTCTTCATAGTAAGTCTTGTTCCCTGACTGGATCATATTGCTGTCATGAACTAGACAGGCTGACCACACAGAAACTGCACTTTGGAAGATATCATTCTCAAGGAAGTTGGCCAGCTGGAGTAGAGCAGGAATTGAAAGTAAACTCTTCCTTTATCCCTGAAAAGTGAAACTGATTAAATTCTATTGAGCTAATTCAAAATTAAGCATTTCATGTCAAAGCAAAGTCATCATATTGCTCATAGCAAAACAGAATACTGCATTAAAATGTCAGTAAGGAAGATTTCAGTACTTTCAAAATTTCATTTAATACTAGGACAGCCTTTTAAATGAAAAATTGTTAGATGACTGTGAGGTACTATTTCTGTGTGGGCCATAACAGGTACAATCTGCCCTTTTTGTGTGCTTGTGAATGGCTGATAATGTCACCAGGAAGATTTGACTAATCTCTTCAGAGTTAAGTGTGAGAAAAAGGATGTAAATGCTGAGAATAATTACTGTACTGTAATTAGTATAATGGTTGGACCCGACAGGATACAGACTGATTGGCAGATACTCCGCAAATTACTCAGTATTTGTTTATTAGCTGTTCTCAGAGAAAAATGTTGAAATGGGTTTCAGATCCTTAGTTATTTTTCCTTCACACTTCCATGTAATCCAGGATGATTATTTTGTTGAGATTTAATCTAAATACCAAACCTGAAGTATTTGTTGCATTTTGTTTGCCATGCTTAGGTGTTTGAGTTTCAAAAGCTAGCAAATAAGCTTTGTAAACTGACCTGTTTGTTCTAATCTAAAATATCTGTCCATTAATAATAAGACCTTTTGTTTTACATTAAGCTATTTAGACAGATCTGACTTGAAGTAACATTTTAGGCATATATTCAATTCCTGTAAATCAAATATCCTTGGAAGGCAGTTGTTGCACATTCTTAAATCCCATTAAGGTAGTATTTGAAGTTTAGGATTAAATTGTAGCAATTGGAAAACAGTTGAACCAACAATATTAGGTTATTGAACAAATGGAGGTATCAAAATCTGGGGGTTCAAAAATGGCAGCAGTAACTCTAGCTATGAAGAGTGTTAGTTTGATTGCCACAAGATGTTTCTATTCCCTTTTGTGGTGTACTTGCTGTGATGCATCATTCACCTGGAACTTGGAAGAAACATATTGTGTTCTGGATAAGCCTGGTGAGTCGCAGGCCAATCATGAAGGTTGTACTAAAATGCTGGCAAAATTTCAAACAGTTATTCGCCAGTGCTGACCAATTCTAGAGGACAAGGCAGCATGAGTAGGAACTACAGGGATTGTCTGATGACTGTGTCAGACTACTTTGGAAGTTGAAGTGCTGACCATGCAGTGAGTGCAGCAGCTTGCAACTCAGCAGCTAGCGAGACTGCTTTGTGTCTTTTCTTTCTTGTGGAAGTGTTCTTGCTTATTTTATAAAGAAGTTATTATGCTGTATTTATTGTAATTTTTATTATTGTAACTTCAACTTGGAAAAGCTGTGTTATGTTCAGTTTAATTTTTCTTTGCAGAGCACTGCCCCATTGAAATGAACACAATATCTAGGAAGAAGGGTAGAGGGAATACAGAAGGGTAGTGGGAATATGTCTCACTAAGCTTCTGCCTTGGCATTTACACTGCAGGTAGTCATCTGAGGTTTTCTTTACATGGATGGAGAGAAAGAAGTTTTGTGTATGATCCATTTGTTCCATGTTAGCCACATATTTTGCCATTGCAATTGTACTCAGTACATTTGCATTTAATTTTACAACCTGTGAAAGGAGCGGAGACAACTGACTGAGATGAATGCCATTTAAAGCTATTAGAACATTTAGAGTGGGAGCACTTCTGTCACTGAACTTACACGCTTGATTTACTTCCCTTCTGTCCATTCACTGTACACATTTCCACCAGTGTAGTATTTTAGCTCTTAGAAACTTAGATTAGTTTATCCAGATAACATCTTTTTACAGTAACTATTGTTTCAGACAAGAATTAAGGCATAGACTGATGGGGAAATTGGAGGTGTCTGGACCCCAGATCCAAAGCAAAGGCATGCGCTGAAACTCTTTTTTCCCAAATTCCCTCTTGTGCCTTAATCTAGCTTCACATAAAAAGCAGAACCTCACCTGTTTTCCTACAGTCTTTGAGATACCACATAACAAATATTACCTCACATTCTGCAGCAGGGCATGGAATTGGCTAGGGAGGCTGTTCCAGCTGGTGAGCTCCCTGGAGGCTTTCAGTCACTGCTGTATGTAAGGAAGGTACAGAACCCTGCAGAGCTGTAGTGTATATATAGATATAAAGAGACTTGTCCTGCTTTATGATTAAAGAAACCTGCCACAGCATTTTCTATGTTGCAAAAGATCCTAAACTTCTAATAGAGAATTATGTGGTTTCTATGTGATATTTGCTCCTGCTATCTAAGAAATACCAGCCATTACAGGCTGTAAAAATGTGTAGCACATTTCTGAAGCACCCCAGGTCCTTATTCTTGCATCTTGCTTTAGTTGTTACCACCCAGCTAATGGCCTCTATGAAAGCTCACTCCGTAAGAGGGAGGGCACAGGGCTCACTGCTTGTAAATGGGCTTGGTGGCCCTTTTCCATGTCTCTCTCATTCCCTTTGCATTTCGGGCAGGAAGCAAGGTAGGAGGATGAAAGAGCCTTCAGGTGTGTATGAAAACAGGGTGCAGTTCTGCACATGCAGTAGGTCTGGGGTTTAGGTGGAAGAGAGACCCTACTGCACTCTGTGTTTGCTAAGCATTCCTTGGTTTCTCCTAACCAAAGCAGGTTTTGTGAAGAGATGTGTGGAAGGGAGCAGGTAACAGCTTCCATCATTCTGCCTTAACATGAGCAGCAAAAGCAACAACTAGGCCTGGAGATTTTCCAGTCTTTGACTCCAGATCCCATGGTTCTTGTGAAGAATACACAGGGCAGTACTTTTCCCATATTTTCCCAATTTTGGCTATTCCCTCCACTACTTGCACCGAGATGGTGGAACAAGAATTCAAAAATGCGAGCAAAGATTTATTCCTCATTTTTTTATCGGGAACAGAGGATTTTAATATGAAGTACAGGAAATCTTATTACTTAGGATTTCTGGCAAATTTTGATAGTGTTTGACCAGCAACAGAAGAATTTTCTGTTACTTAAATACTTAGTATGAATTATATGATTTTGCACTATAATTTCCATTCAGTTTTGTTTGACAGCACACAATTCATATATGCTGATCCTGCTTTGACTTGTAGCATGCTTAAAAATAAATAAAATACACAAATATTCAAATTTGTTTTGCTCAGAGGATAACTTGATGGTGTTGCCTTGTTTCTTTTACAGCTTTTGAAGGAAATTATTGGCCCCCAGTTTTTCTCCAAAAACAGAAGGAATCTCTGCAAAGAGGTAAGTGCCTGACCTGGTATTTGATGCTCACATTCAGCTATGAGTGACAACTCTATTCAGCATCAGTTCTATACTGCAGAAGACACTGTACAAAACACATAACAAAAACAAGTCTTTGCCTCAAGGGGCATGCCTTTTGAAGCATTACTTTTAGAAATTCTGAATGAAGACTTTGCATGTAAAAAGATAGCAAAATGCATTGTCTCACTGGTAAGTTTTAAACTAAATGGAAAATGCCTTAGTGTGCCATGCTGAGGTTTTGATGCCTAAGGATAGAAACTGTGGGCAGTTTAGTAGCCTTCTACATTTGTAAATTTTGCTGTTGTGGTAATTTGTGTGATATGTTTGGTTTTCATTCCTATATATTACTGCCTATATTATCTACAAATTTAGAATATGGATTCTTTCGATATTCCAAAATACCAGAAATTAAATAAAGCTCGTTGTCTGTATAGATTAGGTCTATAAAAATGATTTTAAAGATTTCAGGCTAAAACAAATTTATATGCAAATGAACCATCAGAGCATGGAGTACTTCTTCCTCACCTTTATAGGCAGCAGCCAGTGGGAGATCTCTGCTTCAACACTGAGCTGTGCCAGCTGTAGCTACCAGTAGTTTTCCCTTAGCTCCAAAGAATGGCTTGTGTGCATGCATCCAAATCTGGATGCAAAATTAACCCCAGCCACCTACTTACTGTGAACTTGTGCTAGTCCGTCTGAACCTGAGAAATACAAATAGCAAGATACTACTGCCTTGCTTGTGTAAAAATGTGTTCAATGCCAAAGCACAAAATAAATAGTAAATTATAGCTTTAAAGTACTAAAAATATTAGCTATCAGAAGTACTGTTAGAAAGGCAGATATCACTAAAATATTAACTCATAATTAAAATGGGAAATTGTGACAGCAGTGATTGTGACATTTCTGTTACAAAGAAATTTTGGTTCTGCTCAAAAGGAGGCGGGATAAGGACTTGGAAGCCAGAGCATAAGGGAGGGGTAAGCAGAAAAATCCCAATAGCCTCATAAAATTCTCTGAACTGAAAGTAATTGGAGACTCAGAGTGTATCTGTGGAAGTATATGGGCTTGGGCTGATGGAAGTCTTCCCTTGGGCAGTCTGTTAATGACAACTGCTGGAAATAAAACACAGAGCTACACCAGTCCTTGGTCAGAACCAACAAACATATCCTTTTCTGAAGAAATGTGAGGCACTGACTTCTAGGTTTAAACTTCATTCAACCAACATTTATTTTTCATGTCCATGACCTGATTGAATGAAGGTCATCATGCTAACATGATATGCTACATTTTACATGACATGATGTTCCTCTGCTAAGACAAGATTCCGAAGGCTATAACCCTTCTAAAACCACACAAATTGTCCAAGGTGTTTCTAAATAAGTATGGATATCAGTCCTAATATTCTGAAAATTTTTTCTATCATATTTCATGTACAGAAAATCTTCCTGGTAATCTATAATCTTACTGTTTTACATTAAAATACTGTACTTTCCTTCTGCATACCATTAAAAAGCAACTCTGTGTATTCCAAAACTTGTTACATATCACTGGTTGACAATAAAATTCTTTATCTAGTTTGGGGAAAATGCAGACATGTAGAACAAAAAGAATGATATAAAATACAAATTTATTACAATGAGAAGCATTTCTTTAGGCAGAATAAACTGAGAGTGGCTTGAATTAGGTGGATTCTCAATCAGCATAAGCATGGGAAAGCTACATGAAGTTCATCCTAAAAGTAAAAATGTTTGAAGGATTGTGATCAGGTTAAAAAAAAAACAAAAAAAAAAACAACCAAATATTCAGGAACTCATCTCTGTTTTCTGTCTGTTCTTACAACAAGAGGAACAGCAGAGCATGGATATACACCAATTAAAAAAAAATCCCTGGAGATTACTAATAAAATAACTGAACACAAAAGACAAACATATAATCTAGTTTTAAACTTCCTGGAGTTATTGACATTCCCATTTGTTATTTTTCTTTGATAAGATTTAAATAAAAAGAAATACACTGAATGTGCTCCTGTATTTATAGAAAGGGCACCTATTGCCCTGTGACCATTGTGGCACCCCAGGTAATCATTCCTGGGCACACTCTGGGGTTTCGTGGTCAGTATCACTTAAGCACAGGATACTAAACTAGCAGGACCTGGGCATGAAGGATCAATGATAACAATTAGACGATTCCTATTTTCCAGTCAGACCTTCAGGACAGAACAGAAGTATGGAAGAGGAATACTTTTTGCCAACAGGTAACAAGTCCTTGGGAAACAGTGTTTTCTACGTGACCTGGATAGAACCAGTAGCATCCTGTAATCATTTGTTCACTCCTACAGAATTAAAAAATGTTTTGGCTTTAAAACAATGTATATAAATTGCAAGTTGACTTTGCTAAGCTTGGGTGATACTTTGTGGCTCTAAGATATATCCTAAGATACCTGAGCTTCATATGACAGCATAAGCAAAAATAATTAAAACATGAAAAGTAATGATCTGAGTCTGGAAATATAAAATGGGGAATGTGGTTTTAGTTACTTCAGTAGAACTGTCAGCTTCAAAGGGCCTGTTCAAATGCTGTAAGTAGGTACAGAACTATCTAACAACAAGCGCTGGAGTTGTATCTATTTTTTTATTATTCATTTCCACCTCAAAAAATCTGTCTATTCAGAGGAAAAGTTCAGATTACTTCTTAAAAATGAACACTGATTAAAACATTCCACGTATTTATAAAGCTGGATGGAAGTTTGTCGCACAAATGCAAAGCCAAAAAAGTGGAGACTGACAAGTTGGGCTTTGAAGACTGTATATCTAATGATTGGCTGTGCAATTAATTATGATACAATAGCTTGGTAAATGCTCTGAGATGTTAAAGGTCTCTCCAGTAGCAAGCTGTCACCTTTGCAAACAGATCAAGCAGACTGAAACAAGAAGGTAAACCTTTACATTACCCATGAAGGGGTTGGAGGGGTTTTTCCCAAGCTAGGAAGCTGGGGAACTCTCCTCTGCTTAACAGTAAGAAAGAATATTGCTCTCCTTCTGAATATTGTTTCACCTCCTGACTTGAGAGGCCTAGGATGTTGTTTCCAGAATTAATCTGAGTAGAAACGTAATAGCTTCTCCTACTGCTTTTATTCGAAATGCCAATCAGAATGAGCAAATTTGCCTTTAGGAGACCTAAATCTGTTTTTTTTTCTCTTTTGTAGTTTGGAGCAAGGATTCCTGCTCCACATGGGGTGGAGGGCATTTTTCAACCTTTGATAAATACCAGTATGACTTCACTGGGACTTGCAACTATATCTTTGCAACTGTATGTGATGAAACCAGCCCAGACTTCAACATTCAGTTCCGCCGTGGGCTGGACAAAAAAATTGCAAGGATCATTATCGAGCTCGGGCCTTCTGTTGTCATTGTTGAGAAAGGCAGCATTTCTGTCAGGAGTGTTGGGTAAGGTTCTGCAATGAGTAGGGGAAAAGCATTTAGAAAGGCAGGGAGTTACATAGCAGTTGCACTGAAGACGACTACTTTGTGCCAGAAGTTAATTAACAAGTTAGTGAAGTTAGCACACCTGACTGGACTCTGCTCCCATTGCTTCCCATCAAGCGTTCACACTCTTTAGATAAGTTTTGCATTTGAATCAAGCTTAGAGTACATTTGTGTAGGCAAAGGGATTAACTAATCTCCTCATACCAAAACAGTTCTCAAGCTGTAACTGCAGTCTCCTGGATACTGCCAGTCTGCTTATATTTTATGTCTACTACAAGGACAGATGGAACAGCTGGTACCCTTTAGTAGATACTTACTGAAATTCCTGTATTTTGCTTAGAGTTCATTTGACTTGATAACTCTGAACCCTCTGTGCTGAAGGTAACATATATAGAGAGTATAAGAGAAACTTTGAACTCTGCAGCCAACAGAGAAATACTGGGTATGTTCATTCCTCTAGACAAATTGCTCCCATACAAGGAAATTTCTCTGAGGTGGTTTTCAGCGCTTTTATCAGATAGGTGGTGTTGAATTTTTATCTCTGAGTACTTGTGAGTAAAGGAAATAATTGACTGTGGACTGTCTGTATCTTATACCTACCTGGGCACAACTATCACAACGAATTACAATTTGCACTGTAAGTTAGCAAACTGTGTTTAGAAAACTTCCTTTTTAGTTTATGTTCCAGAAAACCATCTTCTGGTCGTTCTTCTGTGAAACTGCTGGCATTGATTTTCAATCAACAGAAATTTTAATGTATCTTAAAGTGTCATAGCTATAAAGGAAAAAAATTCTCTTTCATATTGCTACAAGTATTCAGGCTGTATGTGCATCATATGAAAAAAACCACCCTAAACTATTCCTGCATATGAGAAGGTCAGTTTCTCTTCTTGCCTTATTACAGAATTATTAAGTTGCCTTACACCAGCAATGGAATTCAAATAGCACCTTATGGACGCAACATCCGCCTGGTTGCCAAGCTGTTGGAGATGGAACTAGTTGTCATGTGGAACAATGATGACTATCTCATGGTTAGTAAAATGTTCTCATAAAGCAGAAAATTCTCACTCAATGTAGTGGAATGACAAGAACTCTTTAGACTTAGTGGGTGCTTTTGCTTGTATTTACTATTTGAATATTTATTCTTTTCCTGTTTCTACCATTCCTCTTTAAAAAACCACAACTTTGCATTTTATACCTGCATGTTCCTTTCACTTGCAGCATTGGTAGTTAACTAAAGCTGCCAGTGGTGAGATTCGTAGACACTTTCACACATTTTAAACTTTCCTCAGGGTATTCCAGCAGCTGCAATGTTTTACTTATGAGATGTTGTTTAAAGTTGTGTAGATTTTAATAGTGTATGCCATAGTTTAGTCTTTTCTATTGTGCTTCTCCAGGACATCTTTTGGTTTCAAACATATAGTGCTTCAACCAGCTCCTTTGTTTCTTTCCTTTTTCTGAATCTTTCCGATTTTCCCTCCCAAAATTCGCAACACATTTTCTCAGTGTGATCTGTGTCACAAAAGACACTGAATTCTAAATTGATGTTTGCTAAAACAGGGAGAATGATATGTAATAGATTCCCTGGGAGATTATCAGTGTTGCTATCACACATATACTAGGAAATGCTACTGTGATGGGTACAAAATACATCTTTCGTATAGTTAGATTATTTCTTCTAAGATTTTAATAATAAATAATTGATTGTGGCCAGTAGTAATACTACCACTTTAGTCTCCAGAGCAGTAGATAATTGAATAATCTTTTTCTGAAAAGAGATATTCTTCCTGTGACTTTGTTCCTTAAGAGAAGAAACCTGAAATTCATGCCTTGTCAGCAAAGATATGAGCAAGAATACGGTGTCATTTCCTTTTCTTGTTTTTTTCATGACTCTTTCAAATGTTATATCCCCCCCTCCTCAATTCTCTGAAAGTGTCTGCAAATCTTATTATTTGATTAAATAAATAAATAAGTAACTATTTGTCTGTTGGGAAGAGATGTTACTCCTTACAAAACTTTTCCTCTAAACAAGTCACTGAAATTAATGAGAAGAATCACCTTAAACTGGATCTTTGAACTGAATTTGTTTGAGAAATGTAATGCTGCATAGATAATTTTACTTTGGGTGATCCTTTTAAATGTTTCCTTCCATGTTATTTTAGGTTTTGGCTGAAAAAAAATACATGGGGAAAATCTGTGGAATGTGTGGAAACTATGATGGTTATGAACTGAACGAATTTGTGCGTGAAGGTAAGATACAAGGAGGTTTCAGGTGGAAGCAGAACTAGTTGAAGTTTAATACTGTAATACCATTGCTCTGACTGTTCCCTCAGTTTCAGAATTGAGTAAAGCAGTCCCATAGGTCACCAACATACCTATCGTATGATTGTTCTACTCTTCTAGGGTTAGGATCACGCTCTCCTAACTTTCACAACAGTCTCAGCTCACAGCAAGGCACAGTGAGGGAAATAATTGCTGTAGGCAGAAGCAAGAATGAGGCTGTAATAAAAAGAGCATAGTGGAAAAGAACATGAACAAGCAGTGTGTCAGAATAAATGTGGATCTTTATAACAAAATGGTTGGTGCTGAGGACTTGACATCTCTGGTTTGGGGATTCACTTCTGAATCACTCTAATCTGGTCTGTTGATCTGTTGCACATCAGCAGCTGGAGCTTGTTACTCACACTCTTGGAATGTACCTTTCAGCTTGGTTTTATCTCAAACCTGCTCTGTATGACAAGACCATCCCACAGTGGAGAAAAATTAAAAAACAAAAGGATATGTTTTGAAGATTTGCTTTAAAAGCGCAACACTAATCTGATCTACAGTGCTAGTGTAGAGACATTGAATTGCACTGTAAACTAATCTTAGATCAACACAGACAGATGCAGTTTTCTATACACACCACAGAAATGAGTTCTAAAAATTATGGCATAATTTTTGGGTTATGATGAGTTTAACTCCATGTTCAGGGGAAGATATAAGCATGGGGGATAAGGAGAAGAGGCATGAATTAGCAGCTGGCAAAAGATAACACAGCTGGCAGCATCTAAGGTAGTGGATGTGATAGGTTGGGAAATAACTCAAAGAAATTATCAAGGTAATAAAAGTATGCTCTATTTAATAGACTCCAGGTAAAGTGTAAAAGAGGCAGTTGTTGTAGTCATGGTTTGTAGAACAGTTAAAGAGTAGAATTTGAGTTTTGCTGCTTCACAGCAGCAAATAAGCCAATCCATGCGGACTCTTTCCTGACAGATCATAACCCTTCACTTTACAGGTAAATTGCTGGATACATATAAATTTGCTGCATTACAAAAAATGGATGACCCATCAGAGATCTGCCTGTCTGAGGAGATACCAATTTCCACCGTTCCTCACAAAAAATACGTAAGAAAGATCATCTTGGCTTCTCTGCAGTGTGATTCTTAAACGAGGTTGGGGGCTGGGGGGGGTGGGGGGGGAAATAGATTGAAATCAACAACCAAAAGGCAGTGGTTTCACAAAACTGACTTCCATGAAAACACATAAAGTCAACATTTGTAGAGCCTGATACAAGAAAGAAAATTAGTTCTGTGCACTAAAATATATTTAAATAAAAGCCCGTGGGCATTTTTGAGGCTAGATTTATATCACTCATAAAAACCAGCCATTCTGAAATTTCATCCAGGTCATCACAGGAAATTCATGGAAACCAGTGAAGCTTTAATAACTTTTTAGAGACCTGACATTATAAACTGTACAGATTTGAAGACATTCACAATGCCTAAAACATGTTGCCAGATAATACCACTGATAACAGGAACAACCTCTATTAACTGCTATCACTTAGAGCTCTAGAGGGAAAGAAAATCAGTGTGCCTGACAGTCTTTGAGACTGTATACTGCAGTAGCCAACATGACAGGCAGTAGAAATGTATCAAGTGTTTGCTGAAAGGGCAATGAATTTTGCTGTCTTCACAGCTGGGATGTTTGTCCTGGAACTGACTCACCATGAGACATCATACTCCCTGTGTGCAATGTTCTCAGCCATTTTTAAAGGGATTGATGGCAGAGAAAGAATGACTTAATTTTCAACATAATGAGAAGTGGAATTAACTCAATATATCAAATTCTGTCTCTTACACAGTGGATTTATATTCCCTTCTTCTTGTGAATTTCGTTTGCATTTAGAGTCAAATACACATTATTAAACTGTAGGGAGGAAAAAGCAAACAAACCAACAGGAAAATCTTAACTAGCAATGATACTGCATTGTGGCTTTCATATGAAGAAAACACCACTGGGAACAATTTTCTTTCTCTTTTTATTAAGGCTGTGATCTGCTCTCAGCTGCTTAATTTGGTGTCACCAACCTGCAGTGTGCCAAAGGATGGGTTTGTCATTCGTTGCCAGCTTGATATGCAGGACTGCAGTGAGCCAGGACAAAACAATTGCACTTGCTCTACGCTTTCAGAATATTCCAGGCAATGTGCTATGTCCCACCAAATGGTGTTCAACTGGAGAAGTGAAAGCTTCTGCTGTAAGTTCAGATGGTTTATTCGTGCGAGACTGTACTTAACATTTCTATGTCTTAAATAGGTGGATAATGATAAATAACTGGCATATAAAACAACTGATAAAAAAGTCTCTACTGCCTTGTATCAAACAATTTTCTTCAGAGAACAGCAGGGGTCTTAGATAAAACAATAAGAAGAAAAGTCGTCTCTTTCCTAAATGGTAGATTAAACATTCTTCTATGTTTACACTTTAAAAATCTTAACACTCCCATTTTTCATTGCAGCTGTGGGAAAATGTTCTGCAAACCAAATCTATGAGGAATGTGGTTCTCCATGTATTAAAACGTGTTCCAACCCAGAGTACAGCTGTTCCAGTCACTGTACCTACGGTTGCTTTTGTCCAGAAGGTATCATTTCATCATACTGTAAATGAATCACACAAATGTTGGGGGTTTTTTTGCATGTATCCAGTCAAGTGGAATAGACTGCTTAATAACGAACTAGCCGTGCATTTCAGGGCATTGTGCTGCTAGAGCTGCTGCTTCCCATGTAACATAATATAACTGGAGTCTTAAATAATCATGATCCTTAAAGGTGTTTGGTCACTATTTGCAAGAACAGAGCTTTGAAAACATTTTCCTCACAAAACCATGATTTGTTAGGCGATAATGATGTGCTGCCTGCTTAAAGTGCTGTGCTAAAATATGCAGTGAGTAAGCTTAATTAATTTCCTATTCCAAACAGTTATCCAGCCCTTCAGGGCACCAGCAAGAGGTAGCATACTTCAGCTGACTTCTGCAATATTATCAGCATTTTGTAAAATCCCTTTAAAATAGTTTAAGATGAACTTCCTACAAAAATTGTAATTATTACTATCATATGCATTGTTTCTTGAAATTTTAGAACTGAAATATCCTCCAATTTGGGCATTTAGATGAATATCATCACCAATTTATAGTAGTCAAGAGTAATGTGTTGTGAGCTGGATATTTAGTACTAGACTAAGTACTCTAGGAAATAGAATGTGTTCGTTCTTCAAAATTCCAGTTAATTTAGAGTGTTACAGTGGTGGGGGGAGGGGGGGGGGAAGAATGAAAATAACATTCTAACTTACTGTTGTTTTCAAACTAGGTTTGAATTTCAAAATAAGAGATTTTCCTACAGTTTCATATTTGAAAGCAGCCAAACACTGTTATCATTTGTGAAGAATGAGTTTTAATTAAGAGAAACTTTCCTGTGTATTATCTCTCTAACTATGGGCACTGACTGTGCAAAAATAGCATACTCAGGCTGATTTCAGAAAGCACTCAAGCTGTAACAGCCTTAGTGCTAAGGAAGGATGTGCAAAAGCATTTTGTGTATCTTCTTTGGCAGGAACTGTGCTTGATGATATCTCCAGGAATCGGACATGTGTTCACATTAGCCAGTGTCCATGTACACTGAATGGGGAAACATTTGCTCCTGGTGAGACAATGAAAGCAGCGTGTAGGACCTGGTGAGTAGCAACAGGTACTTTTAGGAGAGAATGAACAGTGTCCTCACCAAGTGATTGGAAAATTTAGCCTAACTTTCAAAGGGAAGCTGCAAATGTGTCATACCGTCTCTGAGGCCACCTTCTTTCAGTGCCACATACTATATATTTGTAATTGAAAATGTACATGTCTCATTTCCTGATTAATCTGTACAAATATAAATACTCCTTCAGACCATACAAAACATAACATTTTTACCTCCTCTTTGAAAGCAGAGGTAAAATTAGTACAAAACAAATATCCAGTATTTGCAATTTCTTTTTGGCAGTCTCAGTGTTTCTGATCACCAGCTCAGTGCTGAAAACTGAATTTCTGTTCGCAACAAAAAATAATAACTTAAGATGGCAATTTTTTTTTTTAAGGTGGAGTAATTTTTTTTTTGGTGTCACATATCTTGATATCATAATTCTAATAAATAATGTAAAGGAAGAATAATGACATTTGATCCTCAGAACTGTAACAATGAACACACTTATCATGATTCAGAAAAGTTTACTGACAGTCCATATGAGAGCTCAGCAACTTTGAATTAAGAAGAACAACTTCAACTGATATACATAGACAAAGAAAATCAAAGCATAGAAAGTATAAGGGGGAAAGTGATACAAATTACATATTCCATTACTAGGAAATAGCTGAGTTTTTAGAGTCTAAAGAAAATTCCAAAGCACTGGAAGTGGAAGATCGGAATGAATATGTATGTTACACTGTGTTCACTAACCAATTTTTCATGTTGATCAGCTACAGAGAAACCTCCAGACAGGAGGATCAAATCCTCAGCTGGTAAACAGTATGAGAATAACCTTACACAGAATTTCTTGTTTTCCACAGTAAATGTATGATGGGACAATGGAACTGCCAAGATTTGCCCTGCCCTGGGAGGTGTTCATTGGAAGGAGGCTCCTTTATTACCACATTTGATTCTAGGCCATATAGATTCCATGGGGTTTGCACATATGTTCTTATGAAGGTAATTTCCTGCAGTTTAGAAACACAAAAGAATAAATGGATGTATTTTAGTCTGTACGTGGCTTCCTCTTGAAACACAAACTGAAGTCTTCCTAAGACATACATTGATTCTACAAGTCAGTGTTATTCTGACATAGACTTCTCTTTTCACTGTTTCCCTCCAGAGTCCCAACCTGCCGCACAATGGAACCCTAATGGCTGTGTATGAAAAGACTGGTTATTCTCATTCTGAGACGTCACTTAGTGCTATAATTTACCTCTCTACAAAAGTAGGTATTCCCTCCACAGGTTCCATCCGGCATTGCTGTAACCAGATCAGTGAAATAAGTACTTAAAGTCCTTGCTAGTAGCCTGAACTGAAAATTTATGGCAAATAGATACTAAAGATACGTTCCTGCTCACGCATACACAGTAAAGATCTCTGTTACTAATCAACCCAGGAAGAGTATTTTCAAAGTGAAAACTAAAAGCAGTACATAAAAACGTGACAAAATGCTTGAATCAATCTTTTCCTGTTACATAGCTCATTGTCAATATAGTTGTTATGTTAAAGAACATATAAATACCATCAGTACAAATAATTACTTCTGATTCCATCTCCTCTTCTTACAGGACAAAATTGTGATTTCTCAGAATGATCTGCTCACTGATGATGATGAACTTAAGCGGCTCCCTTACAGATCAGGTGAAAAAGGGGGAATGTAAACTACTTTGAAAGTACTTTAAATGTCTGTTTTATGCAACCCAGCATCTTTTGAAATTTTCAATTGCTAATGCCAGAGATTTTGGAGTAAAGTTAAGGTTTTTCTTATTCCATCTGTTCCTCTGTGGAGAGTTGTGTGTGGGAGAAGAGTTGTAGACAGAATGCTAGAACACTTATATATACATTAAAATCATTACCTTGCAATATCACCAAAATCTCTGCTTCTAAATGCCCTTGTTCTTCTAGGAGACATCACTGTTTTCAGACAGTCCTCAATGTATGTTCAAATGCATACAACCTTCGGGCTGGAGCTTGTAGTTCAAACATCCCCTGTGTTCCAGGCCCATGTGAAAGTTGGATCACAATTCAAAGGCAGAACACTAGGTAAGTAATCTAGTCCTTGTCGAAGGAGAAAAAGTAGGGAGTGTAATCTTGAAAACGTAGTACTTGTCCTTTAAGAAATAAATTTTCTTCTCTGGATTCAAAGAAAAAAAACCAAACATCTGCATTGGAAAACCAATGTGCTAAGAATTTGTTTTTTCACTAATAACTTTCAAACAAGTCAGAGAAGTTAGACGGGTCACATTTTTCCTGTGTAATACAGTACTGTTCTTCACGTGTTTTGTGTGTGCCTTTTTCAATATGCGTTTTGCTACACAGTGAAGGAGCAACAAATAAGTCTGTGTGGTCTCTACATCTTGGAGCACGTGGTTCTTTGAATGTAGTGCACAATCACTGTAGACACAATGAGCCTAAGAATCCAAAAGCTTCTCAGCAGATAAGCACCAGATGGGGATGATTATATTTATTGCACAGTGACAATAGCCACATGGGTGTACTTTGCATTCTGATTATGGGGAATTACAGGGAGGCTTTAGCTTTTTAAGACGTGTAAATGCATAGTCCTTGTTGTTAACGGATTTTATAAACATAAGAAAACATGCAGTTGCAAAAGTGTTTCCCGACCTTTCTGTTTTACATTATTTAAAACCACTTGTTCCTAAAAGCAAGACAGAAACTTCTTTATGAATTTATCATTGAATAGAAGTCAACACTCTTAGCTTGGGGAGACAGAGGATCAGTGACTGAATGTGTACATAATCAAGATTCTCTGGCTACTTGACATACAGTATTCACTGACACTCCACGTCAGAATCAATTTTCTCACTATTGTAGAATGAAACACAGACCACTGTGTACATATTCTTTAATCTTCAGCCACCCCTCGTGTTTCTGATGTTATAAGGTTTGTGTGGCAATTACAATGGAGACACTACGGATGACTTCATGACTAGCATGGATATCACTGAAGGGACAGCCTCCTTGTTTGTAGATTCCTGGAGGGCAGGAAATTGCCATCCTGCTTTAGAGAGAGAGACTGACCCTTGTGCTTTGAGTCAACTAAACAGTAAGTAGATCATCCCGTTGTAACTGATCTCTCCATCCAACTTTTTCTGATGCTTCCATAAGCCCATACCAGGGAAAGGAAAGAGTTCGACAAGCAGGAACTGAGACAATGGAACATTACAAGTTCTGTCACCAACAAGACATTTCTGATTTCTAGAATTCTTATCTAGTGAAAATGTATCAGATCCCATTCTAGGGATCTGGGATTGAGATGATGAATATGAGGGTTTTGGTGATCTAGCCAGTGAAATTGAAATGTCCATGGATGTCTCAGGCTTCCTCTCTAGTACTGTGACTGAAATCCAGGCTTTGCCTTCACAAGTCTCTTGCTATTGATCACTAAAAAACCCCCAAACAAACAAACAAAAACAATGAAAAAAACCCTACTGAGCTGTTTGTACAAAATTATAGTCTGGAAGCTAACAAGCTAAGAAACTGCCCTGTTGTTCAGTCCATCATTGCCAAAAGTTTAGCTAATGTATCAATTTAAAAAAAAAAAAAATTCATTTTTCCCCTAACTTTCTGTTTTTAATGTTCATGATTGACTTTCATCAGAAATATCTGCTGAGACTCATTGCTCCATTCTTACCAAGAAGGGTACAGTGTTCGAGAAATGCCATGCTGTGGTGAATCCTATCCCTTTCTACAAGGTAGGAAATCATGATAGACATTGTACAGAGGGAGTCCAAATATAAGCCAGACTGTACTCATATACAGTATCCCACACATTGAGTCAGCAATGCACAGAAGCTGAGGAACAGGTGTGGTTTTGAAAATTATGTCTCTGCCACACTGAAAGTCTGTTTGATCATAGGCACCAGTCCCATCCCTGTGAATCAGAAGGTATTTTTGCTCATGTTGCAGTTGTCCATGACAACAGCTTTAACTATTCAGAGTGTTGGTTTTACCATGGGCATAACTGAGTTCATTATATTTCCCAATCTACACAAAACATTTTAAAGTTAAAAATGAGAAACAACAAATAAACAAAGACCTTTTTCAGGTACTAAGTGTATTTTATTTACATCAGCAAGGCAATTACTCTGTTTTCCATCAGTTTTAGTTATGCAATACTATGTATTTTGTAGGCTCTGCAATTCAGCATAGGATCATAGAGGCTGGAAAAGATCTTTGAGATCATAGAGTAAAACCATAAACATAACAGTACCAAGTCCAACATTAAACCATGTTCCTAAGTGCCACATGCACACACCTTTTAAACACCTCCAAGCTTTCGCACTTCCAGATGTCTGCTCCCCAGTAACAAAGTACTCTCCACGTATTGGGTTTCAGAGATGTGTCTACCAAGCCTGTAATTATGAAGAGACCTTTCCTTACATTTGTTCTGCTCTGGGATCATATGCACGAACATGCAGTTCAATGGGTTTAATCCTTGAGAACTGGAGAAGCAGTATGGACAACTGTAGTAAGTAACTGAACCAGCTCTTAATGGTTTTCCATCAGGTGAATGCATGCATACAGGTCTGCCTATTTCCATTTAGAATATTCCTATGTTTGATTCACCCGTGACAAAAGTGAGTAAAAGCAAGAACATATTTTAAAACTACTTGTCTTTGTTTAGAAAAATAACTACATATTACTGAAGTAGACCAACCAGCAGATATGAAAACTATTTTCCCAGGAGCTGCTGGCATTGCAGATGTGTCATAACACAACACAAAAAAAATCTCAGAAATGGTAACTCAGTATTTGAAGCAGTGTCCAAATCATCCTAAGAGCGAAGAGCAAGGAGAGTGAAGCAGTGAACAGAAAGAAGACAAAAGCAGAAATGGGATAACAGATACCCAGCTTTTCAATATCCTTCTAGTTTCTTTCAGAAAAAGATTGTGATTTTAGAGTATATGACAAAGAAGCAATAAGAAATTTAAACTTCATAATGCTTTCAAATAACAACATGGTTGATATTAAGCCCTGGTTTGCAGTATGTTTTGCTAGAGGTCAACATCCACAGGAAGAGAAGCAACAGGGAGCAATAAGCATTGAAGCTGTTGACACAAAATAAGAAGCACATTATGAGCACAGTTACCTTTCACAAGGATCAGTAAATGAAGTTTAACATACACTCTTGTTTTACAGCCATTACTTGCACCGGCAATCAAACATTCAGCTACAACACTCGTGCATGTGACAGGACATGCTTGTCACTCTCCAACCGAGCCCTGGAATGCCATCCCACTGATATTCCTATTGAAGGCTGCCAGTGTCCTAAAGGAATGTACTTGAACCACAAGAATGAGTGTGTTCGTAAATCTCACTGTCCCTGCTATTTAGAAGATAGAAAATACATCCTGCCTGACCAGTCAACAATAACTGCTGGGATCACCTGGTAAGTGCGTCAAGTTTAAAGCTTAACAAAGTGAAGATGGAGGTGAGGGGAAGACAAGTGCCACAACTCCAAACATCCCTTCTCCCTTATTCTTTACCTGAGCTTTTACTGCTGAGCTTGATGGAGTATAGCATGGAATATCTCTTTGGTCAGTTGGGGTCAGCTGTGCTGGCTGTGTCCCCTCCCAGCTTCTTTCTCGCTCTCAACCTCCTCCCCGGTAGGGCAACGTGAGGAGCAAAGAATCCTGTGATGTTGTTCAGCATTAGATAAAACAGTGTTATCAACACTGTTTTGGCCACAAGCCTAAAACATAGCACCATTGAGCTGCTATAAAGAAAATGAACTCCGTTCCAGCCCAAATCGGTATAGTCTCCTTTATTTTTAGTAGGAAAAATTTATTTTTCAAGGCATCTTTTTTTGCCCTTTCCTAAACCGTAAATATTCTTAAATTAACAAAAAGCATTTGAATTACCTTAAGCTTGGAAATGTTATGGAGAAAAATAGGAAATATTAGGTAAAATCTGCTTATTCCTAGTGGGAGATTTTGTCAACAGCACTTGTGCAGCTGTATATGAACTTCAGGAATGACTTGATAGACCATCATAATAGTCATGATTGCCTACTAGTGATAATAGCCTACTATACACTTCCAAAATGATGTTACAGTATAATACAAAAAGTAAAGAGACAAGTTGACTTAGGTTCCATTTTGAAGGATGGGAAGGAGCCAGTAACATAAATGAAATATTTCTAAGAAAGTAATTTTGCAAAAAATAACTATTTCTTTCTCAGGAGAGATTTGCATTGAATTATTTCTTTTTTCTCCCTAGCTACTGTGTTAATGGAAGGCTAAGCTGCACAGGCAAACCTCAAAATCCTGCAGGTATGGATCTCCTATGGTTTACTTAGGAACATACGTTTTTTTCCCCTATGTTTTAAAATTGCTACTTCACAATCTTTTTAATGTTTGGTTTTGTTCCTTTTCTCTAGAAAGCTGCAAAGCTCCTAAGAAATACATATCATGTTCTGACAATTTAGAAAACAAGTACGGAGCTGCATGTGCCCCTACCTGTCAGATGCTGGCTACTGGAATTGACTGTGTGAGTTCCACAGCTTTGGGATGTTTATCCTCTTGAGAGAGGTAGAATGTTCTAGCTGTTACCTAGAACTTGCCTCCATTCCTTCTAGTGAAATAAAAGCAGATTATTCCATCTAACATGACACAAAAAATGTGGATGTATTTAAGAAGTGATTAAAATAATTAAATTGCAGGAATTGATGAATTAAATTATAGTAAATTAATAGACTAAAAATCCTTTAAGGATTCTTAACTACATTACTATCACCTCTGGCTCAGGTACTCTGTAAGCTGCATGTCACTGTAAATACGTGGTTTATGCTTCCTTTTCTGTTTTTTCTCGACTCTGCTGCTGTCAGTCACAGAATGGAGGAGACCTGGGCCAGGTGAATGTCATGGCTGTCCTGACAGGGTTTTCTCACTTTATATTAAGGAAACAGACTAATTAGGAGAATTGTAATAAGCTTCCTTGATATAAAGAAACTTCTGTTGTACTCTCTCTGAAAGACTGGTAGGAATGGAAGATCAATTTTTCAGAGTCTTCACTTATGTTTAACATTCCACACCACAAGCATATCTTACAACTTCGGTGAAACTAGTTCAGTTGACTAGCATAGTAATATAAGAAACATCACAAAACTAAAATCAAGTCAAAGCAGAATTTAGCAGTGGTTCACTCTTGACACCGTTCATATACAGGATGAAATGCATCTCATGGCTCTTCTCATTTTGCAATCTGTTGACCTTTACCAGATACCAACTAAATGTGAATCAGGATGTGTCTGTGCTGATGGCCTGTATGAAAATCTCAACGGCAGGTGTGTTCCAGCTGAGGAGTGTCCATGTGAATATGGTGGCCTTTCTTACAGCAGAGGTGAACAAATCCAGACTGAATGTGAAATCTGGTAAGAATTGCATAGTTTTTCACTGCAGAACCTCTGTCTCATTAAATGGTACAACCACATTAAAAAGAGTGTTTAGTGGACAAGGACAGTAGGAAATGGCAACAGCTGAGTGGAAGAAACACCATGGCGCAGTACAGGTATTAACACAGAGAGAGGCTTGGTGTTTGACAGTATATGTATGGATAAAAGAGCCGTGGTACCGGCTTCAGGGATAGTTTCTGCCTTATGTGTACTCAGGAGCAGGGGCATCCAGCAAGGGGTCTGAGCGTAAACTACATAAAGTCAAGAATTACTAACAACTCCCCATAGGTAAAGATGAGGGCATGGTCTTTCTTCTTTTCTGTAGATAAAAGCAAACACCCCCAAAACATTCTTTCCATCTCTTTAGCAGCGTTCTCAAGGTGTTTTATTCCCTTTTCATTTACTAATCAAGTATTAAAAAACCACCACCACCTTCCAAACTACATGAACAGTGACTTCTGTTCTCATTTGGGGCAAAAATAAATGGGTCTTAAAAACTATTTCTTTCATGGAAAAAAAGCGCAAAAATTATTTAAGGTTTCTTTTTTATCATGAATTCATTTTCTAGGCAGTCCATAATTATGGTTCTTTATATTAACTGTAACTTGGTCTCAGTGTACATAAGTCAATTAAATTAACATCATATTGATAAAAATGGATGTGTCTAAAAAGAAGCAGGTTAAGGTGGCATTTCTTTGAAATCTGAGTATGGTTTCTTTTCTTACTCCCAGCACTTGCACAAAAGGCAAATGGAAATGTGTTCAGAAATCAAGGTGTTCCTCAACATGTAACCTGTATGGAGAAGGCCACATCACCACTTTTGATGGACAGCGTTTTGTGTTTGATGGCAACTGTGAATACATATTGGCTACGGTAACCTGCTTCCTCCTGGCTATTTTGGCAGCATCTTAGCATCAAGAAATAGCTTGGTTTAAATGACCCATGAAAATATGCAAGGATGCATCAATAACGTATAGAGCCACAAAATGATTTTTTATATATTCTGTTTCTTTCAATGCTCAAGATGAAAATATTTTACTTCACAAAAAAAAAATAATTTTTTTTCACGCAATTATAATCAATTTTAAATTAAATAACATGTTTAAATAGTCACTGATAATGATTGTATTCTGTACCAGACAACTGTATCTTTTAGGGAAGTGATGTCAGTTTGACTACCAAAGCAGAGGTCACCACCTCCCAAAACAGGCAGAATCAGTCATGACATTTTAAGCTTTATTTATTTTCTGATACTTTTATGTTTCAAGTTGGAAGACTCCAGGCACAGAGTCTGTTGGGGGTTTATGCTTTTTGTGGTTTGTTTTGTTTTTTTTTTAGGATGGCTGCAGTCTGAATAGACCTGTTTCCTCTTTCAAAATTGTTACTGAGAATGTCATCTGTGGGAAATCAGGAGTTACATGCTCCAGGTCCATCAGCATTTACCTTGGGGTAAGTTCTTCTGCCTTCTGCCATTCTCTTGTCCGCTGCTGCAGTCACTCTAGCACAGAAGGCCACCAGACTGGTCAGACAAGCTCGGCCATCGGTGAAGCCATGCTGCTGTCTCACCTCCCCTCCCTGTCCTCTGTGTGCCTTAGCACAGCTTCTAGGAGGACCTGCTCCATGATCTTTCCAGACACAGGGGTGATGCTGTCGAGTTGGTTGCTCCCAGGGTCCTCCTTTCTACCCTTTTGAAAAATGGTTGCAATGTTTCCCTTTTTCCTGACTGCCAGGACTTTTGGAAAATAAGTGGAAGTGTCAAGATAGTCTGTAGTAGTATCACAGCATCTGATCTTCAGAAATGAGACACAGAGTAAGGAAAACACTGCAACTTGCTAAGTTATAACTGCCAGATAAATTTTCTTCCAGAATTTGACCATCATACTGAGAGATGAAACCTTCACTATTTCTGGGGAAAATCCTGGTGTACGATATCATGTGAAAAAGAACGCACTTCACCTGATGTTTGATATCATCATCCCAGGAAAATACAACATGACCCTTATTTGGAATAAACACATGAATTTCTTCATCAAGATCTCCAGAGAAACACAGGTATGGCAGAACAACTTCCCCAGAAAAGTGTCCTTCAATTCACATTGAAGTGCACATTTGATTGCAGTTGCCTTGACTCTCTATGATGGCAAAGGTTCTTCAGGAGTGCTACTAGCAATTCATATTCATCTTTATCTCCAAAACAGCAGAGTTTTTCACTAAAGACTGATTTTTAAGTGATTTCTGTACTGCATTCAGGACATTTTTGAGATAAATGTTTGTATTTTATACAACTGCGTGGTTGAATTTGATTTCTAAATGACGACAACTTACAGTTTAGAGGGAAAAGACATTCCCCCAGTGACAAGCAGAACCTCATGCACAAGAAGCTAAGAACATATGAGAGAGTACTTGCAGATGATATTCACTCCTAAAGCACAGGAAACCATTTGTAATCCAAAGGGAAGGTAATTGTAACTTGCTGAACTGACACTGCAGCTTTCGTTTCTTCTAGGAAACCATATGCGGTTTGTGTGGGAATTATAATGGCAATATGAAGGATGATTTTGAAACTCGAAGCAAGTATGTGGCATCAAATGAATTGGAATTTGTCAATTCTTGGAAAGAGAATCCTCTCTGTGGGGATGTATACTTTGTAGTGGACCCCTGTAGCAAGAACCCTTACCGTAAAGCATGGGCAGAAAAGACATGTTCTGTCATCAACAGCAAGGTTTTTTCTGCCTGTCACAATAAGGTAAGAATTTTTTTGCTCTTCTTTTTACTTTTACAGGGATCACCTGTATTCTCCCAAAATGCTCTCACTCTAATAGGTGATTTTTCTGTTCCCCAAAACGTTTCAAGAAAATACATATAAAATGTTTTATGCCTCACATTTATGTTAATTTTCATCCTTTCTTATTTGCACCTCACCAGCCCTTTTGTAAGCACAAAAGCTAAGTATGATATTAACGTATTAGTTAAAACTATGAGAGTGAGAAAAGAATTAAGTCTTAAGAATCAGAACTTAGTCAGTCTGTTGGTGATACCTGATCAATACGCTTACTCTTTTAAAACTATTTAGTCTGTTAGAATATCCAACTAAAGAAAGGCCTGAAACCCCTTGTTCTCATCAGTAAATCAACAGCATTACTTAGGAGATGATCAGTCCAAGAGCAAAATACCATCAGCCCTCCTATTTGTTTTCAGTTGTCCACTTCATGAAAATGACATTATCACAAGGGTCACCAGGAAGAGGCCTACTGAAGGGAAAATCCCCCATTTTCAGGAGGAGAAAATAAGTGAGAAATGGGGATAATGCTGCAGTGCTTACGTATATACACAGAGGCAATAGAGCTGATGAACTCAGATACTTGTGCCTAAATAGATGTGGGGATTTGAGGGGTTTTTTTTAGCTGGCTATGCATAATATATTCAGGACTAGTATAAATTTAGAAATACATATCTGGTGAAACATCATCAGTTTCTGTTGTTGTTGTGGAGATACCCACATTCTGGCTAAAAAGATCTTCAAGTTGTGGGGTTGTAATAGCTTTCACAAGTGTTTAGGTGAAATACTAGTTATTATACTTAACGGAACATGTACCCTCTAGCCCAGGAAAAACCATAAATAGGCACAAAATAATGGTGGGAAATTCATTCCTTTGTTTTCCTCTGCAGGTGAACCGTATGCCCTACTACGATGCCTGTGTTCGAGACTCGTGTGGGTGTGACATTGGAGGGGACTGTGAATGCATGTGTGATGCCATTGCAGTGTATGCCATGGCCTGCTTAGACAAGGGTATCTGCATTGACTGGAGGACCCCTGACTTCTGTCGTGAGTTCCTTTAAGTTCTCCTTAGATAAGTGTGAGAGATTGTTATTGTTACTTGTGGGTATATTCATATGGCAACATGAGAAAATTATTAATGAGCACCTCTAAGGCTGCGTTTTCTCTGTGGGCAAATTGTTGACTTCAGTCACCTGAATTTTGAAATCTGTACTTTTCAGTTGTGCTAAATAAGCCTAAATATTGTAACTGTTTTTACCATGGAGTAAGGAGTGGAAAAATGACGTGGTCGCAGAAAGCAGATTGTTTCTTCTGCTGTCACTGTGTAATGCGCTGTCAGTTTGACAGCAGAAAAAGTATGAAAGTGTAAAAAAAGGTATTTCATTTTAGCTATGATGCAATCACCTTCTGTGTTGATGTCAAAGAAATGAAGACAGCTGTGTCAGCTGGAACACTGTAAAACAGGAAAAAGATATCAAGGTGTTCCAGAACAATGTATAAGGAGGAAAAAAGAGTACGTGCATTAAAAATTGTGGAAATTCTTGCATACTGCATTTGCAAAAAAGAAACTGACTTCACTGAGTTAAAATATGAATTTACATTGGAAGCTAAGAACTTCTATATAACTATTTATTTTTTATTTTGTTTATTAATTTTGTTTTCCCCCGAGGTCTTTGAAAATACCATGCCATTAAGTTGAAAAAAAAATCTGATTTCTGTCTTGCTTTTACCTTTTTTAGCTGTCTATTGTGAGTATTACAATTCTCATAAAAAAACAGGAGCTGACCATGCTTATTCCTCTGACTACAATGATGGCAAATGCACCTGGCATTACAGGCCTTGTAATTGTCCTAATCAAAACTACAAATACGTCAACATTGAAGGTAATAAGCTACACTACTGTAAAGCAGGAAACAGTAATATAATAATTTTCAATGCTGTTTTTTAAATCAGTCATATCACAGTTAAATATTGGTAGTTTAATTGATAGAATTTTTGAAGCAGTTTTGCTGATCCTTCCCTTACTGCTACTGTGTTAAGACCCATAAGCAACTCAATAGCTGTACTACATCTGGCTTTGTATTGAGCTCAGCCTATCTGGAAGAGAAATTCCAACTTGCACCAAATCAAAAGAATACTCTGTACTTTGGGGGAAAAAACATGTGGAGACAGCAGTTAATATTTTTATTAGACAAATGGATATAGCTGGAGAAACCAAAAAAATTCCTACATAGGCAGATGCTCTTTCTGAGAATGACATTGGAAATACTAACCTGAATACGTGATTTGCAATTGATACTATTTTTTAATAGAAGAAATGGAATATGAGATGATAAATAGTATAAAGTAAATGCCTTTCTTTGAGAAATGTAAAACGAACTTGTCTTTCCCTTTCTTCAGGTTGTTACAACTGCTCTCATGATGAATACTTTGACCATGAGAAGGAAAGCTGCATGCCATGTGGTAAGCAGCATCTCTTTCTCTGCAGTAACTGGAAAATAATACTACAACACTTGTACAGTCATGGAAGATATTTTCCTAGTACCTCTCAATGAATGAGTGTTCATCGAAAAATAATTTTCTTTCAAAATAATCCCATTTCTGCTTGGTACTTAAAGGAATGAAAAGAATAAATTCAAACTAGGGTTAGGGCAGGCAGTGTTATACTACAGAGGCTGGCTGAACCTGACTGTTCTGAGTGAGCAACATGAGAAGTTACATTCATTGTAAGTGTGAGTACTTTTCAAAAGGTGGGTCTTCCTGAAGGTGCATTGCTGTTCTGATCTGTGTGAGGGACAGTCCCAGCAGAGCTGTGAGTCTCAGAGATATTCAAGGTATTTCATAGAAAAGGAGACTATGTACAAGAAGATCAGACTTAGCTAAAGACCCTACTTAGCAAATCTCTTAGAGATTTTTTTTTTTTTAAATTAACTTAATATTTATTACCAGTGGGTTTACTTCTGTGAAAACCTATTTTATTAAATAATGTTTTGGATAGACTCTAGCTGCACAGTGTGGGTTTTCATGCAGATGTAAGAAAAAGTTCAGGACAATTTTTTTACTTTACAGAATTCTAACTTGTGTAACTAGAATCTCAGCTAGTGATCTCATTTACATACAAAAACATGTTCCATTATCCCTGAAAACTAAGGTGCCCTTAACCATAAAACTTGTAAGAAAGATAGCAGAAACTTACTAGTGTTCATTATTATTTTGAGATGTATTGATTTCTTTGTAATTAAGTTCTTCAATGGGAATTTTACCCCTGAAATATGTAATATTAAACAGTTTCAGGAATCCCTCACTAATTAACACAATCCTTTGAATCCACTATGAAATTTGCCTTATTTGGAATATTTTAATATGCTTTTATTCACAAATTTAACCTGTTCTACCTTTACACAACAGGAGAAGAAAGCATTTATACCACACCCGAAACATCTTCACCAGGTTAGTTTACATAGTTAACCAAACTAGTACTTACATACTGATATTATATCCTGATAAGTCTTTACAAATTCAGTAATATCCTTTTTTGCATTTTATAGTAGCATCACCAGTTTCACATGCATAAGATGCAATGATGAAATATGACCTGGTGCCATAATATCCTGGGCTGCATCAAAAGTAGCACGGTCAGTGGGTCAAGGGAGGTAACTCTGCCCCTCTACTCCGAGAGCCCACGTGGAATAGTGCATCCAGCTCTGGAGTCCTCAGATGGAGACAGAGGAGGGTCACAAAGATGAGCAGAGGGCTGAACACCTCTGAGGAAAGGCTGAGGGAGCTGAGGTTGCTCAGTGTGGAGAAGAGAAGGCTCCAGGGAGACCTCATTGCAGCCTTTCAGTACCCGAACAGGGCTTGTAAGACAGACTTTTTAGGGACTGTTGTGATGGGATAAGGGGTAACAGTTTTAAACTAGAAGAGAGTAGATTTAGAGTAGATATAAGGAAGAAATTGTTTATAATGAGGGGGTAAAACACTGCAAGGTTGCCCAGAGAGGCTGTAGATGCCCCATCCCTGGCAGTATTCAAGATCAGGCTAGATGGGCCTTTGAGTGACCTAATTTAGCTGAAGATGTTCCTGCTCAGAGTGACTGGCCATATAACACTTCAACAGTTTAAGAAAATCTTCATGGCAATGTATAACTGACTATAATCCCAAATCCCTATAGCCTGATACAAGAAAGGAATCTATATAAAATGATCTTAAATTTGTTAGAAATTCAATTAATTTCCCTGAAGTCAGATGGTATTGAAAAACATTGCCCTGTAGGTTGTGTGAATAATAAAATACTATTCCATCTCTGCTGATATGCACAAGTATCTATGCCAAATTCACTTTAAAGTGAAGAAAAAGGCATAAAAGCTTCTTCAAGAACACCTGTTCAGTGTATTTACTGCACATAAAAGCCCTCAAAGGCTTTATCTAAAAGGTAATGGCTTCTAATAGTGGTTACTGCTAATAGTTATAAAATTCATTCGTATAGATACCTTATAAATAGATTATTGAGGACTAATGCTTATCCTTTCATTTCGATTTTTCTCTCTTAGTAACAACAGTGGAGCCTATAGTAACAAGTAGCTCTACCACAAGCACCGTACCAACAGTACCTACTACTTCTTCTGCAACTGCTGTATCAACTGAGACTACAAACCCAACAGTCACTGCAAAAATTACAGTTCCAAGCACTTCACCCGTACAACCTCTTGTCACAATAAGGTCAACAACTGGTAGGTTTTTAGTGTTACTGTCTAAAATAAATTATAGCAAGCTCACTCTATATATAGTTGAGATACCACTTCCTAGGAAAGCATTGCAAGCTCATACAACATCCAAGCATTAGACTCCAAATCATGAAGCAGGCAAAGCAGGCTTCCAGAAAGGAGTTTGTAAACCTGAAATGTTCAGAAATGTAGATGAAAAGTGCATGGAAAGATAAAGGATATAGAAACTAGGTTAAAAGCATAACCAAATTCACTTATCTCACTTATCTGAGAAGCACATTGGAAGTTCTATAAGCAGTGAACAAGCCAATATCCAGTTGGATTTATTAGCTTGGCTTCAGCCTCTTTCCCAGAGCTGGTTCAGTTATGCAGTCATATTCAAGGAGCACCCAATCTATTAATTCTGAATAATATAAGCAAGACCGAAGCAGAGTCACACAGGTATTGGTGTAGCAGCTTTGTCTAGGCTTTTAGGGTCCTGCTCTCAGGAGGATGACTCTGCCAGCATAAATTACTTTCTGATTCTATGGCTTATGGAGACTCGTTTAGCCTCACACCAACACGCACTTCAACTAATAAACCACCTTGGACCCTGGCAATCAGAGAAAGCAGAGTTAAAAAGAGGTTCCAAAGGAGTCAAAACGCAGCTCAAAAAGCTGACATTGTAGCAGGTAATCTGTGCACTGGGACAAGGAAATTCTCATAGTAAAGTGTTACTCAACTGTTTAATACAAATTACAGAAATCTGAGACTGTGGCTGATTTGGAACACAATAGTAGCCAGTGAAATTGTGATTTGGGCAAAGCCCATGCAGACTTTGGCCAGTAAGTGACAATAAAGCTAACTTCTTAGAAAAATGATATTAAAAAAAAAAAATCTAATACAGGAAAAATACAGAAAATGATAAAAAAGGCAGACATGAGACAATGGAATACAAATATAAATACAGAAATGTTTGCCAAGCTTATGACAACATGAATACAACAATGACACTGAAAATATTGAAAAGATCAGGGTGAAAATTGGCCTCTAAAATATGGGTAGCTTCTTTCATAATTGATCTATTTTTAATTATTCTGTGAATTGATTACTCATGTTATACTGTTTACCTTTACTCCAAAAGAACATACGACATCCATTTCTACTACACTGAACTTGACAACAACCATCACTACCCCTTCCATAACTACCTCAACAGAAAGAACCCTGACCACTACACCAAAGTCCTCACTTGTTGTCTCATCAACTGCTGCTTCAACAGAGATGGAACAAGGAAGTTTCACCTCACCACCCTTCAGGACCACTATCAAAAAGGAAATTACAACTTCCTTGTTGCCTACTCAAACCATATCTCAGAGCACGCCTAAACTAACAACAGCAGGTAAATATCACTTTCTGATATCTGTTGGGTGAAACCATCATTCACAAGATAGATGTCAATGTACTCCTTATAAAAGAACCCAAGCATTCTTACTAGTGGTCCTAATATTGCAAATGGAGAGGAAAGGACATGGATAACTGAAGAAGCATGATTAAAACAGAAATCTGTCTTGCCAATGATACAAGCATCTGACATCCAAATATGATCTTAAACCTAGCATTTCTCTTCCAACATTTCCTCCAAATTTAGACAAAATCTCTCTATGCCTCAAAGCAAGTTCTTGAAAAGCCACAGACCACAGAATATATATTCCCCTTAGCCAATGTAACAAATACTCCCAACAATAAACATTAAATAAAAGACATTCTTTTTATTAAATCTGACACCCAATGTACCAACAAGGACGGTCTCCTCTGAGGCTGTATGGCAGCATGAATTACTAGGTTAGCAACTGACACCAGAGGCTGGGACAGTGTGTGGTGGGGAATCTGCTGTAGTGGGAGGGCAGGTGTACACTCTCTCCCAATCCATGTGTCTCCCACAAAGTACTGTCAGGGTGCACACACACCTGGGGCTTCTTGTGCCAGCAATTACAGCTTCCTCTAGGAACCTCACCAGCCATTACTGATACTCATTCTTACTTTACAGAGAGTGAGGGAACCCAAGCAACCACTCTGCACTACCCAGAAGGTAAGAGGGAGTAGAGAAATGCCCTAGGGCTAAGACTCTGCTTCACTTACCCCAGCTTTTTCAAGTGATGTACATATGCAGAGAGGCACTTTTCTCAGGAGCTCCAGCAAAAGGCAGAGAGTGCTGAATTGTCAGAGGGCACCCTTCAGAACCAGTTTTGCCCCATATTTTTTGAGGGGGGAGACATTGGCCTATTTCTGTCTCTTACCCAGACTCAGCGGGGTCTAGTTCTGCCTTTCTTACTCCTACCCATGCCCTGGGAGTTCTGCCTGGGAACTGCCTACTCCCTTTGCCTTCCCTTCTTGTCCTGGCACCCCCAATCAACTTGTGCTTTTCCCTCTGTAGTTGTCACCCACATGAGAACAACACTGACGCAGCCTGTGCAGCACCTTGTCACACAGACACAGACCACCCCTGCCCCATCCACCAGCAGCACCTCTGTCCCAAGACAGGCCAGCCCTGCCACCAGCCCAGAAGTTCCACTGACAAGGATGTCTCCAAGCCCAAGCTCTTTGCCTGCCACCTCAGCCTCATCTGCTTCTTCCCTCTCCTCAACTGTGTCCTTGACATGGCTGGGAACATCATATCCTGGTAAGTCTCCCTCCTGCCCTTCCTGCTGCTCTGTCTGCTCCTTCCAGCTCCCACCAGTCTCTCCTAGGCAGCATGTCCCACACAGGCCTCAATTTTGGTATTCATTTTCAATTCCCACTGCTATTGCCCTGGGACACCACAGGTCCTGGGACTGACCCACACATGACCCTGGCTGCATCCTCCTCCCTTGCTGCCTCAGGGCTTTGGCTCTGAGGCACAAGCTTTTATCAAAGTACAGACATCCAGGAGTTCCTACCCTACAACTGCCAATCGCACACAAGCCAATACACACCTTCATCTTCTTACAGTGGTGCCCTGGGCGCACAGTGGGGCATCGGGGAAGAGAAGGCAGTAAAACTGGAAATGTATCTCCACTTGACAGTTCAGGACAATTTTGGGTGAGACATAACCCAAGGCATCATCTCCAGCCAAAGGATGTCCAGGCCCTGGCACACCCATGAAAAGTGTGGCTCAGAAAATACAATCTCACTGACCAATGCTGACCTTGAGTGCAAAAGAATCACCACTGGAGGGTGGCCAAGAAAGTGTACACTCAACTCCAGGCTAAAGTTCTCTTATTTAGACCCATTGGGATCCACATGCCTGAGTTGTCTTAGTGTTGATCCTCTTTTGAGGAGATGCCACAACATGCTTTGCCTACAATCTTTCCCAAGACTCAACTGGTGGTGTTTTCTCTCGTCCCTATCTTTGTAGCAAGGGAGTTAACCAGAACTAAGACACCAACCAGTACAGTAGTAACTAGTGAGGGTTCTGGCCCTGAGAGATAAAAGAGTCATCCCTGGCCGATACATCCCTGTCCCTTCAGTAACCATGGCTCTCCCACACATCCTTACAAGCAGAGTCTACAGCAAGTGAATTCTAAACTACAAGTAAACGAGTAAAATTGCAAATCAAAGTAGAGGTAGCCCTTCCCCACTCAATAATTGAGGACGAAGATAAGAAACAAATTGCTGGAGGAAAATCTTCAAAATGGTTAGCAGCAAGCAATTATCAAAAGACACAAGACATAATGGGACATATTCAGGATAACAGACACTTCTATTATATTTATTAAAAAAAAAACAACAAAAAGACCGTGAAAAAAACCCTCAAACCAGAATTAGTGGGGCCAAAGTCACCCATCCTGGCCCATGACATACCAAAAGGCTGCAAACAAAAACTGAAAACACCACCCAATTTCCAGTAAAATCAGAAACATACAACTGATGTCTGCTTTTCTCCCTGCAGCCTTCACCCAGAAAAAGTCAACTGTGCCACACATTGTGCCACCTCTGACCACACAGAAGACCACGGC
>JAWWEU010000158.1:17430324-17512657 GCA_035583155.1 Acropternis orthonyx
CAACAGAGTCCTCTGCACCCACCACAGCCAAAACCAGCACCCTGCCCTCGCCTGCTCCTTCTGCCTCCTCAACTGTGTCCTCAACATGGCCCAGCTCCTCACAGCCAGGTAGGGCTCCAAATGACCCTTCCTGCTGCACTCACCTGTCCTTCCCTGCTCTCTCCTCTCCTTCTATTGGTACATCCATCCATCTCTCCCTCTACCCTTCCCTCTAAGAACCACATCCCACTTGTGCATTTCCACCTCCATTCCCACTGCCTTTGGCCAGCCCGGTTCCTGCTGTAGTCCTGGACCTTTGCACTGACTCTGCTTGCAGTGGAGCCAGTTTCTGGTCCTAGCAGGTTTCCTGGTGCTGTGTTTCAGATGTGGATCCCAGCCACTGTTGCTGGCACACAAGTGCTTTAGGGATCGCTGAGGAGTGCTAGAACAGCATGCAGGCCTTTCTCTGTTTCTGTCAGCCAGGGAGCGGGCACGGGGTGGTCAAGTTGTCCATCAGGTACACAGCCAGCACAGCTGGCCCAAAGTCAGTGGCCAAAGAGATACTCCATACCATACAACATCCTGCTGAGCTGTACAGTGGAGGGGTAGGGAAGTTTTTTTTCCAAGTAGGCATTGTTTGGAATCTTGCTGGGCATTCACCAGAGGTGGGGAGTGGTGTCTGACTGTGTTTGCATCTTGTGGGGTTTTCTCGGTTTGTTTTTCCTTTGGTTTCTTCATTTCTGAAAACTCTCTCCATCCCAAGAAGACTTGGATATTCTTGCTTTGGCATTTGTAATTCTCTCCACATGCCTGATGAGGGGCAGTGAACGAGTGGCTGGGTGGGCAATTCAGTGAGGACATAGCATCTTCATGTGGGACGCAGATGGGCCATGACAGGCTCTAAGCAAGATGAAGAGGCTTAGGTAGGAACGAGAAGGCCAAACATCCCTCTTTAAAGGGAATATGTGGTGCAATACAGGGCTGTTTTTCTAATGCAGTGCTTTAGCCAAAGGCTTCTGCTCACCACCTTTGCCTCTCTCTCCTGCCCTCATCCTCATATAACCTCTGCTTTCCTCCCTGCAGCCTTCACCCAGAAAAAGTCAACTGTGCCACACATTGTGCCACCTCTGACCACACAGAAGACCACGGCCACCACCTCCAGCAGCAGCACCTCCAAGACCTCTGTGTCCACAGAGACCAGCCCAGTGAGCAGCACAGAACTCCCTGTGCCAACAACATCCCCCAGTCCCAGCTCTCCGCCTGTTCCCAGCAGCCCACTCAGCACCCGCCTGCCATCTGCTACCTCATCTACAGTCTCTTCTTTGGCCCCAACCATCAGCACAATGCCCACACCTACACCTCTGACTACTTCCACATTTAAGTCTGCTGAGAGTTCTCCATATTCTGCTTTCCAAAACACCACATCGTCTCCATATGGCAAAACATCTTCCTTAGCTGTTCCTACCCGTGTCTCTGCCAAATCCACTCCAGTGTTGATCCCAACTGTTTTATCTACCACAATGACATTTGCTCCCCTTGTTATCACTACTGCATCTACCGAGTCGGCTGAGAGGAGTTCCTTGCGCACAACAACATTAACCACTGCCCGCACGACATCCCCTCCTCCTTTCACCTCCAGACTTTCAACGGCCTTGTCTTCTATTGTGCCATTAACAGTGCCACATGGTAATGTATATACATAACAGTTTCTATATCATGCTTTTAATGCCTTTTCTTTATCATGACTGCATGAGTTTTTCTTTATATATCCTTTAGCTATGATACCATTTGTACCCACTGGCTCCATCTTTTCTTTTTGCCCCTTATGCTGTTATTTTTTTGTAGAGTAGTTGTCTTAGATTTCATAAGAGCTGGTCAGGAGAGGCACAGAACCTGTATTTTCTCACCTTAAAACACAATGTAAGAAAGGCAGTCTGTCCAAATAAAAGGTATCTCTTGACTTACCCTCCAGCCCTCCTGTTAGCTCTCATGTACTCTGCACACTTGACCGCTTTTGGTATCTCTTCTGCTGGATACTGTTTTCACAGTTATTAAGGCACAGAGATTTTTTTTTTGGCTGCTGTGCATAATTAATCACCTAATATTTTTTAACTGAGGTTTTACCACATTCTGTAATTTCCACACCATTTCACGTAAAGTGATGCACACAAAACACTATCTATCTACTGGTTTTAAATGGAACTGTCCTACTTTAGGATTTACAGTACAGGAGTCAGGAAAACTGGTGTGGATGCACAAGATATCTAAGATTTTAAGTGTACCCTGTGTAAGTAGCATAGGCCTAGTTTCTACTCCTATTTAGAAACAATGAGGCGGACAGTTTTTGTTCAACACTTTCTAGGATATGGTTAACACCTTCTAAGAATAAACTAGAATGTCACATGCACTGTTCAATCTGTGAATGGAAGGTAGGTTTACTGTATGGTTCATTTTTGTATGTATGTTTGTTTTAACTACTGTTTGAGGACCAAGAGAAGAATTAACATCTCAGTTTCAGCCACTTTGCATTTACTTTCAACATACAAAGGAGAAAATATCTGGAACATGTACCTTAGCCACATCATACTGCCTTGTTTCATATTGCCTTCTCTGCTGTCCTATACTGCCTTCACTGCTTGTTCTCCTTTTCTGTGTGTTTAATTCCTAAAGAAAGCACAGCCTCACTTCCAACAAGTCGCATTCTTCACTTGCCTTTTTCAAGAATCAGGAAGGATACGCAGCACACTAGTGGGCCTACCCTTTTCTACCCTGCTTAATAATGGGATTATAAGTATTTGCATCTTTTTGTCTTTGAAGCATGTGCTCAAAATTTTCCCACAGATTAATATGCTACTTCCTTAGTTGTTGTGAATCCTCACCAAGTCCTTTATTTTGTCATTACAGTCAGATCCACTGAACCAGGAACTTGGCTTTAACAGGAATTAAAAAATGAACAAAGCAGAATACCATGCTCAAATCAACCAAGGCATCACCTACTGAGTCTTAATCCAGAAGCCCGATTTATACAAAGGGTTCCAAATAGTCATTTAAGAAAACTGTATTTGTGGTTAACTACTCCTCTCAAAGGGTGATGTGAGAATCAATATACAACAGTAGGTATAGTCACCTTTTGCCTCATTTTCACTGTTAATATTGTCAGAGTGCAGCTCGGCCAGGCCAGTCAGCTCAGCCACAAGGCACGGCACAATCACCTACTCGCCGAGCAAGCGATTAAATGCACAGTGTGTCTTTTGTCCCGCTGTCATACCAGTGCTGCAGTACCAAAGAGGCTCCTTTCAGCCTCAGCAGAAAGGAGCCTCAAGCTGGCTGCCTGCACAAGCATTGGGAAATGAGTTTGACCCAAGGAGGCAGGATTCTTTCCACTGGCACACTGCCTTTGACCCTGCTTACCTTCATCCTCACAGAACGGGAATCCAAGTAGGTACTCACATAAGCAGAAGGACTTTTCCACAGTATAATTATGGTTTAGGAGCCTGCTTTGGATTTTCTTCACATTCTTTTCCTAAGAGAAGTGCTTCAGAACATTACCTTCCCAACCACAGCATCACTGGGTTTGCTCCTTGCAGTTAGCACGTACTTCATGAGTTCAGAAAGTTGCAAACAAGTTCTTCGCATTTCTCTGCATGTTTCATCCCTGAACTGAGCAATTCTGATACTTTTTCAGTCTGGCAGAATATTAACAATATCTTTCAGTACAGGGAAAAAAAGTTAAGTACAGGCATAGCTCCCAGCTCTTCATGAGATACAGATACAGTATCTTAGTCTACTGCCCAGTTAACTAGTTGTTTTATTTTCCAGTAAGAAATTCCCAAACTCATACTACAGTATTAACTGAGTCTTCCCTGCAATAATGCTCAGGTTTCATCTATAACCTTTCGTGAACCAGAATGTGCTCAAAAGATCATTGAGCAAGTGTGAGCAGTGCATGAATTGCCTTCATAATATCCAACATTTGTTCTGCTTAAAATAAACTTCAAACACTAAACTCCTTGGAGAACCTATGTTTTCAGCTAGCTTTTAGCTTCATAAAGTGCTGAAGTGTCATGCTTCAAATGAGATTGGTACATATAATCATTACCTGCTATGTAGCATTAGACATTCCGTCTTGTACAGAAAGTTGTGAACTTCCGTCTGCCTACAAATAAATAGATCCTTAAAATGAATAAACTAAGCATTTTCCCAGCAAACAAAATCTACTACAACATCTGAGAACCAGAAATAATTCCACTAAAATGAGACAGCTGAGGATTAGGGTTTTTTCCTGCTATACTGAATTTGCACTATGTTCTTAACAGGAATTTTTTTTGCTCATTTGTAATTCCAGCAATTTCTGCGTTCTTAGTTTTCCTCCATGGTTAAGTGTCTCACACATCTTTAGGGCCCAGTTTAAAACCACCTCTTGCTGTGTTACTCATTTGTGACTTGTTAATTACCTCCTGCAATAAGAATGGTTTTCCCAGAAACCAAGTATGGAGGCTTTTGGCCTCTAACAAAGGTCACTCAAGCAGCCCAAGATAAATTTCTGCTATAATTCTTTTTCATTTGACAGATCATTGTAGAGAAGTTGAATATGAAGAAACAATAACTTACAAAGGCTGTTCCGCAAACACCACTTTAAGCCGATGTGAAGGATCATGTCCATCTTCAACAAAGTAAGGAGAGCTGAGATTGTAGAGTACTGAAGTTGCTTTTCTTACTTGGTCATCTGTAAGAAGTGGTATTTATGAACTACCCCTCCTTTATAACTCTGTGAGGAAAATGTGGTTAGAATCCACCCAGCAATATCGAATGGTGCTGTATAAACCAGCTAACTAAAAGCAATGCTACTATGGTCATTTATTGTATAGGGTTTTACAATCTAAACAAGGAACGCCACCTCACTTCCTTTTTTATTTTTTTAAAATAAACAGACATCAATACTGCAGGTTTGGGGGGATTTTTTGTTGTTTGGCTTTGTTGTTGGGCTGTTGTTTGGCTGTTTAGACTACAAATACCTGTTTTCAAATAGCTAAGACAGTAAAATAAGACATTTCCTCTAAGGTATATAATGTCACCTCAATTGTTTCATAACTTTCTCCTAACAATGTAATTTCAGGTATATTTTATAATTACAAGTGTGCTGTCTGAGCATGTGTAGTTCTGCTTGCCCATTAGGAGACTATTAAACAGAAAATCAAGGCTTCAATACAACTAAATTTAGTGCAGCAGTATTAGAGTTCACAGTTATTTGGGGGAAAAAAATTAAAATTGTTAAATTCCCAACAATCCAAGCCAATACAATGTTCAAGAATAGGAAAGCAATGGAAGGGTTTGCTTTTGCAATAACTAATTTAAATGATCCTGAATCTAAAAGCTATCCCCTTCAAAGAAAGGTCAGGTGTCCTCCTGCCTTTCGAAAACTGAGTGACTGACTTCTTATCCTGAGAATTTTCAAAAGGGCTGTGAAGCCTGGAGGAAGATTTTTAGAGTTAGGGTTTGTCACAATCATTAAGAAAGTTGTGGTTAAAACTCAACTGCAACCAAGCAAACTTTTCTCCCTTTCAAAAAAGATTTTTTCAAAAATATTTTTTCTTAGCTTCCCTGTTCCTGTACTCGAATTCCAGCCTGTATTTACAGCTTCCCGCTGACCAAGATGGAAAGAAGGCCAGCACTAGGCTGAACATGGTGAGAAAGCACCAGCACAAGAGAACAGCAGTACCATCATGGCAGACTCGAAGCCTTGCCTGCCTGTTCAAGCTGTCACTTCCCCTCCCTGGGCTTTACTACTGTGAAATCAGCAAGATGTGAGCTCTGCTACTATTTGTTAACTGACCTCACAGCCCAGCACTGACGTGACGCGGTCACCAGCTCAGATTCTGCTGCTAACTGTCCAGAGGAAGAAAGGGATTTTCCTTCCTCCATGAACTGTGCAAAAGGAACACGCACAATTTAGCATTTGTGTTAACAGACGATAGCAGAGACCTTTTGCAAACTCTTATGTAACCCAGTGCACACCTTTAAAAAATAAAATCCATAGTTGCAACGTTCAGCAGTGCAAAAGAACAGGGAAATCAAATCTTACTAGTTTTCCAGTGAAGTCTGAGGCCTAATAGATGATGAGAACACCCTCTTTTAAAAAGGAAAGCAGCAGCTCAGGACACCTGAGCTCCTGCAGCACTCATCATGAGAGCTTAAAACAGGGTCACTTGCTGCACAGTTTGTAGTTCTTCAGCGGACAGAACCATTAAACTGAGGGTTGTGCTCTTTCCTCTGAACCTCCCACCATAGGGGAAAAAAAAAGTGCAAATACTTGAAAAGCTTGAAGCCTAAAATGCTGTATACAAATGGCAACTGATCGTCCCTCTCTTCCAAACAGGCTGAATGTTGAGAACATGACAGTCACCACAACATGCGGCTGCTGTCAGCCACGTCAGCTTCTTAAGAAGGAATTCCAACTACCATGCCAAGACCCAGATGACCCTGGAAAAAGGCTCACTACAGAAATAACTGTATTCAGTGGTTGTGTTTGTAACTTTGACAGTTGCATACCCTAGCCAGACCTCAGATACCAATTTTTTTTTTTTTTTTAATTAAACACTGATCACAATTTAACACTTCCACAGTGCCTGCTCATTGCTGGCTTCTCTTGTACTGATTGGACAGACTTGCAGTCAGGCCTCCTGAGCAGCTGCCTGAGCTATCAGTGAAGTTAACAGATAAATTATTCCTGATCAGGAGCGGGGGAGGGTGCAGAGGAGGACAGAAAGAATGGGCAGGGTGGGGTTCGGGAGAGAAGACCATGTCAGAGACTGTCTGGTCTTGTTCAAGGTGATATATTTAACCAGAGGCTGATGACTGGCTCATTCACTGTGCAGTAAGAGAAATAGGACTTTCAAATAAAGTAGAAGGAATTGAATTTGCTAACTTTTCATTATTTGGCCAATTATTTTAACTGAAAACAGTGTTAGGTTCACTACAGTTGAACTAGGACTTGTGCAATAGCCTACTGCTTCACTGGGAGAACTGACCTGATGCCTTTGCTTTGAAGACAGACACAGCACTTCCGTACATCATCCATAGATGACTGCTCTTGGAAAGCAAGGTGCTACATGAGCCAAAAGCTAATTGTGAGGTTTCTACATGCACCATTAATGTGCTGGGACACATTACTAACACAGACATGTAGTGGCTTTGGACAAGACAGAAATTTGAGGGCATTTCTCTGCAAGAAATCAAAGCCCATATGCATCTAACAGGACACAGGTTCACTCAGAAGCTACTTGCACTTGCTGCCAGTCAAGAGAATTCTTTATTACTTTCTTTGCAAATCATTTAAGAAAAAGCTGTATGAATGCACAAAATCTCATAGTGCCCATGTATATTTTCCTTTCCTTTTAGCAAGTTTTAGAGAAGAATCTGAAGCATACATTTAAAGCTTAAGTGAAGTTCTTTAGCAGTTTAAATACTCTTCTTTTAGTGAAGACAACCTCTTTTACCACTCCTGCCCCTATGTAATACAGGAGTGTGCTGCTCAGCCTCAACCATATCCCAGCATGTACTGTTACTGTACTTACTGTTGTTAAGCACTCCAGGAAGAGATTTTACATCAAGGTTTTGTTTGTTTGTTTGTTTACAAGCAGAGTACTTATAACATGTGATTAAACACAGCAACAAAACCAAACTCACTCACTGGGGGGAGCAGAGATCTGTAGAGCAGAAAAGATTCAAGTGAAACAAAACCCACTAGTCTGCAGAAAGGAATCACATCAATTGTGTTTCACACCAACCATTCCATGCAAGTATTTTTTACACTTTTATGCCCCAGACAAAAAAAGGACAGTTTGATTACTGTTCTAATCATTTATTTAATCTTAATACGTTCTTCTGATGAATATAGTCTAATATATAGTCTTCTATATGAAAATTCTCCACTTAATTTGACAGAACTTTGTTTTATACAAATAAGACAATCACCATAAATGTTACATACTGGAGTGTAGGTCAAGAATGAACATATGCTACCTGTTTTGCTATTCAGTTATTTTCACATGTCAATGCCTGAAAATACTGCACTTAAAAACAATAACACTGTTTACTGCAGAAATTACTTTGTCTGCTTGACAGGATACATCACTGGTAAGTTAACCATCATTCACAAACAAAAAAAAAAAATCAAGTATTTGTCTTTAATTTGTTCACTTTTCTGCTCATGGCTTCATTGAGCTGACATTTAATACAAAGAGTGAACAGTCATAAGCTTAACACAGTCACCACTGAAAAGACACTTTTCCCTTACCCCTCCCTCCTTCCCACATTTTAATGCACATTTTAGCACAGCTTGAACCAAAGCAGAGTGAAATAAAGTAGTGCAGTGTCTCAAGGTGTCCTTTAATGAGGGCACAGAACATTTTTCAGGGGGACAGATATACAACAGGATTTGGAATATATGAAACAGAAGCTCCTCCCCTGTCTTTGCTAAGACTCCCTTTAGTTCAGCACGTCAGATTTGTAATGTAGCAGCCAACAACATGGTTAACATACAGGACTAATAATGAGACATACAGCATCCAGAGGAAAAAACATTAGTATTTTGCCAACTGCCCAACATGTCTGCAGGAACTGCTTGTGAAGATTTTCAATGACAGTATTTAGAAGCAAAGAGTCTTAATTAAGAATTATTTGAAAGACCTTAAAGGGGCCAATTGTTAAGAGAACTTTTGCAGAAAGACCAGGCCTTTAGCCAAATATTCAGTCTTAATATCCATAGTTACCAGCCATTTCTGGAAAAAAAAAAACATATCCCCCAAAATCCACACATCACAGCAAAACCTTCGTTTCTCATTTTTCACTTGTCCTCAGGTACAATCACCAGCCTTCAACCAAACCAAGTTATAATCTCCCAGTTCCATAATTTAAACTCAAAGCACTGGAGACAAAAAGCAAGGCACACTCAATCATGGAAAATCCTGTCCCCTGCTGTGCACCAGGCAGCACGACAGCAGCCTCATTTAAACGTATTTTCAATGTCATCACTATCACTCAAACCCGTTATTTCATGGGCATACTTGTCTGTATGTGTTGTGAGACACCAGTCCCAGGCTTCCTTTAAATAACCTGGAGGAAATCTTGATCTCAGTTTCACTTCTCATGTCAGCAGTAGCTGATTTTGTTCATCAAGATCTGTAGCTCCCGTTGACAACTTCCCCCAGTTTCTAACTGGGCTCCCTCACCTGCTTTGGTTTGGCAGCCTTTGCTGCACCTCAAGGCTTGAGGAGCAGGAGCCAAAATTTCTGTCCACTTACTTCTGCAGAGAGGCCGTAAAGAGTTTACTGATGTGAAACAAGTTTAAAAGACTAACATTTTTGGGTCTTCTACTTTCAAGTTTCAACAGAAGTTTTTTACGCCATATTGGACATATTTACCACTGACAGAAAGGAAACTGTTCAGATATCAGTTACTCGACCTCTTAAGTTTTAATGCTTAAAATTACATTTTCATCTAAGAGTGCATGCCTTAGAGCCCTTCAAGGGCCCATTTCCTCCCACTTCTTTTATACAAGACTAGACTCTGCAGTTAATTGTAGCACATCATTAGGACTTACTTGTGAAGTCTGATGGCAAACAGAAAAAACAGAGAACAGAGTATTTAACTTTACTGAGTAACAAGGAACAAGAAACTCATTCACCACTTACCAGAGAAGTTCACCTCATTATTAGAGACAAGCAGAAGGATTAAGAATAGCTTTTGAGTTCAATCCACTTTCCAAAGAAAAGAAAACATTAAGATGTAAAATATTACAAGATTAATACTCTAAGACTCTGGTCCTGCGGCATTTTTCAAATACAAAGATTGGCGACACTCAAAACAAATGTTCACTTGAATGAGATTCAAACACATCCTGGAATCTGCTCTCCCATCCAGGAGACAACTCGGGAATGGTCAGCTTTACAAAGTTTTGACTCTACATTAACATCGGAATTAACCTTACTGAGCAGCAGTACATTGGTTTCTTTCAGCTCAGAGCAGAGGAAGTACCCGTTAAAGGTACTGAAGCAGAAGGTTTACTAGCTGTTTCCAGCTGAAACCCTTGATTACCACATCTAAAACAATTTGCCTTCAACAAGTTTAAAAGCCTGACCTCTGCAAAAAAAAAAAAGGAGCAAAAGACAGCCCTCCCACCCTTTGTGTAACACACTAAAAGCCATTTTTAATGGAAAAAGTCACTTCCCTACACTGTACATTTTATAGTCTTAATTTCAAACAAGGGTCAAGTCCTATTAAGGCAGGGAGCTGGTATTGGTTAACATTGCAGTACTCAGACAGTGATGTACAAGACATTTATTTGCAGTATGATGACAGTGATATAAGTGGAAAAACCAAAACTGACATGGTTAATATTAAAACTGTTCTGACAGCAATTCACATAATCTCTGAGATACAGCTTCTTTACTTGTTCGTAGTGTGAGCCTGTACATCTGAAAAAGAATATAAAGTATTACTTACTTTTTAAACATAGTTTGGCATTAAATGAACACACAGTCAACTAGTGAAAACTAACAGTTACCTCTTACGTGCTTTGTAAGCTTTGGTAGGAAAAAGACCTCAAATTACAAGGCAGACAGTCACTGAGTAATACAGCTTTTTCAAACCACTGCCTGATCCAACCTTATCTTCAAAATCCTTGTTGAGAATTATTTCTACTCTAGTATTTTTAGCCTTTAACAGAAAGGTGTTTTCCAAATTTTTTCTTTAAGAGGAGTAAATGCTGTGGAAAAGTCTAAAGATCCTCTGCCACCACTTCTTCAGGAAACAGAAGACTTACCACCCAAAACTTATTTTTAGTCCTTAGTTAACTTTGATAAAACCTTTACCAAAAAAGCTTGAGTAAAAATATTCTTAACACTGGGTTCACTTGTTTATGCTTTCTCTTTTAGCCATTTTTTTTACTCATTCAAAATGGCAAAAGAAAGCATACTTAATTTTGCCCAAGGTGCACCTGACAAAAACATTAAATGCTTGCAACCTTCAAGAGAAGATGAGACTTTATGAACATTCTGGAATATTACAATGATCTCTTCTAACAGAAAAGAATTGCTATGAGGAAGCAGCTTACCAAAATGGGCCAGGACAGGCTGCTACAATTTAATTTCTTGCTGGAGTCTGCAGTCACAATCAGCTATTGCAATAGTGATTTTTAAATACCTTAGGGAGTTTCAGATACATGCAGATATTTAGTTCAAATGTGAACTTGTATTTAAGCTGTAGATAGTTACACAGGTACCTGTGCCTGGAGGTTGGGTTCAAGGCGCAGCAAGCATCCAATCTGAGTAGTTTTTGTATGTATGATACCAGCACCAACAAAGTTAGCAGGATTAGGATCTACCTCCTCAAGCAGTGCTGATCCAAATCCTATTATCTGTGGAAGAAACCCAGAAGACTGAGATTTAGGGAGAGGGGGACACAAATACCAAGTTTACCCAAACACAGCCACCACCAAATCGCAAAATAAGTAGGAGATTAATTTTAACTGTTCAAGACAAAGAACTCTCCAATACCAATTTCATTGCAACAAATATTTGAAGAGTAATCCTGATAATGTAAATAAGGTTCCTGTAAATAAGGTTCTTCTCAAAAGCAACTGAGAAATAATATTTAAGATAAGTTTCCCCCTGTTTTGATACAGCCATTCCTGTCTTACACTAGTTACTTCTGTTTTGCCTAAGGCAGCCAGTTTACAAAAAGTGACTTTTCTAACTAGTAACTCTAGTATAAATTAAAGCTTGAAGTATCTTCCAATTGAGTTTTAAGCAGTGAATTGGTGTTTTCTTAAACAGCTTCAAGTTTCCATCTGCTATTGAAAACCATGTCTAATTCAAACCACAGTGAGAAACAATCCATTCAACTCAGCACTGCCACAGCTCTGTTACACAACATGGACAGCATCTAACAGGATGATCCAATTGCCATATAAACCAAAATGCACAAAATTTGCTTATACCATGTGCACGTTTCGGTTGGGATAGAGTTAACTTTCTTCTTAGTAGCTGTATGTGGCTGTGTTTAGGATTTGTGCTGAAAACAGTGCTGATAATTCAGGGACATTTTAGTTATTGCTGAGCGTGGCTTACACAGAGCCAAGGCCTTTTCTGCTTCTCCCCCACCAGTGAGGAGGATGGGGGTGCACAAGAAGCTGGGACAGGGCACAGCCAAGACAACTGACCCTGACTGACCAACGGGCTATTCCATACTGTGTGGTGTCCTGGCTCAGCATATACAGCTGGGGAAAGAAGGAATGGGAGGGTGTTCATAGTGATGGCCTTTTCAGAGAATCATAGAATCACTAAGGTTGAAAAAGACCTCCAAGACCATCAAGTCCAAATTTCAACCAAATACCACGGACAGTGATTACACCACTTCCTGTATTACAATTTTATCTATTTTAATATCGCCATGGTGCTTTATTCTCATTTAGTGCTTATTATTCTTCTCAGGCTTTATACTGTCCTTATAGCAAAACTTGCATTTTTCTAAGAGTATGAAAGCAAAGAAGTATTTCATAACTTGTTTTTTTTCTTTATGTGAGTTTGCTTGAGCTCCAGATTTGCTGAATGCTTCTCCAAATTAGGCTTGCAGTTTTTACTGTGTTTTTACATGCTGCAATACTGAAAGGTTTCTCTGACTTTCTCAGACATTTATTGAGAGCAGTTTGTACCATATCACAACCTGCACCCACAGCCAACGCTCCCACATACAGCACTAATGAGTCCTAGCAGGTAAAAACACGCCTCTGTGTAGCAGCTTGGCTTCAAAAGAAATCCTGCTGTGATGTCAAAATTGAGATTTGGTCCTGCACCTAGGTGCTGTGAAACATGCTGAGAGTACTGACCACGTGTCAGTACCACTGAGCTCTTGCAGCTCCTCACCGTTTGAACTGTTTTAAACCTGCACTCTTACCCATTGCTTTTAGCAGACTTTGGATCAGGGAAGTCTATCACAATTCTGTGACATTTGTCAGAAGTGCAAGGTGTTGTTTGGAAAGAGGGAAAAAAAAAAAGGCAAGAAGACCAGGCCAGGCAGGATAAAACTGTAGCAAGATATGAAAAATAAAGGCTGTGCCTCTTACACGTTTGAACACAGAACACCTTTTAGCTCTTCAGCAGAGGTAAGATACATTATCTGTCATATATGTGGATAGACATATACCATCTGTCTCTTTTGTCAGTCAGATTAAATAAATTGTGTATAGTGTGTCTCTGATCAATATTCTTGGTTTCATATTTATAAAGTTTGGAAGTATTTAATCTCTCCAAGTAACTGCTACATGTGATGGAGCCCTGCTGCCCTGGGGATGGCCTGTCGATGTGAAGCACTGAATTAATTCCTTGCTTTGCTTGCGTGCATGGCTTTTGCTTTAGATCCTGAACTGTGTTTATCTCAACCCACATGTTTCTCACTTTTAATCTCCTTATTCTTCACCGCATCCCATGGCTGTGTGGCGCCTCGTTGCCAGCTGGGGTTAAAACATGACATGCACTACCCCTTACACCATGAATTAAAAATACCACACTACCACCCACCTTTGCTTTCGTGATCTCTGCATCCATCGGGTGTTTTGCTTTAAAGATATTCTGCACTTCTTGTTTTGGACTGCAAGACAAAGCAAGATAAACACATGTATTATGTACAGCATTGTTCAATAGCAATTAATTCTACTGGGAGAGCCTATATCTTGCAGGATTAAGTATCATTAACGGATGAGACACTGCACCAGCTATGTTCACAATATACCTTTTTCTTCCCTTGGCCCACCACAAGAGTCCCAAGCCCAAGTACTAAGTCTTACTTGCTCAGTTGCTTCCAACGCTGAAAAAAGTCTTGAGAAGACATCTCTGTTGGCTGGAAAAATTTATTCAGTGTGATGGGTAATTTTACTGAAAGATTTTGAAATGTTCCACCATACCTGCATACGGAACAGAAAACACAGCATGTCAGCAGTCTCTCAGCATAAATCAACCAAGCAACTGAGGATGAACACTGAGGTCCAATTGCTTATGATTAAAATCCATCAATTGCAGATGATAGTTCTAATATAAAGTTTTAATTCATTGTTAAATAAATTGATTTGCTCTGCTTAGATGGCACATGATCAGACAAACTTCTAAAAGGGATCTCTCAGTTTTAACATAGTTTGTTATCCTTCTAGATGGCACTCAAAAGGAGTAAAAAAATATATCCCAGTGAAAAAATACCAGTAAGAACCATTTCAGACCAGAATAACAGCATGGATCCCAGGAATCAGGACTTTGTAAAGCTGAGCTGATGTTGAGTGGACAGAAGAAGATTCTATTTTTGGTTGCATGCATTTCCAGGCCAAGCTATTTGCAGAAATGTTCTTGTTCTCCAATAGGGAGAAGTTGCTGCGTATATTCCTGTCAAGATTTCTTAAGCAAACAGGAAGACTGCTGTTTTATACAGATAGCAGAAAGAGAAGTCATGGAGACATTTTATCAGTAGCTGCTTCTTGATTGTTGGTTTGCTTGGGTTTTTTTAAATCACATTGTTCCAAGTAGCTTAAAGCTTAGTTAGATCAATTTTTCAAGTAAGTAGTCTACCCAAGAGAGCTTTGTGTGTCCATATTCTACGTTTCAGTCACAGGACCATGGCAAATTTAACATCTTTCATCTAATTAATCCACTGGCATTTGAATCCTTTGTTTTACCTGAACTGAATGTTCAGGATTGGAGCTTCCATGAAGTCTGACACACATTCGATGTTCACAACCTGTTGAACCTGTGCACCTCCATCCACTGTGGGGTCAACAGGCTTTGTCTGAAGATTCAGGCATAAAAACGTAGTTAAGGAAACAAATGAATGAACCGATAATTTAAAAAACAGTAAATCCTCCCATAAGCTATATGTGGAATTAGCCTCCTGTTCACTCATTCTCTACATGCCACTGAACATTTAAAGGTCAATTCTTGTATAGCAAAAAAGTTCTTTTTCTTTTTTTTTTGATTGTTGTTTTGGGTTCTTTTTTTCATACTGACATACCTATGAGCAATAACTCTGACAATTCTCAGTTTTTTGGATATTCTTAAAGAAAGATGCCCTTAGAAGGTATGAAGGCACAGACAGACTTCACAATAAAAACCACACAACTATTTTGAGATGCCTTGAGTCAAACAAGACTGGTGACATAGTCTCCCAGAAATGCTAAATTTGCAAACCAAGAATTAAGTACGAGCCATAAAGCAAGAGTTTATTTTGAAGTACCATCATCTTGGTGTACATGTATTCTTCTATGTCCATGTCAAGTTTTAGGTTATCTGCTAATGCAGTACTTGAAGAACACATCTCTCCCTTGCTATTTACTTCATGACAGTGGAGACAGCTAAGGAGTTACATTACATATTTATTCAGCTTAATTTCTCCTTATTGCAAGAGTAAAACTTATGTCTATAACCAGAGCTTTAAGGACAGAATCTTTCATCCCTGCTCAAGACTTGTTCTTTCTACAAGAATTTTGGAAAGCTATCAGCAAGTTTCTAATTTCTTCATGTTCAAGGACACCATGCCTGGATCCAGCAGATTTATTACAATTTTGTGCAACATAAACCACAAAACCCAACGAAGAACAGACACATGCTATTGCATTTAAGGATATTTGACTGAAGGTCATCTGAGCAGATTACTGTTGGAGTAAAATTCAAGAACTGTGTTGATGTCTTATTACCATAGAATATGAACATACGTCCTAGAAAGAAAAGAATGAGACATCAGAATATTAGGTACACTTAATCATATTGAACTACTTGTGCTTCAATTACCTAGTACACTGTCTTTCTACCTGTCTTTAAAACATTTTTTAAGAACAAAGCATAGTTTACATGGTTCGTCTCAGCAAGAAAGTCACAGTTCAAAATGCAGTGATTTAACCAAACCATTAGACCCCTCCCACAGTAGCTGTCACACAAGCAGTTAAATAATCAGTGGCAGTCTTCCAGGTGCTGGAGAATGTTACTCTTTATGTAAAGAAGCTACAAGCCACCAAAGGTTTTGCAGAAAGGGAGAAGCAAGCAATCCTAGTGCTGGCCTGTGTTCAATTCCCAGCCCTTTTCTAGTTGTTTCCACTCCCTTCTGCACTAAATCTGAAGTGTATTGTGTCTCATTACAATAAGCTGTATAGTAAGATACAAAAATTGAGAAGAATGGTCCTTTATAACTCTGACTGTACCAGCCATACAACTAGGCAGCAAGAGCTGGAGCTTACAGTATCACTTAATGTTCCCATTTCATCTCAGCTACCAAAACAACCAAAAAATTTCAGGAAACGAGCCCACACAGAAGGCAGGGATGCACAAACAGAGGGAGTCCTAAGACAGCTCAGGCCTATAATCACATTTCCCTCTTAAGTAGCTGAAAAGTAAGCTTTATCTGCAATATCATGCTGGCATTGAGATTGATAATGCAGACACCTAACCAGTTGGCCCAGAAGATCTTACCCAGGTTCTGCCGAAATTCAGATTTCAAGCCAATTTGTAGCAACTGATTTTCAAATAAGACTCCATTATTTTTACACACAAACCTAGGGGAAGAGAGGGAAAATGTGTTTTAAATTGGGTCACATTAAACAATATTTAGAGCCACTAAATTCAGGGTTTACACAGAGGATGAAGGTTGCGGTTAACCTAGAATGCATCAGTCTGTGAGAGAGGCCTTTGCAGAAAACTGCAGAGTTAGAAAAGACAATTTTACAACCAGAACCACATGTAGGACACTAAAAGAACTGAAATTTTAATTTGATAGTATGTCTGAGAAACTATGAAGGAAACAACAGTATGCTATACACACACACACTGTCTAATAAAGGACCAGGCAACAGACTAGGATTTTTTTTTTATTAGTCTTGAGAACTTCTGAAACGCGTTAGGTTGGTGCAGAATTGAAAAGTTTGAAGCTTTGACTGTTTAAACCTGAAAGAAAAAAGAATCTCTTGTTTTACCATTTCTGTAGCACCCAAGTCAACTGAGAGCTGTACTTTTTCCATTTTGAGAGAGGAAGCCCATTATGCAGTGATTTCAGTCCCTTCTGTCACCCCTCACTTAAAAGCAGAAGAGGTGACCAGCAAACATCTGCCTTTTGCATACAAGGCACTTCAAACATACTCCCAAATATCAGTACTTTTGACAAGTACTCTCGTGCTTTTTCTTTATTTGCGAATAGTTGCAAAACATAACATACAAACAACTGGCATTGCCTCATTTTAGAGCAGTGTGTGATAGCACTGACTTGTAAAGGCAACTCTAACCTGTGTATTCATGAGCCTGTCACAGAATCCACAGCATCCACAGGAGTGTTCTAGTCACAAGTCTGACAGTACATGGTTTTCTAATTTTGCTGGTATTAAGTTAATGCACAATATAGTTTTTAACTATATTCTGGAAATTGCCCAGCCTTGCAAGGTTTTAGTATTGCTTACTTGTGAAAAAGCTCATCAGCATCATGCACAGTATCAGCTGGTTCCTCAGAAACTACCTCAGATGAAGCCAGGTCAGGGCTAGTTCAGGCAGCACAAAGGAAGAAAGGCAGTAGCGACAGAGATAGCAGGAGTTAGTAAAGACAGCTTAGTGCTTAGTTATTTCTTTTACCTCCTTCCTCAAAAATGGCACTGCTGAGTTTAATGCACGAAAAATTTATTAGCTGCCCTAGCTCAGTACACCTATAAAGGTTTTAGGCATTAGGCAATGTTTTCCCCCACTTCTCTCCCCCATCCCACCCAGATTGTTAGAAAACAGAAATCCTTCATGAAGACAGGAGACAGCTGAAGGTGTTCAGTAGCTTAAATTTATACCTCTTAAAGAACCAAGATCTTTTAGGTGTTTAATTGTGACAGCAAAAATGTTTTAGTTCAAAACCATAAATGTAGCTGCATAATAACTACTACAAATGTGTGCTTTGAAGCAGAGGCCTCATCAGCTTTAGGACCCGTTCTAATTACAGGTGCACAATCAGCTCCTAAAAACACTCAAGTATTAAGCATAGGCAAGAATACACAGGCACACAGAGATTGACTTACCCAAGTAACAGATTAGAAACAAAAGTGAAAACACCAATAAAAAGAGGCAGGAAACTGTAAAAATCAACTTCTCAGTATCATTAGAGAAGCATTTCATCATCTATAGACAGACCAAGGAGTTGGGCAATGCTACACTTTCTTCTGCAGAAAGAGAAAACTCTTTTAGGTAACATTTGCTTATGAAGCTACTAATATTGGTTTCTTTTTTAACCCTTAAAAAAAAAAGGCATGAACAAATTTGAGAAGCTTCCTAAAGTCTTGGTATTGTTGTTGTACGATCAAACATGGCTTATGACCTTCCAAGAGAAACACAGGATCAAGTCTTAATCACTGCAAACCTGCAACAATGTATTGCCTAGTATGAAATTTTGATGAAAGTGTCAATGATCCAGGCAGATCAGTTTCCCTATTTATGTCTTTTATATTAAGATGCATTGCGAATTTGTCATGCCATCATTTAAAATTTGGTCCTTGACAATAGTAATACATTCTCTATCCAGCAAGACACACTGATTTTTAAAGACATTCTGTTATATTATACTACTTATTCCCAAAACTTTAGCCAAACAACATTTAAGAGTAGCCCCAGAGGCTTCTAATACTAATGGAATTAAAAACAAATTGTACCTACACTACACTTGCTAATGTCATTAGAAAGACACTTGTACCAAATCCCCTATATAAGGGGGGAAAAAAAAGAAAAGTAATTTATCCCCCTTTTCACACCCGTTTATCAGACAGTAGCAGAGCAATTTAAATATATCTTGGAATTCTGGGAAACAGTATCTCTGGATATAATTCATCTCACTGTTTCAGTATCAGCTTGCCAGAAGTGGAGACACACAAGAATACTATAAGAAAATAAAATACGAAGAAATGTATTCGTATCAGGCCAGGTAACCCCCAAATTCAAGATGTATTAAGATGCACAAGCAGTTCAATTTAACAAAGAAGCAAAACCAGCATGACAACTGGACACTACTGTGTGGCCAGTATCCTCAGGTTGATTACAACAAACCCAGTTTTTCCATTAGCAGAGATATTCAACGATAGCACAACCAGCAGAGAGTTCAAGAATACCTCTCTTGCTGCAAAACTACCACACTCAATACGCTGGAACAAAACCACAAGTTATAGGTATTTTTTTCCTTTAATCCTGTTTTAACAACCAAATTCTCCTTCAGATTCCTTTCAGGGTGACTTAATTACCTCGCAAAGTTGTCATCAGAACCAGGAGCAAGAGGTGCAACCGCAGAAGCTGAATCTGAAAATACATCCACCAGCAGGCTACCACTAGAGGAAGGTGGGGGAGCTGAATTGGTGACAGGGGCAGCACCCAGACCCAGCAGATCCGCCGATGGAGAAGGAGTAGACTAAGGAAGACAAGACACTTCGGTGTTACACTGCAGCAAAATTAAAAACTCTTTTGCATAGACAGCTAAGCTATGGCAAAGGGCCTCTCCCCACTGCAAATCAAGGTTTGATTGGATGTAAACAGGTTCACAAACACAGTTACCAGGTTATATTTCAACTTAAGGTCATTTCCAGATGTGGTTGTCATTTTTTCCTTTGTAGTGAGTCACACCCATCTAATGATTAAATAAAAAACCCAAAACTAATTCATCTGTCTAGAATCTGATTCTGCAGAAGAAAGAGGACAAATATGACAAACTTCACCCCGTCCTTAATTTCAAGGGAAATTAAGTATTGTAGGGAACAAAATTCAAATCTGTTGCTTTTCTTTCATGAAGAATCCAGCAAGAAAGGCAGTGGCTTTTACACAGACCTAAATCATAGGTCATCACAGCATGTGAAAAATTGACTGTTTAATCTTGGGCTTTAGAAGCTCGGTAAACCTCAGAAACAATGTAAAACCTAACCAGCAAAAAAAAAAGCAGAGTCCGTAGCCAGTTCAAGCAGCAAACCACTGAAGGAAGAGGCAAGACTATTAAACTATTTCTTCCTCAAATAGAACAAATCAGGTAGCCAGGACACAGATTCACACAACAGAGGTTGCATATATGTGCCCAGGTTGCATGCAAGAACAAAGCATAGACTGTTAATCAAAACGTTCATGTGTTAGACATTAGTAACTTACAATATGCCAAGTCATCTGAAGATAACTCATGAGATTCATTTGGATTGAATCTGAAACCTTGTTTTTGTAAGCCAAATTAAAGTTACCATCTACTCCAAACGCTGAATTTCACTCAGTATAATGAAAAATTCCCTGGCAAAAAATTTGCAGAAGTCAATCATTAAGCACTACTGAAAACAATCAGTCAGAGCCCAAATTTGCAACGCTTTTGGCATCTAAACCGGAGTTACACCACAGCCACTAATGAAGACAACATAGCGCTGTTTGTTACACGCCTGCAAGCCACAAAGTGGAGCTCAGAAAGCATAATGCACTATTAACTGCCAGTCACCTCAGTCAATTTGGCATGCAAAGAAAATTTGGCATGTTTTCTGCTGGAAAGATTTCTGTCCAGTCAAAAATGTTGCACTTGGAATATCTACTCTTCCATACTACAGAGACCAAATAGTGAAGTATTATGCTTTAACAAACTGGGCAGGGAGCATGCTACGATATTTCCTTCTCTTATTGTCTTCTACTATATCTTAAATGTAATTGCAAGTTATGCTAGGCATTAAAATCTGAAAGAACTACTAAATTATGGGGAAAATTGATTTATTAAAAGTTTAATGAAAGCCAGCTTTAATTGACAATGAGAAGTTCCGGCTCAGAAATAAAAAAAAAACTACCCGTGGCCTTGTCTACCATAACTAAACTCAAGTAGTACTGTCAAATAAACAGTAATGATATAATACTGATTTAAGGACATTCCTGTGAAATCAAGTGTTTTCCACTTCCAGTAAAAACATTAATAACCTAAACAAAGATGCAAAATAACATGTTAGACAAAGCAGAAGAACAGCTGATACTTTGATATTCAAGTTAACTCCTTTTAAATATTACAGTATTTTTAGAATTTAACAGTATAATTTAGTAAGAATTTAATTTTATAATCTCACCTTCACTGCAATTTCACCAGCAAGGAAATTGCCATTTATAAATTTACAGTAATATTTTTCAAATAACAGTGTAAAAGGGATTTTTTTAGGCTGCAGACAGTTGGTTCCCATTTACATAAGATTTCCAAAGGAAAATTGCATCCAAGCCTGCAGTGGAGGGAAAGTAGCTGTACATTCCCATGCTTTATAACACACAACCATAGTCTTTAAGTTCAAGATGAGAAGTTTTAGAAGCCTAAAAAGCCACTTTGAGGAAACCATTCTTTTCTCGCTCGCACACCACGTAAATTAGTGAAATAACAGCTTTTAAACTCACAACAGCACTGGCATTGACAGAAGCAGGTTCAGCACTTCCATTCATATCAGAGCTCCTCTCCTTTTTGATCTCTTCAAGGTCAGTAACTGTGCCTGGGCCTTTCTTCTTCTTGAGTTTAGCCAAAATAGACGATTCCCTCTCTGGAAAGGGAGGCATTTCTTCCAACACTGTAGCCTTATCACAAAAAAAAAAAAAAGGTACCAGTTAAACTTAAGATAAAAAACCAAACCAGCTTCTGAGTCTTTGAAGAGATACAGCCTTACAGATTGCATAAGGCAAAAGCAGAAGTAATTACACAGACAATTACTATGCAGTTTACTGTCCAGTGACGGTTTGATCGCTTTTTAAAAAAAAGTTATTTAAAACTTTCAGAAGCCCTCCCAAAGCAGTTGGGTAAGAGAACGAGAGCCTATCACTTCTCTGAAATACTGATATTAAATTAAAAAAAAAAAAAAGTAAAAAATTAGATCATAGCAGATACGTAAGGGTCTTTATGTCAAGCAGACCTAGTCTAGATTCTTGTGCGATCTCTGTGGTTTCAGTAAGACGTAAGCATTTATTAGTTATCAAAACTAAATGTGCTGTGCTCTGGTCAGAACTGAGACCACCAGGCTCAATCACTGAAATTCTAGAGACAAAAAAATTACACTTTCCCTGCCAACCATCAAGTAAATCCTCAAAATAAAGCACTAGCCCTTTGATATCTGAATACTGTAGGACCCTGTATTATGCCAACTTTACTCAGCTTCCCAGCTCCAGATTAACATGGTTTAACGGTCATTTGTCCCACTAAAGCACTAAGAACTTTGAATTTAGCTCTAAGTTAAAAATTACTGCAGCTGAATTAGGTAGACTAAAAGAATCAGCATCCACATTGTAGATCCTTAATCCTGCATTAAGATTTCTGAGCAACCAGGTAAGGTCTAGTGGAGTTAACTTGTTGACAGAAGAGTTCTGCATAATAAAGAAAATAATCTTTATACCTACCAATATATCAGTACTAGCAATAGTACTGAGCCTCAAATACTCAACAGCTCTCTGCTGCAGCTCAACATCAGCATTCTTTAGCTGACTGTCACTGCGCAAAACATCTTGAATTGTAGTTTTGATTTCTGGAAACAGGTTCACAAACTTGATGTAGGTAGACAGAAGCAGAGCTCGGGTAGGAACACTACACAGATGAAACTTGGAATGTAGCAAGTTGAACTGGATGAGGGGACTTAAAAGATGGGAAGAAAAATAATTTGTTCAGTTTTTGTAGACATAAACCTTATTAATGCATTACTAGCAAGAGCTGAATCATTGTTAACTAGCCTTTAGGAATGTTAAATAGACATTAGATTCTCTGCAGAAAGCATTACTACTTCAATTCAGTATTTTAGAAAGTGTTTTACCTTGATCTTGGATCACCTGCTATCAGATTTCCAAATTCTCCCAATATGTAGCCACCCACTTTTACAAGATTTTCATGGCATGCTGGAGCTTGAAGGGCCTGTAGGAAAACATTAACAGTCATGAATCTGTAACATATGAAAAGAGATCTTTTCTGTCACTTCCATTTCCAGTTTCTTTGTCTACTTTCCTGAAATAGCAGACCATGGGTCTAGGCACCATAAGAGCACCTACGAGAAAAGCATGATAGGTGGTATGACTTCACAGAAGACTCTCTAACGTAAGTAATACTTGCCTAAGAACCACTCTTAGGCTCTTCTAGCAGCACTGTGCATTTTTGAGGACAAACAGCACTGCTTAAGTTTCCCCTGTTATATCATATGGTGTTCACTTAATTCCTACCTCATTTTGAAAGTGAATTGAAAGCAGTTATTCTCACCTCAAAAACAGTCTTTGCTGCGTATCCTTGAACATCATCCCTGTTGATGACAATCTGAATAACTCGATACCACACTTCTTCACTGACATAGTCACCAGCAATGCGAATCAGATTCAAGATTGTATCCACATACCAGGTATAATCCACTGCATACTTCTCAGCTAGAATTGCAACTTTCAGAACCTGAAGACACAAGAGAGAATGCCGAAGGTTGACTAGCTTCTGCTGTAAGCTGTGCATCGAGATTCACTTCCACATACACCTAGTGACACCCTACAGTAGCCCAGAAGCCTCAGTTTCAGATGCATCAGCTTGATCACTTGTTCCCACAGTTAAGGTGAAAGACAAACATTGAAATGCTGTGCCAGAACATAGCAGTTGCCAGGGACACAGTGTTTTCCCCAAAATGCATTGAAGTATGTTGTATCTGTGGCTTTTCAACTGTGTACCTACGTGATCAAGAGCAATTCATTGAACACTTTTTGTTTGCCAAAAAATGCACCATCTAAACAATCACTGAGACAGGATCAAGTAGGAAATTGGAAATCTCTTAAAAAAAAAAAAAAAAAAAAAAGGAAAGTGAAAGGTGAAAACTCAAGCTAACAGTGACAAACCAGAGTCACCAAAGTACAGCTGTCTTTTCCAGGTCACACTCAGATTCCTATATCCTGAAGCAAACAAACAGCTTAGGAGACCTCCACATAATTTATTATCAGTTGCATTTACTACTATTAAAAAAAGACATCAGCATAAAGGAACAGAATTAAATTCACATTATCTGCCAAGTCAAGGGACACTGTCAACAGCAACCAGCCAGTACAAGGGGTAAATCAACTAACACTGTATTCCACATTCACTTCTCCAATTAAGAAACTTCAGCACCTAGATAACAACAACTATCATAAGTACAAGTGTTGGCTGCTGTCATAGGAAAGTATTTCAATTTTTGCATTTTTATCCTGCTGGCAGGAAGGAGATCAGTATCAGGCCTCTCTTTTGGCTGATTATAAGGCAATGTTTTGGGAACCCTTGGAGTCAGTGTTCTCTCAGTATACACAGTATGAAGTTCTACCTACAGATAAGCACTTACCACATTGATTTTTGAAGCTATTGAACAGTTGACTAGAGTAGGACCTAACCCTCAGATCTAGAGATTGCTTGCTCAGGCATTGATAAAATTCACTTTGCTTCCTATACACAGCGTCCTGAAACCAGGATCCGTTTCTAGACTTCTTAGTTTCCAAGGTTCCCTGCTGCCTTCCCCTTCCCATTAGTTTAACCTAAATTAAGAACACTCTTTGCTATCAGACTACAAACATAAGGATTTTTTTTTCTTTGTTTTGGTAGTTTTGTCTGTGGAATTTTTTCAACTACCATGAAAAATGATCTCTATTACAGACTATGCAGAATCCCAATCAATAAATGATACTTATGGTACCAAAGCCAGCTATGAAAATAAAGAAAACACAACTAGCTCACAATTTCTTCTCTAATGGAATAATCAGCAGTCTCCAGGTAGTTCAGCATTTCAGCCACAATCTGCTGGGCATTGCTTCGGTCACACATAGCATACAGAAGATCTACAGCTCTTTGTCGTACGCTTACATCTCTTTCGGTCTGCAAAAGGACAGTGAAAGGTCAAGATGATTTCTTCTTTATTTGGGAAGTACATGCAACTTAAGAGGTGAAACTTACTATAATCCATAGTCAAATTTAAAATAAATGCATTTTCATAAGCTTTTAGATTATGAATAAACTTATATATACCCTTGACATAAACTATGAGTTTCTCATCCTATTCTTGGTTTCAGTCACCTAGAAGGAGGTCATTGGAGACTCAGACAGCTTCTTGCTTTTAGATAACATCACAAAAATTCAAATCCTCAGGTTTCTGTAGCATACATACTCAAATCTGTGCAGGTGCTAAAAGAATGGAGGAGTTTGTACAGAACACTTCAATATTACCCTAAGTAGGGTAAGATTGTGGTCCACTATGCACTAACCAGCCCCACTGGCTATAAATGCACCAATAACAGGCTGAAATTGTCAAATTGTTATCAGGCCAATGGGAAATCAGCTACCTGCAGGTTTAGTGTTGGGCATGCCTTGTAACAACAGAAGCCCAGCTAAAACAGGTATGTACACTGAAGTGAGGCAAATGTATTAATATACTACAGCCTGAGTTTGGAAGAAAACAATGCATTTAAAAACCCAGGTGTGCAAGTAAATTTACACACAAATCAGTCTTACTCTTTTGACTTCTGCTTTCTCACATAAACATGGCTTGGGAACATGTCTTTCTGGTTTCTTGTCTTTACAATTCTGCAGTGGAAGTTAATCTGCTCTTCTGCTCCCCATAAACTAGTACAGTGAAGGAACAGTGTCCAATACCAGCAGGACAGTAATAAAACTGTCTTCCCAGCATTCTCAGTTTTGGAATTCCACATTTTTAAAGAATTATTCACCCTCAGTCTACAGCTTGAGCAGATACCATAGCCTTACAGGGAACACGGCTACAAGTAGCAGATTTACCAGCAAGGTGCAGAAATAAAGTACAGCTGACCTCTAATTGCCAGCACAGCAAGATTTTGCTGAACTAAAGAAAAAAAATTCAAGTAGACTTTAAGAATAACTCATTTGGCCGCCAAATATTATTAGCTTAATTGGGGATGGGGCGATGGGGATCTTGGGGCAGGGCAGGAGAGGGTATTGAGGCAGGGGAGAAGACAACACTCAAAAACAGACCACACACACTTAAGTATTTACCTTCAATGCATTGATAACTGTTTCTATGTGTGTTTTCACAGCCTCATGTGAGAATTCAGAGCTGGCAAGCGTGCACATGCTTTCCAGTGCTAGGTAACGCAAATTAGTTTCTCGGTGCTGCAAGAACTGACCTAGCTGGTTACAGGCACGGACTAGTAGATTTGGCTCACTGCACAGAACAGGAGAGAAAGTGAAAGGGTTAAAAGCAACAGGTAAGAGAACACAACACAGAATACTATTTCTGCTGTGGAAATTCCTTAATATGCCTCAGTGTCCACTAGAATGCTTTGCTAGTGAAATGAAAAATTCAGACACTGTGAGCAAATAATCTCTGTGGGATTAGAGCAGTGGGGTCAATACAAAACACCAAATAAGGAAGAAGCAAAAACCAAAGCAATAAAAATATGCTGACATCAACACAGCTCATTAATACTGTTCAATTCCATTGCTGTGGTTATGTTCCAATCTAGCAAGCCACTTCATATTCTGTTCTCCTCCCCTTCCTTCCCCAGTAAAACTTTAATTTGCTGTTCAAGACAGAGTATTTCATTTCAAAAAAACTCCTCTCATAACAGAAGTGTTCTCACAGCTCACCTGTCATGATGTATAATTAAGCTTATTGCCTCAAACAGGACGGCATTCTTCGCATTTGAGTGTTGCACTTTTTTTGACTTTGGTGGCTCCTGTGCTTTGTTAAGAATAGTTTCCAGGCATTCCGTTAGACGGCCACGTACCGCAGGGTCTTCTGGAGAAGAACAAGCCGTTGGACAACTACATTTTGCTCAAAACCCTAATCTCAACCTTAGGCCTTTCCCCTTGCTAAATCTGAATAAACTCAAGTATTCTGATGCATTACAAACATTTACTCTCCCTCAACATACAGTTGGCAAAAGAATTCTAAGCAGCAGTTCTATTTGGGTGAAAACAAAAGCCAAACACAATCTGCACTATATTTCAGTGCTTTAATATAGTTGATAACTTTAAAGAATATTTAAATTGGCGGTTGCCACTGGTTCGTAAGATGCACACTGGTTTGATATTTTACTAAAATTAAACACAATATAATTCAAAAGCCCACGTAGCTTAGAGCTATCTGAAACACTCAAGAGCCAAAACTTCAACATCCTTGCCTTAAGACAATGTGCTTGCACTCCAAGGTGTGGTAACACTGCAGCAGAGTAACTCTTTGGACTCAGTGTACTGTGTAAGAGAGATGACCACTGCTGTGATTTGTGCATTACCTGGAGGGGGATAGCACTGTAACAGCCTCAGAAGTTTCACAGATAGCCAAGGAGCAGGAACAAAGTAGTATGTGTAGTCCTGAAGATCTGTTGATGCAGAAGTTACAATCTGTAAAATAAACAGCATGTCAGCTACTGAAGTTAAGTGAGCCACAACCATGAGAAGGATGCAAAGAGCACTGTAGATCACCTCTGACAGAGGCTTGCAAAACTGCACTAGCAATGTTTAATTCAGTAGACTAATTAGGTGCAAGTTTTCATACTATGAGTATAGCACAGGAAACTCTAGTAACAGAAATTCAGTTTTACAGATATAGCAGTCAAGGAAGTTTCTTCCTGAAAGCACACTTGCTTTTCTTAGGCATGAAGATGACCATCTTGTAACACCAGAATGTTTAACTAGAAGCTTGACTTCCTTTTTTTCCGCAATTCATAGACAGATTCAGCCAACAGAAAGCAGTCTGGTGGCTGCTGGCAGGTGAGCTTGGAATTCAAGTACAGGATGCTATGACAGACTGAACTAAAGAAGGACCAACTATAGCACCTTTAATAATATCCATACACCAAAGCAAAAAAGGGATAGCTTTCACAAAAGAGCTTTATACGCATAATGAAATGTGAGAAGGATTAGATTAGGCTTCATGGGGAGCACCCCTCTTCACAGATTTCTTTTACACCTTTTATTCTAGGGTAAGTGTGAGTTTGGCACTAGCTTTGCTCAAAATAATTCTACCTAATTCTTGCTGCTCCATTACAGAACAGCTATGCACTTCCCACAGCATGCTTCCCCTTGCTTTGAAGTGTTAGACAAAACCTTCATATTTGAAAAGAAGTTAAACTTCTCTGAACTGCAAGTAATTTTGAGGTATAAGACCACATACATCCGGGTCTAAAATACATTTGTCAAGTAGCATCCTCACATGTCTTCCGTACCTTCTAAAAGTGAAAAAAAAAAACCCAAAACCAAAACAGTAAGAGCAGTTTTCAAGCATGGGAATGCTAACTTACAGGTATGCCCCCCCACTCCTCCCTGCACCACCTGCCCCTGCCTAAATCCCTACACCCATTTACAGAACACCAAATGTTTATGATTATTAACATAGCAGCAGCTCAAAAGAGGGAACAGGAAGACAACTCATCTTGCAAGAAGCTTAGATAAAGATACAGCCTGTATTTTTGAGGGGTTTGTGCAGAAGTCTGTAGAATCAGTCTTTGATCCAGCTACTCTTTGGTGTTATAGTAAAACAAAGCGAGGATTAAACTAAACTGCATCATGAGGATCCTTTCAAATGGAAGTCGAGGAGAGAGACACAAAGAGACACTTTTTTGCTACATAGACTTGGAGCATAGCAGGGGTTACACCAACAAAGTTTGGGCAAGCCAAGACAGCTTTCTGTCCAGGTAAGCAGCAAGCATTAAGAGGTTAGGTGAACCAGCTACATGAAGTGACACAAAATCATCTTCACATTTAATGGTACACTAAACTAATCTGACTCTAGAAAGCTGAACAGTAAGCTAACCTCATCTAGAAAGCTGAGTAAATTAATCAACAGTGAAGTATTACAAGGGCTATCATTGGACTCACTCTGCTTAATCTAGACACTGCCAAGGAGACTGAAGTCTTAAACTCTTCTGGGTTCTTCTGTGCCAAAGTGGTGATCAGACTTGTAGCTGCAGTAACCACACCCTAGGAAAAAAAAAAACCACATCAAGAAAGCAACACAATTAAATTTTGTATCAGTTTAAGATGCTGCCCATTAACACCTTTCATTTCAACTGCTTTTTAATATGCAACAAAAGTTTATTCCCATGACATAGCCTTATATTAAAAAGCCTTTTATTTGGCTAGCAGCTAGACTAATTACACACCTGCAGAATCCAACAGAATTTTCAACAACATGATACTGCCATGCTTGCAGAGCATTTTATGCTATTTTGTGTTAGCTTTGTCTCATATTTGGATAGTACATCTAAAATAAGAGAGCTGTATTAAAATAAAGCCTGGACACAAATTGTCTTATTACACATGAGAAGCATAAGCAGAAAAAGTAGGATGCAGCAGATTCATTCAGAAAAAAATTCTCACAACACAACTGAGGGCTTCGTATAACACATTTTATATTCCTGCAGACTAAAGCACTAATTACTGTTGAAGTATGAGTCTTAATAGCCTTACTTTCATAAAGTACCTACACTGGGGAGGAAAACAGTGTCTCTTATCTAGGACAATAGGTTTTTTGAACCAGCAAGGTGAGAATGACATGGACACAGACAGGGAAGCTCAAGCACTGACAAATCAAGTCTTACATTTTTTGTGCAGGTCTAATCTTAAAAGGCCTACAAAAACTAGTATTACAACTATTCAATATGACTTAGTGTTACAGCTATACAATATGACTTAGTATAACTGGGCACAAGATTAATTTATTCATAGCCAGAGCAAAATAAGAACTTGTGCATACCATTCCTAATCTACAAGAAAAAGGCAAACACAGCTTTATTAAAAATGAATATATACAGCAACTAAAAATGGGTAACAACTCCTTCCATTTTCTTCCCAAAGCATGAAGAAAACAGTAACCTACTTGCTTGAAAGGCTCAAGAAGAAATAAATTGGGCATTTAACAGCAGAAGTGACATCATTCTCTATACACACTAGGCCTGAGAAGCACAGTGAAAGCTGATTTACCAAGTGCTGGTCATTGAGGAGATGCACCACCCTAGATGTCCAGTCTCCCATGGGAACAAGGTCAGGAGAAGTTCTGTATAAACGCAGCAAGCACAAAGCAGCACTTTGCTTCACACTATCCATAGTGTCTCTGCAAGACACAAATATGGATTTAAAATACAGTGGTTAAGTCACAGCAATATCTGCAGGACAGCATTATACCAGTCTTCACAGTGACTCAGCATCTCTGGCCAGGTCACACCTTTTCAACAGAAGCTGAAGCAAAAGTTCACTAAATTCTTCCTATGTTCAAGTATTTGTTCTTGATTTTGTCCGGGAAGTTTAATTAGTCAAGTTTTCAACTATTACATGTGTCCAGTACCCCCTATAAAGATTTGTTACAATTTTGAGTGACATTTTGCATCTTTTTATGAGAATTGAAAGTTCATCTCATCTAATCAGCAGAAAAAGCTTCTTCCAGACTAACTCGAGTCAAGCAGTTAAGGTACACTATATTATGAATATTATGGAGAGAGGTCCAAAGCTGGATCTCCCGATAGGTCCTGTGTATCAGACACAAATCACTGACTTCTCAACAGCTTCAGTACCTACATCTAGCACACAAGTCTGCTATCACCAAGCATGCGACCCACAAATCTATCACCTTGCCATCCCTGCTGCTGGCACAGAAATGGACTATTTTAAGAGCAGCATGCTACTATTCTAGTTCAATGAACCCCCTTCCACAAAGCAGTCAATTAAGCATTTTGTGTGCTACACAGCTATAAAATGTACAAAGCATTACCACTGCAAGTTTTAAGAGACCACTTTATAGTGTGCAACCTTAATTAAATCTTCAGAAACCTCCATACCCCCAGCAGAAGTTCAGCCCACCTGTTCTTCATGAATTTATCCCTTTTCCATGAGATCAAACTGTATGTTAGTTAAAAAACACAAAACAAAACAAACCCACACACCTATTCTTCCCCTGCCTCCAATTTATACTCAAGCCAAGAGAGCTGCACAAAAGTTGTAAATGTAACTGACAATGCTCATTCTGCACAGGTCACTTAGACAGGACAAGTACATATACATATCTTACATATTTTATCTTAGAAATGCAGAAGGAATGTGACCCCCGAAGACAGATCTCAGAACATAAACACAGCTATACCTCTAAGTTTAAACAAGTCTGAACTGAAGGTGCTGTGCTCTGTCTGTGACTGGTAACCCTAAGTGAAATTTTTGGACCTTTTTAAGGTTATCTTATTAAAAGCCATGACTCATCTCTGCAGTGCTGTCTCCACTATGCTACATGGGGAACAGCATCTGGCAAAGGCGCTGCTTGACATTTAGAGTATTAATACACCACATGTCACTTTTTATATTAATGTAAGACATTAGTTTGTTATAAAACAAGATCCATGCATATTCTAAAACATTTCATATCCATAAGAGTTTAAATGCACTTTTTACACTTGGACATTTTAAGTTTCAATACATAAGTTAGTCCTACAATCACAAGTTTGACCTTCCATTTACTTAACTACAGTTTCAGGCATTTGCCAGGTCTGTTTAGAAACTTTTAGCTATTCACATATATTGCTGTTTACATGGCTAGTAGAAGAGGCAAGAGCTAACAAACCATGTTCCTAATGAAGTCATCACAGTTAAATAAGCTTCAGTTTACAACAAAATTTGTAGTATAAACATCCATTTAGGTTCATTTATTTCTTTTTTCATCAGGAGCAGCAAGGAAAGCAAAAATACACATTTCAGGGATGTTCACTGCTACACATTTATACAGAACAAAAAACAGATCATAACAAAGCTGTAAAAACCTATTCAAGATACTGATACAGTCTTAATTTCCGTGTATTTCTATACTCCTACAAGCAACTCCACTCAGTTAAGTCGAAGTACCTGCAGCCACTGGAAACTGTAACTATTTATACTGCCAGCCCAGGGGCTATATAGCTGAAAGCATGGATTAAGCTGCTGCAATGGAACTGAGTTGCTGAATAAGATTATTGGTGTTGTACTTGAAAGAGGCATGCCATACCTACCCAGCCACAAGTATTTTTGGAATTTCTCCAGCAAACGCTTCCGCCATCTCCCGGCTACCCACATTAGCAATACAGTGCAGAGCAAGCCCCATGAAAGTGGGGTTTCGGCTGGCCAGGTCGTTCTTGATTGCGTTGTTTATTAAGCGGATCAGCTCGCTGTTAGAGTTCACTAGTACGGAGATGAAGAGATATCCCTGTGAGTCAGAAAAAGGAAAACGAAAACTTACTTTAGTTGACTTAAATTACCTTTTCTGTTAATGTCACATGTCATTGAGGCATTCTCCTCAATACCATATGAGCAGAAATAGAAATTTAGAGCAAAGGCTAGAAAGATTAAGTGAAGTTAAAAAAAATTTAAGTTTAGTGCAACCCTAATTTATAATTTTTTAAATGTTTCAGCAGTCTATTTAAGCATATACTGAAAATATAATTTTAGATTAATGGGGGCAAATCAAGAATTTGGCTTATTATTCAGACACTAGTACGTTACATGCACCTGATAAACTTACCTAGGAAGATGGAAAAGATATTCTGAAAATGAAAATTTTACTTACCTTTCAGTGCAAGACTCAAGGCAGTTTACTAACAAGAGTATTAATTTTATGCAGACCATACATTTTAGCTTTTGCAATTAGTTCAAGACTCCCTGTGCATAAAGGTGTTGAGATTTCAGAATAACTGCTAGAGCCCAAGTAAGGATTTAAGCCAGTGCAGGGGGAATGAAGCAAAGTCCTTTACAGGCTCCACAGCTGAGGCAGGATATTAGCTTATCTTTTATAGAGACTGTTACTCACAATTTGTTTCTCTGTATATCTGTTGGAACTGAGCAGGTTTACAGCCTCCATGTGACCAAAGTCAATGTCATGCCCCAGAAGAAAGATGAAAAGCAGTTTGCAGACATATTTTTTCTTGCTGTAACCATCCAGAGCCTTGTCACCTGAAAAGCAAGGAGACAAAAAACAAGTAAGGCTATGTTATGCCTGTACCTGGTTCTACCCCCTCCTCAGTGGAACTGAGGAACCTCATCATACCTTACAGTAACAAGACTTACTTACATTTGCACCTAGCAATTAAGATTGGTATTTAATTCCATATGAATTGCCCTACAGAAGAGGGACAAATCGAGGCTTCAGCTATTGCAGTACTTGGAGTTTGACAAATTTAAAATTTATTTCAGCTGTTATTCATTCTATAGTGAACAAAACACTAAATAGATTGATTTATCTCCAACTTACAGGACTATAAGTCTTTACAAAATTTTGTGCTAAACTGATGAAAGTTATCACAAATCATCAGATATCAGTCAGTCAAACAGCTTCTTGGTTTTAAAATGTTATTCCCAGTCATAGAACACAGGCAGCCGAAAATCTGAAGATTCTAGCCTTAATTCCATTTACCATTACCTATATCCTAACGGAGGGTCATGAAATAATGCTATCAGCTAGTCCCTGAATTAGCCTGCAGTGCCCTTAAAGTATGTTCTTACTAAGAGGCAAAGCTTAAGTGTTTGCTCAACTGTGATTTTGCTGTTTCTGTTAAGAACAGCTATGTTTTCCATACACGCGTTCTCTTCTTAAACCAATTATCAACCTTTACCACACTAAAAGGTGTTAAGGCACTTTCTCAGGTGCACCACTGTAGAGAACTCATTAGGAACAAAAAAGCCCAGCAAGTTGTTTGAGAAAGATCTGTGACAGAGGTATATCCCAAAGACTTGAAAAAAACACATGAAATGAGATTACCATGAGAACTTTAAAGTGTTTGTAGATTCAGAGTATTCACAGGTGTTTCAGTTTTAGAGGAAGAATGTGCCCTAAATAGGTTTAGCCTTACATTGCAGAACTGCTGTATTTTAAAAGCTTGTAAAAGCAACATGGAGCAGTACAGCTGACAATTCATTGTGCAGACCACTGCTTTTCCTGAAGGAAAGAACTACACGTGAACATACACTTTCTGCATTATATTCTCTCCCTACCTCAAAACAGGAGATAAAAGAATATCCAGTAAATCACCAAAGCCTGAATACTATGACAGTTCAGTCAGGGTAGCAAACACTATACAGCACCTGCTGCCTAAAAGGCTATACAAGCTCCCTAATTAGCTCCAGCATTCTGAGTGCAGAATAACTAGTCTGTCACACCAACGTGTACTCCTTAGTGATGGGCAAGTTCAGCCACAACAGCACCACATACAGTAACTAGCTTCAATAATACACCCCTTACCCATCGCCTTTGTCAATAAAAGTTCTAAGCTGCCTGTTTTGTTTTCTTGTCTTTTAAACTTCAGATTTATGTAATAGGCAGTTAAATATATAATAATAATAGTACAGAAGTTTCCCTTCTTCCTTCTCATGCACTGACACAGAGGGATGTTAAAATTCCCATGCCAGGTAAATCTACAGCTCTCATAGATTTCACACTACATTCACTGCCTGGATAAAAACAAGGAAACCTTACCACTAGTAGACTTAGAGCTAGCGAAGGAATGAACACTGCCATCAATGTGCAAAGCCACGTAACACTAGCGAACCAAAAGAAAGCATAACAGCACATTCAAGTAGACAATGCTAAAAGGTTAGTTGCTTCTCCGAGATATAAGTAGACCAAAAGGCTTTCGAAAGTAACTTTTATGTGAACTTCACCAGAAGCAAAAACACTGCAACCAGTCTCCAAGGTTGAGCTCCCAGCAGGCCAAGAGGTTGAACTGTAGCTGCCTGTTAGTGTATAATCCATCAGCAATATACAAAAGTCACCATTATAAAACCTAATCTCTTATCTTCTCAAATGACTCTGGTGTTGACTTTGTGAGACCAGAAGGGAAGAGGGAGTACAGAATACTGCAATCCAACTGCTTAACGAAGAACATCAGTAGATGGAAGTATGCATACTCTGAACCACATCGACTTTCACAACAAACTGTCATGGTTTGGAATTTCCTTTTTTTAGGTTTAGGACCCAGCTATTCAAAGTATTATATCCTTCCAAGATACCAGTATTTTAAGAGCCCAGATTAGCAAGGTCCTTGGATCTTGGGGTATTTGAAGAATTTTTGATGGAAGCTATGCCATGCAATTAAACTCAAAACATAGCACCACCCGATTAACAAGCAGCTTCCTTCACCACGTGGTATCAAAGAAAAACACTGTAAAATCAGTACCTGAAATATCTTTTCTGAAGACAGAGGAGTACTCCAACTGCTTTCAAAATCTTCTGTCCATTAGATACAGAACTGAAGGCAATGTGACAGTTCCCCATAGCAAGCAAGCTTATAAACTAAGGCAAATAATTACTACAACTCTTCTTTAAAGTGCTATTAGTTTCCAGCAGTAACAGTGTATTATCTCTTTTTAGATTTTATTATTTATCTGAGCAATTTGAAAAAAGAGCAATGCAAAGATCTCTCAGTAGCTAACTCCAACTGTGTTTTGAAGAAGTCTGTGAATCGGATTTTTTATTGAAAGTTTAGCTATTCCTCTCCCTCCTGTGTAGCATTTACAAAGAGTTATAAAGGTTCTATTTGAAATATTAATAACTAGTCTCATTGCCTAAGTATGTGCTAAAACAGTATAGCTTCCTCCAGCCTCAAGCAAACATCCGAACAACAGCAGAAGGAAATGTCACATGTTCTGTTATCTTCACTGCAATACACAATCATTTCTTTTAACTCAGCTCATTTTCAAATGCTTTCAGAAACATTTGCAAGTACTGCAAATCAAGTCAGCAGAAACAGGAAGGATTCACAACACACATCAGCAGGTTTTGAGCACAGTGGGCATGTCAAAGGCTACTTGCTTTCCCTGGAAAGTTTTAGTCATTTTTCTAAAGAAAAAAATTATTAACAGCTGATCAACAAATCATACTATTAATAAATAATCACTACTTTCACATTTCTGTGCATCACCTCCCTAGCATTTTACCACAGTAGTTTTGGTTTCATTGCCCATACGTATCTTTCACATAGTCCTGCAAAAAGGAAGAAAAAAGGCACAAAAGCATGTTCCGGCAGCACCTTCCATCTCTAATTTAGACCATGAGTTAAAAACCAGCACCTTCTTTTCACTCTAACTCAGTGTACTTAAAAACCAGCCTGGTGCACAAATACTGAGCCTGCTACCAGTCAGAGAGGTCAAGAAAGTAGTTTAGCCCTTGGGATGTTCGCTGAGGGGTAGAAGATAAGGATGCCGAACAAGTGAAGTCTCACTAGCTTTCAGATGGCTGATGGCTGCCTTAAAAACTCAGCTTCTAACCCACAGCAACGGCTTGTGCAAAACAGAACGGACAACACTGTTAACTGTTTCTGTGCATTTGGTGTGCTTCCTTCCTAGGCTGACACTGACCTCTGTTCCTGCAGTGGGCAGCAATCCAGCCATATACTGTGTCAGAAGGCCACCGCTGGCTTAGAGGCTAAGAAAAGTGAATTTGCTTTTTGTGAATGTAGCTACACTTTGAGACAAGATCTGTACTTCAGAGTGACAGTCCAAGCCCTCTACATCAAACACTGAGTATTGTGGCAGATAATCCATACAATTTAATAAACTAGTATCTAGTTACCACACTCCTGCTACCAGAAAAGAGTATTACTAGAGCAGCCTTATAATAACTCAGGTCATATTTGAAGCCTGATTTTACTTTCAACAATTCAGTTTGTCAGTGAAGCTACTTTATTATTTTACTGCCTGATTGCCTTCATACATATCTTAGATCATCAGAAGACAGTGCAATTAACCAGAACCATCTTAAATATAAAGACCATGCTTTCACAGTCTGGCAGAAAAGCAATTTACTGTTACACAGCTTCTGTTTAAAACAGGCATTTAGAGGGTTATCTTAACTTCCTCCAAAAGATTACCACATATTTTGGGACAATAGAGAAGACTTGCTTGACTGTGGAAAAACAAGTCAGTTGAAGTAACAAAAAAACCAACCAAAAAAGAAGAGATTAAGAACTGACACTGGGGCACTTTTGCACAAGCCAAAATGAAGATCCACTAGCATGTCTGAAATCTAGAGCCACTCTTGTAATACAAACCTTATTTAAGCAATGAGAACAAAACTAAATGCTAATGCCAGATTGCAGGAAAAAAGAACAAGTCTGAATCAAGCAGACAACAAAGTTCATTTGACTACAGAAATAGCTTATGGATTTGTGGGCAGTTTCATAAAGACACAAATTCTAGTCTGAGAGAGCAAAGTGATACAATTTAATAAACTGGGTATTTTTTCACTCATAAAGCAATTAGCACTCTGCCGGTCAGAATTCCAGTTAGGCTCAAGCATGGGAGCAAAATCAGCTTACAGTTTGAACATGTAAAACAAAAGGAATAGCATTTCTCCGCCTCACATTCAACTCCTACAACTTCCACTTTATCACACTGGTGTAGTTTCTCTCTACTACATTCTTCTAATCTCAGTTAATGCAGAAGCATTTAAAGCAACTGTCAAGGACACACTGACCTCAGCAATGGAACTTCCTTACACATCAACAAAGAGACAGTCACCTTAAGGACAGATTCTAAATTCCTGCTGAGCTTGGCACACAGAAGCTAGATCAGAATCCAAAGCCAACGCATATGTTCCATCAGTTCAAGAAAAATATTGCTTTTCCAGAGATGTATAGCCTTATCCCAGCCTGTTAAATGCAAGGGTATTTTAAACAGCAGGTTACCAAACAGAAGGCAGGTAACAGGCTTGATAGCTACTTGCCCGATAGAACAAAAGGAGAAATACTCAGCCTTTGCCTGTAATAGTAAAGAATGTATCTTGCAAGCTACATGAGATAGGGGTCCAGATATTTCAACAGAGTGTGCTGAAGCATGCAGGTACTCCAGAGGTATACCAGTCTCCTACACTAGGGTCAGAAGAGAACTTAAACGTGTCAGAAGACCCTGCTTCTTACTCAGACCTTTCCCTGGTTACAATAATGTAGCCAGCCCAACAGCTGCATCTTTGGCCAGGTAGGACCAGTAACCCTGGGCACCATAAGATGGAGTCCCTTGCCAAATAAAGTTCACAATCACACATTTGTCTTAATCCAAGCTACTTAAAAACATTTTTAAAAGTTAGAGCTACAATAAACGACACTGGGTTAAACTGAATGATCTCCACTTAAACCAAGAATAAAACACATATGAAGATCTCTTTATTTTTATATAGCCCTTCTGCAAGGAACAACCATGGGTCCAGGTGGGACTTCTGCACCAGAAAGATACACAGCTATCAGCTTCTCACACTCTCAAGGCCACAAGCAGTTACACAACAAGTTGTCTAAACTCAGCTTCTTCCGAATTGTGACATTTATATTTTTGTTCAGCCCACATCAAGTTACTGTCTTCAGTTAAGTAAGATTTTCCACCCAAAATCCATAGAGATTTAGTAATAAAGTAACCCTAATGAAGATCAGCTACAAGAAGATTTAGTCATCTTTCCCTCACGCTTAAAACTGATAATTATTCAGAACTATTTAAATACTTCTTAAAGGATGCTACACCAGATATGTAGGCTAAAGTTATCACTCCACTTTGCTGAAAGCACCTCCATTCTCTGATCACTGCTTGATTCATAGTTTTACACAGCCAGAGATTCCTATGATCATTTCTGCCTTGCCATCAAGGCATTTTAACTGCTTTAGTTCTTAAACCACCTTGCAAAACTGAGCAACACAATTGAAAACTGTGTGTGAACTGTGCCATCAGAACTCTTTAAACACTCAGTGATCCAACACAGCTACCAAACTACCTATGCTAACCAGAGAATGCTATTCTGAGAGAATTCAGTTCGCTTGTAGCTTCATTACTGCCAAGCCTTCTTAAAGCTAGTAAAGCAGTGCTTTTGTAAAGACATTCACAGAAAAGAACAGTGAAGACTAGCTCTATCATGTGTAAGGCAGCCTTTCACCAGAAGTGACATTAGCAACCTGCTAAATGCACATTCAGGTTCTTCACAGGGCAAGACTCAGGATGATGGACCTTGACAAAACAATGAATTGTGTGTCAGTGTTCATTCTGTAATCCCCATATAGGACTTACTGTACTTTACCAGTAAGCGCACTTGGAAGGCATAAATATAATCAGCATTTAACTTTAAAGGCTGCATTGATTGCTGTGGTACCCAAACAATTCATAGGTTCATTGTTTTCACCACTGGCAAGCTCACAGAAGTATGCAGGTAATAGAGGGTGCAGAGGGACCCAAAGAGAGTTTAACTTGTGTTACTCTAAACATGTAAACTATCATTTTTTCTAGAATGCTTAGCTTTCACATGGATTAGAGGTTTCAGTATAGCTTCCCTATTTCAGTATGTAGATTGATGCTTTTCACATCAGGTGCAAACATGAAAAGTAGGGCAGCAAGTGAGATCTAACTGCTCCTATCTAAAGAGGATTATTTAATAGATTTGATCACAGTCAAAAACTGAAGACTGGGCTACCCTGCAAGCCAGTACTTAGCTTCAACCATTACAAATTTGTCTGCAATTCCTTATTGTGTTCCTTTACAACAGCAGGTTTAACTCTAGCAGTGAAGTGAGCAGGTCTGACAGACCTCCTTCATGGTTCAAGCACACTTGAACATATATAGTAGGCAGCAAAAGGAGCTTCAGTAACTTTCTTTTTTTATGCCTTTTTAAATTTTCATGCCTTCACTGCTAACTGAAGACTTAACCTGATGAAAGTTTCCAGTTTCATTAGTGAAAATTTGGTTAGGTTTTGCAAACAAACTAAACCTTGCCTATTAACCAAATCAACGTAACTTCAGGCTACACCACCTCTTTTAAATTGCTGAAAGAACTAGATTTCTGTGTTAGTGTGACTGCAGCAAGTTTCCAGCTAGGCATTAACCTCTAGCTGTTCTTGATGATGCAAGGGCATAGGTGGAGTAACTGTTAATACATCTTTCTAGAAAAACCTGTCCTGTCTGAACAATTAAGTAAAGAATTTAGGTGCTGAAATGGATTTCAGCAACAGGTGATAACCCATAATGCTACCACCTGACAGCAAGTAGTTTTACAAACAAAGACCAAGAGGAAACAAGCAGTCTTTGTACAGTATCTTCCAGATTAATCAACTTAATGAAATTAGTTGAAAGATAAAGTAACATGAAACTTTGATTAACTTCTTAAGATAAAGAAACTTGCTAAACAATTTTTAATTAAACTCAGCCTCTTTATCTGAAAAAATATCCTTAATTTGTCTAATATAGATTTGCCCAGAGATTAAACTGCTTTATTTAAAAGTTACAACTTTATGCTTACATTTACTAGGCAATAAGATGGTCTACTTTGATCATATAACTGAAATTTAAAAAAACCAGCTGTTACTCTTCTATGCAGGTTCCTAGTAGACCCTTGAACTTTATGCTAGCTGCTCAGTGTGCATGCATAGTTTGCATGTGAAGGCAGTATCTACTGGTTACCAGAAAATAGACACAAGCGGTCACTGTGACTGGAAAATGGACAAAAGCTTTAGACTTAGAATAGGTGATGAAAAATAAGTCTGTAGAACAGACTATGCAAAGCCTGTTACTTCTCAGTAGAGATGTACCAGACTAACAGCAGCGTTATATGAAAGCTTTGCAATGAAAATAAATTGAAAAACAACGTGACAGCAAAAGGAGATGGCTAAATGAAAGCTCCTTTTCTTATTTAATCTGGAACAATTGCTCTTGCAATTTCGTTACCCTGTGACTGAAGTCACCAACCTGCATAAAGCATGCTGAAATTTCTAAGAGAAAAATGTTAGCATAGAGGCACTAGAGGGCTTCTGATTCAGACGAATTTCTTAACTTTTCTTGAGTATCTTGCACTGTGGTTAACTTTTCCCTTCTAAGCTGTTGTTGACACTTGTGCTTTTGCATGTTTTCATATGCCTTTAAGTGACATACCACTTAAAATGCAGCAACAGATCACATGAAGCTCAAAGTTACTTGTTAATGCATGGAGCATTCTAAATAGATACACTAGTCTAAGTCAGAATAGCTACCTAAGGTAAATGAGTTTAATACAAATACAGCAATTCTGAAGCCTCACATATGACCCCCACACTGCAATGCCTTATCTAACTACACACATAGCCTTGTATCTATTTCAACAGAACTTGCCACAACCACTACTGCTAGAACTCCACTAAAAGCATCCCAACTATCCCTCAGAATCTTTAAAATTTGAAACCAACACAGACAACTTGAATACAGCTAAGAGATGAGTTTTATCTCGTACTGTTTTAAAGTGAATTGCTGCCTCTTGGAGTTAGTTACTGCATATGCTTTGTTTCATATGAATAATTCCTACTGCTGTTGCTTGTCGTCAAGATGTATAGATTGATCGACTACAGATTTTAATCTTCATTCTGTTAGAAGGCAGCCTAACCCATTACTTCCATAAAGGGGTCAGGGAAAAAGACACAGGAAGGAGGAGAAGTTTAAATAGATTCTGTTTTAATGAAAGTAATCACATCCACCCATGTATCTTCAAACTACTCACATCCTCACAGCCTTCCAGAACTAAACAGGCTGAGTAGTCACACTCTTGGGAGGCAAACTATTAGACACAGTTTGTGAGCAGTAGCCCAATTATTTGATATAGGAGAGAGTTTGCTTTTGTTACAGCCAAGAATCAGGACTGTCAGAATGTTGTAGTTAAGAGAACATTTTCAATAGTTATTCTAACAAACTGCTCTAGCATTTTGTTTGAGTCTGCAGTTGACAAAAGAAGTCCAAAATATGTAAAACCAAAACCCTCTAGAAGAATGTCATATGGAAATATGTATAGTTTAGTTTGATCAAGTCACTTACCTTTAAATTTTGACCGAATGTTTGCTAGTTCTTTATTTATCCTCTTTATCTCTGCTTCTTTACTCTTGCCTGAAACGAAAAGAACATATATCAGGACACTGTGCTTTGGGCAGCCTTTTGTCACCCTAAGCTTCATTTTACCCAACCATGCTGTGTGAACATACAAACGTCAGGAGGAATTATTACCCTCCCTTTTCGTTAGTGAAACTAGAGACAAACAAAGGTAACTTAAGCATCACTTCAGAGGGGAATTTGAGAAACTCTAAGAACCTCCCTGTTTCAAGAAGCATTGCAGACTTTAGACAGTATCATTTGCATATAACCTGAGATGCCTCTGCTACTGACTTTCACATACACTTCAGTTTTTCTATTCCTGAAACTGCCAAGAGAAAACTGAATTTTACTTCCAGTGTGATTACTAAATTGACAGTGCTCTGAAGGAAATAGTCTTCTAAGCACAATCTTATAAACAACCAGCTTGTGTTATGCCTCACCTTAAGGAGAAGCCAATCTACTGTTTCTCTATTGAATGGTCCTTCAGTTCAAGAGCTTTAAAAACATTCTTAATAGACTGAAGACAAAAAGCAATAAACTCACAAGTAGCCCAAAGACTCAACAGATCTCACACAGATAGGATACATGCATAAATTCAGACTTTCAATATATCTCATGAAGGTAATTTGAAAACCAGAAATATTTAAAATCCAGGTTTCATTAGGTGACTTTACAAGCTCACGCTTCTCAGGACCATCAGTATTTTACACCAACTTTTGATTCCAAGAATAGGTAATGGGACTTAGAGTGCCAAGTCAAGTTAGATATTCAGAGAAATAGCTGCAACCTAAATTTTGGTAATTCAAACCTATTCAAGTAATATTGGCACTGTCAAAACCAAAGCACCTTATTACTCTTTAGCGTTTAAGCTTTTGGTGGCTGAGATTATACAAAGGTCTGGGTCCACTATCTCCTACATGAATGAGTATGGCTTGGTAAAACAGCCAACTCAGGCATAATACTTAGTTGCTTGACATTTGAGGGAAGCAAATGAAATGCACTTCAGCAATGTGGAACCGGTCATTTAGTTCTGTTGTAAATTCAGACCTGTACCTACTCAAAGTTTCAAGAAGTCTAAAACTTTGTCCATTTTCCGAAAGTTTCAAGCAGTTTTAAGGGTTTCAAAACATCAACTTGCAACAGAAAATGACAGCTTCTTTCCCTCTTCATCACATGTATTTGGCTACAAGGTTATGAATAAAAGGTTCCTACCCCTAAGGTTCAACCTTGAGTTCACACCACACCTTTCCCTCCCACCACCACAATCAGAACTACAGCCAAATCAGTGCAAGCAGGTTATGTGGCAAGGTTGAAGAGTGGGTCATGAGCAGCATCCAAAGCACCTCCACTCTCATCACTTTCTTCCACATGAACAACTCACAACATGTAAACATCCCCTACACTTGCATGCCCAAACTCCTGTGTCACTCTACAACTGTTAATCTTCCCTTTATGATTCCAAAGATTATCTGACAGCAGGCCTGATGAAAGGTGATGAAGTACCTCAAGGAAACAAGTGCCTTGGGACAGGTTAATAGCAAAGTACTTAAAGTATAAGGGAATCCCTGGCCAAGTACAAATTAATCCAGATTTTGTAATTTCTTGATTTAGACTCAAAAAAATAAACTGATGTTATGCACTTCCAAAACCAGCTCCTGTATGAGATGTAGAGAACTGGTTTATAATATGCCTATAGTTGCAGCCACAGGAGTACAGACACATAGCAAGACCAGCACACTATACAAACTGAAACATTAGGCCCAAAATAGAAGCAACTACTTCACTTCGCCTTGTCATTTTAACAAAATACCTACAGATCCTATATACTTGCTTAAAATTGAATTTTTCCATTCTGTAACAGTGTTTTATAAGGGGCACTGCTCAAAAGACTGAAGTGCAGGGTGCCTTGTCAGGCACCCTTGTGGGGCAAAAAACAGCCCACAACTTTCACCACACCCAACCTTGAAAAACTACTTACTTGCTCGTCCACTTAATGGCTTTAAGAAGTTAAGCATTTTCAGAGCTCAAGAATTCACAATACCTATTCTGACACAAATTGTAGTTGCTGTCTGTATGCACCTTGATTTTCAGATAAAGCAGAAGACTATGTCCACAGTTTTAATTTGATCTAGAAATCCAATTAACTTCTAGAATGACAAGGCTAGAGATCACAGTATACTTCCCTCAGTTTATAAGATGTATCTGTCGGAATTGCAAAGTTTAACCAGTTTTCATTAATACACTGTGCAACACATTATGTTTAGTTCTAATTTACCTTGCCGAATTAAAGTAAGCTGGTTTTAAAGCAGTAAACTATTTATTGTATAAATGAGCACCAGCTCATACAAACTAAGACCTGAAGTGTCTATTATAGATTTTAGATTTGTCTTAACTGGATTACATTATTTGTCCTGTGCACACAGCAGATACTCAAGTGTTCACCTCTAAGGCACTTGCCAGCTTTAGGAGTTCATTACTAGACTGAAGCAAGTCCTTCGCTTCTCCACTGAGTCCACACTGAGAACAGGGGGTCACATTAACACACCAAAAGGGTGCAACTGTTTATGTAAACAAACAATCCTCCAATTTTGTAACCTGTTTTTTTTTAAAGACTTGAGAACACTTCCTTTGTTTTCAGCCATTCATCTGCTCCTGCTGAAAACTTTAATTTCTAAAGCTATTAATTTCTTTTCCCTTCTACCAAGGGAAGAGCTCATTAAGACATTATCACTGAGTCTGGAGATTTTGTATTTCATTTAGATTAACAGGGTAGAGAATACGGACCTCAGTCTGGGATATTGCTAGCCCAGGTGGGATTGAAAGCTAGGTCCTTGCTCTATATCTTTAGCTTATGTTTGTAACAAAAGCGAATTGCAATATTTACTTTGAATTATTAGCAATTGTTTCCCTAACCTCAACAAGTGTGGCAATAATCACTGATGCTAAAAATGGGGCGAGGAAAGGGGAACAAAAACACAGATTAACCAGCTTTTCTTATCCTGAGATGAAATCAAGGCCTTGTTTTGTTTTGTTTTTTAAATCACCAAAACCTCTCAGCAAACCTTTCAAGCAGCTATCTTATCTACCTGTTATGCTCACAGATTACCAGTTACTGCTAGAAACTGGTATTTTTGGTCCTAAGCAGAAACAGAGCACTAAGCAAAGCCTGACTAAAATACTTCAGGAATTTGTGAAGTCAGCACCTTTGGCAGAAATAGTCTGCAGCCTCAGCAACACAAACATGAAAATCCCACCCCCGTGCTGTAGCAGTGAGATGACAGGAACATTCACATTAAACAGCGAATTCACATCTGAAGGTTTATTCTCTCAAATTTAAACTTGCTTAGTATAGAACAAAAGCCTGTTTCAAATAATTCCTTCATGCTGTTATTCTGAAGGCATCATATGATCTTATCCCGACCTTGACCAAGCATATATAGTATAGCAATTAGCTGGTGATAGAAGTTTAACTCCATTGGATATCACTTTGAACAATTAAGTTGCTGCCTTATTACTAATTACAGTCTGTACCTGCCTGAAACTGCAGTTTTAGAAATGGCACCAGCACACCGAGTGTTAAATGTCACTGAGGACAACCACATAATAATGCATAGCATACCTCATGAGTTAAAACCAGGTTGAAGTATTTAAAACCAAATTTCTTCAACTCCAGTGGTTATATTGCGGGGTAACCTTATTCAAATTTGATTGTTAGCTTACATTAAAGGATGACAAAGCAAAACAAAACTTCACAGTGGCAGGTAGCTTCAGTTGTACAGAAAAAAAGAAAATAAAAGTATCATAAACCAAGGATCAATTTTTATCTTCTGTCTCACTACGTGGGGGAGGGAGGGCACTGTTAAAGAAAATGTGTTTGATTAATTGAGAAGTTTCCATCACATTACTCAGCCATGGTAACACTCACTGACTAATTTCTGCACCTGTATTTTATTTTTACCATCACTAGAAACACTTAAGTAGCCTTAAGGCCAGTGAAAAACAAAGATGGACTACTACTGATGACAGCTGAAGGAACACTATGCTACAGATTTACATTTCAGAGAGCTTTACATTTCAGAGCTTGCAAATGCAATTGCTCCGCCACACTTCCAGGCTGTTACACAGCTCCCAGTTTCATGAAACTATCAGAGCTGTATACCAGCAAAATGTTCTGTAGCCACACCCTTCAACTTGGAGAGGCTTTAATAAAGGTCATGCCATGTATACAAACTGATGGGTAGGGCAGTATTTAAGCCAAAGTACAGGATTAAATTCCATATGACTTCAGGCACTTCCTTCTCACTTTCACTTATTCAGACTTCTATCAGCTTAACAAGACTATGATTAAATAGCCATAACAAGTTATTAAAGGAGGTAAATGCAAGCCAGTCAGCTTTGGCTTGCTGTTTTGCCAAGAAGACACATACTGTTTATCGCCTTACACCCCTAGTACATGAGTGCTGCTAGTCTTTCCCAAGACGACTACATGAGCACACAGATACCCAACCACAACATGGTCCAAGGTGCTTATGAGTGATTACTTCATACTTGGCAGTTTGTCAGGCTTCAGACTCCACCATGCTGCCTGCTGCCTTCATTAGGCAAGGTAAATTTAGTCTGCAGAGCACTATTATCTTTAATTACCATCTTGTTTAACAAAGATAGAGTAGGGAACATCAGAAGTCATGCAGCTTGTCAGAGAACCAACTACTATCCTTGTATCTCCTAGTAATCCAAGCTCCAGTCAGCATTTCAGTACTGCATAAGTAACATCTCTATAACTCAGTTTGGAGCTTCTGCATTACACTGTAAAGAAGGAGAAAACACAAGTTGCAGGTGTTTGTTGAGTCCACTCATTTGAAAAGAACATCTGACATACCTTAATACTAACTTGGCAGCAGGGTTGCAAGATTAAGCAAGTGCTTCAAGGTTAGAATTGGCAGGCTGCTTGTGGCTCACTTAGGCAGCAACCTGCTCCATCAGGATTAACTTGTTGCTGTACTAACTGCAGACTGTCTAAGCCAAGTTTGAGGCACAGAGAGCATCTGTGCTAACTAGAACTGCTACTAGTTCTTACCTTTCATACAAACCACTCAGAGTCTGATATATTTTCTGACCAAGTCTACACATTTACTTCCTAAAGGAACAGAGAAGCACTTTTTTCTTTCAGCACCTACACAAACACTGAGCAGAGTAGATTTCTGCAGGCAAGGTTTTGAGACACAGGCATGTTGACCACATTTAAAGCAACAAATAAATAAATCGCTTCACAAAAGTTAAGATGTTCCCAGTACTCATCTGGCTCCAATCTGCTTACGACCAGCTGCCAGTGTAATTGAGACCATCCATTTGTGGGCTCCATTTGTTTTGAATTTATGTACAGGTCAGAACTGCTACAACCATGTTACCTCTTAGCCTTACCTGCCCTGTAGCCATCTGACAATACCATGATTATAGATATGCCATAATTGGTATGACTAACTATAAGGCATGTTGGGTAGGAGGCTCTATTAGCACAAGCAAAAGCCTGCCACAGTTCTGTCATACTTTTTGAAAGCCAGTGTCAGTGACTTATCTGTGGCACTACCATAAGCCTAATATAACATGACTCTGTTCACATTCAACTATCAAACAGGCCTTGCAGAGAGAACAAATCTACTTTTCAGTTTAGGAGAGAGTAAAACAAACACTCTCAAGGTTAAGATCAGGAAATTCTCTGAACTCCCTAATGGCTAGGAACATCTACTTGGGAAGAACACAGTTCTTACACAAAAGATAAATTCCCCATTTCAAAGATGTTGTTAGACACCTTCCTTGAGAGCTGCAAGTCATTATTTTCCAAACATAAGATTTTTTCGGGTTTGTTATGTTTCCATTAGCTTCTACATTAGGAGCATCCACACTGATTGACCAGTTCAGTGGGAGAGACACCCTTGCCAAACTGCTACTAGCTTCCCTTCAGCAAAGTGTCGATACAGTTTCAGAATCAGTTTGATTCAAGGCTATACTACTAAAGACACAACTAGAGACTGTTCCTAAGCTCTGCTCTCTTCCCGGCACACACATTCCTGCTGCCTTGTATTGCTGCAGGTCAGTTAGGGAGCCAAACAGCGGAAGGCAAGATTGATTTATCCAAAGGGTAGGTCATGTCAGCTTTACTACAACTGATAATGCCAGCAGAAGACATGACCAGGTATAAGGCAAGTTCACCACATTCACCACCCAAACACACTTCAGTTGGCATAAAGCAATCAAATTATCCACTTGCCTTTCCTCTTGCTAAAATAGCCTGCAAACATGATGCTGCCTACACTGCATTCTTGAACCCTGCTGTCAGGGAGCAGAGAAAAAAACTGGTAGAAATACACAGAAAATCAAAACAAACACTAGAGTCTCTACAGTAAGAATGGTAGAAATATAGGAAAATATTCAGTAAAAGTAATCAGTGCTTCCATTCTTGCCTTTGTGAAAGAGCTTTTACAGTACTTATACCTCATATCAGTAAATTTAACCCCTACTTTTACCTGCCAGAAGGACAGATACTCATGTTACAGCTCTAGAGTATAGATTAGCCATTTGCTATGCAGATTATGATCTTCACGAAGTAAAACACCAAATCCATCCTCCAGCTCTCCCAGTATCTCAATTGGCTCTTCAGCACAGCAGGCAAGATAGCTAAAAGAAAGGCAGGCAGGTTGCATAGCAATACGTTGCAGTGGTCTGTTTGCTGTGTGTCTGCTCTCACATTATGAGAGTCTGCATAAATTCCTTCATTTGGTTAAACTATCTATAGTACAAGAGAGGTGCAAGCTCCAGCTCCACCTGAATATGCAGGTGCTATTGTTTACAAACTCACTGCACAACTAATCCAACAGGATTACTATAAAATACTGTACCTTTGCAAAATGTTACTATGGCTTCACTTTTCTTCACAAATTGACCTGTTCAAGGCTGCAGAACAAGAAGCTTTTTGCTTAATGACATATTAACATCCTGTTATGAATGAAAATATGAGTGCTCTCCTTTCACAAGATCTGTTTGATCAGAAGAAAGAAGTGCCTGTCTGTCATGTTAAAGATCACGAATGGCACAAAGGCAGTTGAACATTGTTGTGTCTTGGGATATCCTGCTGTAATTAGATATCCAAAGAAAGAGAGCAGTGACCTACTGATCATATTTAGGAACTCTGTAGAGTGCATTTTCTAATATTCTACATAATAAATGCACTACTATCTACAGAACTGATTCCTTCCTTCAGTACGCTGCTGGAGATTTGCCCCTGTAACAACACTTCTCATGAAGCAGCAGGGAGTCACAGGCTTTACTGTAATCCACTAATCCATTAACTCCTTGTCCTCATAAGAGAAGGGAAATAAGAGCACAAAAGCAGTTTCCAAATACAGATGTATTAAATTGCAGCAATTTAATGAAAGTTTAATGATTTTGGGAAAAAGAAGCAGCCACAGTGAACATCTAACTAGACACCACAAATTAAGAAAAACACTACCAGAATTTGAGGAGTAACTAGGTAATAGGGTCTAACTTAAGACCAGATCCTTTCAACAAGAGAACTGAAAGCTTACTGGAAGTTCATATATGAGTGACTTTATGACATACAGAACATTTATTTAGCAGTTTAGTTGACAAAAGGACATTGACTCCTATCAAAAGAGAAGCTTTGAGCCAAGAAGATAGGCAAACAGTAAGTGCAGGGTTAGGCTTCTATATAAAGCAGCTCTTCCTCCTTTCTTGACTGAGCAGCATCTAATTAGTCATTTCCTTGACCAGTCTTTTCACACTGTATAGTTACACTCCCTTCAACAGGGTAAGGCAGTATTTGTACTGATTCACTAGAAGTCACTATGGACTCTTCTACTTTAGTTCATGTTGAAATAGAAAACAGTTTGAAGCTTATCCACAGACTCCTAGTTCAGCTATCACTTCTAAACTGCTGTTTCAGGGGCCTTAAAAATCATTTCGACCTCATTAATTGAGGCAGATATGTAATAGTCTCTGCAATAGTCCTTAATTTCCTCTTATCAGTTCTGATGGGTAGCGTTTATCCAAAGGACTTCAAATCACTGTATCTTCCAAGGTATCTAATGACGAGGTTGGATATCACATGAAAAATTCTAGCTCTTTACTATCATCCATTAACTGTCTTCTTTGCCTACTCTACCCATAGCCAAACATGCACAAATTGAAGTGTAAAAAACATCCAACACCTCCCTCCCCACCAAACCCAAATCAACAAAAAAACCCACAGACAAACAAAAAAAACCCAACGACCCAACCAGCCCACTCAGTCAGATTTCCATGAAATGACCAAAAGAAAGCCCAAACAGAGAAGCCATGGTCAGAACACTAGTTTTGTTTTAGACATCCTCCTCAGACTAATCTCATGCTAATTGTGTTTTCCTTAAATCACTCTCCTGCAAATAGTAGCAAGTGATGCAAGACTTAATGCTTATTATAGCTCTAAGCACATGCTCTTAGGATTGTTTCTTCAGGCCAGAAACCATCCATATTAGATGAGTTTCCGTAGCCTTGCAAGAGAAATAGGAGAGCAATCAAGATGCCTTGCCTTCAAATTTCTTAAACAAGACAAGTAATCTAAGAATACAAATAAAATCATTGACTGTCTACAGAAGTAATTCAAATCCTACTTTAAAACTATACCCAATGCAAATAAGAACCTACACCTCATCAGAGCAATGCAGTAGCTTTGCCTACACACTAAAAGCTGTATTACTGACATATAATAATTACTGACAGATAACTAAACCAAGTCTTATGTGCTCAACTCACTCTGCGTAGTTTGTTTCATTGTATGGCTGTTCTTACAGAGAACAAATAACTCTATGCAGTCATATAATCCATGTACGTGCCCCTCCCACATACTCCTGCAATGCAGTCCATAACTACTATTCATTCAAACAGGTGATCAGTGTATGAGGAATTTAACGAACCAGCCTTTTTCAATTCCTGCTTGCTTATACATAACCTAATGCACCAGTGCCGGTTCAGTTAAGCAAGGCTACATTTTGGGAGGCTCAGTCTCTGGACACTATCGCTGTCCAATACAAATAGTAAGTTCTAAGAGAGAAGATAGACCTTTGTTTAATAAATTTGTTGGGTTTTATTTAAGGAAAAAATACAGCCTAAGGAGAAAGAAACAGCACCTTGGAAGAGAACAAACAGAACCATGTGGAGAACAAACTAAAGGAATCCTACATCCCTCTGTCCAACTTTTAGGTAAGAGAGTTATCTAAAGTTGTGAGGGAAATGAAGAACTGTCCTGTCCTCCCAGCCTGTGACAAAAGCAGCTTTTGTCTCTGTGTAGACACATCTCATCAATCCAAGGGTAGAGGACTTCCCAGTTTTACTGTGGAGCAGGGAGTTACCAGTAGTACAATTCATATTTTAGCAGAAACTATTTCTACACTACTGTCTGCAAATAAAAGGAGAAAAGCAAACTTTCCTAGCTTTCAGGATGAATAGTAGATAGCACTGTTGTTGCAGCAGAATAGGTTGAGTGACAAATGAGTTAAAAGTACTTCATGGTGAGATAAGCATAAAGCTGTACTCAAAAAATGAAAACAGACTCTGATGATGTATCTGTCAGCTAAGACAGCTGGCGAGTTTATAAAGCACCATCTTGCACAAGCCAAATCACTTCAGCAGTGCTGCAGTAATACACAAGAAAAGATTTAACATACTATTTAAGAATAAACATTTCTTGCAAGAGTCCATATGTGTATAATACATACAGATTTTGTTAGGTTTTAGTTCATGAGGCACTTAAACCATGCAGAGACAAGGACTCTTCCTGCCCTGAACTCCTAAGTTTGGATAGCACTTCACAAAATTACAGGATTCAGAGCTCTCCAGCTCCACTACCACCACAGTCTTTTGTATAGAACAGCCACGCCTAACTATTCTCTCAGTGGGTCAGATAAACTAAGCGCTAATTAACTGGGCTATCCTAATCAAGTACTCCAGTTTGGCTTTCAGTCTACAGTTTTCACGTCTCTTCACTGGTCTCTATAAAAGATAAGATAAAAAGCTATTTACTGTAGTAATTCATACATGTTATAAAATTATCCAAATGAGCAAGTTTCTAGAAAAGCCCATACATCTGGCAAATTGACAGATATCTAAAAGAGTTATTTTCTCATAAACATTTTGGTCTGCCATCCACAATAGGACCTCTATATGCAAAATGCAGAGCCTAAAACACGAAGCTGCCCTGAAACAAATTCTGGAGAGTTATCAGGAAATGCAGGATAATTCACTTTTTTATATTAACAGATTTTGAAAATTCACTTGATAATTATGTGAATAAAAATAATTGAAAAGACACTCAATACAACAGTTTCACAGAGACTAGAGCAAAGTCAAAGGGCTAAGAAGTCCTTTTTCCCCTTCAAATATTTTACAACTGCTGCTACAAGTAGTATAGCAACTTTTTTTAATGAAAAGCTTCACAGACTTTGCAGAAATCAGCATACTTTTAAAAAGGTCACATGTTGCATAGAAGCATTTAAGACAGAAATCAAGAAGTTTAACAGATAAACCAAGTGGCAAAAATACATGTAACCAACACAGAACTGACAACCAACCTTGTAACTATTAAAGACAGGCTGGTAGCATGAGCTGTTGGTTCACAATCAAATGCAGTTGTAAACACTGAAAATTGCTATCAAATAAGACTTATTTGAAGCCTGTAATAGACTAGTATAAACAAACAAGCATCATTCCCGAATCAGTAATATAATAAACCTGTAACAGAATCATGTATCATTTAGTGTTGCAAACATCATAAGTACAAGTGCCCAAGAACTAAAACTTAATGTAAGGAAATCAACCATTTCCAAAGGTAGACAGTCAAAACTTACATAAGTATCCCCCTGAAGTTTAAGTTACTTTATTAACTTGAAATCACATGCACAATCAGCACTAACAACTGCATTCTCATTTTTCAACAACATCTATACTGTAGAATCCTTATCTGTGCAAAACCTTCCAGAAAAACACACACACACCATATTTCATCATTATTCATAATCTGGAAGGGCTAGTGGCAAACTAAAAGTGTCAGGCCTTTACAGCAATATTACAAAGATGCAAGTCCAACAAAGCCAAAATTTGGACTGAAATTAAGAATGCCAGAGAGAATTTTGCACATCACTGCAACTGTAAGATATTTAGTCCAATTTTAAGGCTAGAAACAGAGATCAAGAGCTGAACTTGGTGTCCAGCTTCCCTTCCACGTCAGAAAAGAAACATTTGCTTTGCTTTACAAGTCAAAAGATTCTGTTCACCTGAACAACAGTTACTTTTTGTTCTTGACAATATCTACCTCCTCACTGAAGAGGGAAAGAGGGAGCTTCAGCCAATACCAGTTCCTGCAAAGCAGTCTCTACTCTCAGGTATTTCTGTGAACCTTAGTCAGTGTACACTAGCCCATGGTTCGCAGGCCAGCACCTAGAGCTCCCCTGCGGTAAAGGCTCAAATGCCATTAGATGGCTATTGGGAAAGTTCACAAATCACCTGCTAGTGGGAACTGTGAGCTCTTTAGCAGCCGTTTGGAAGATGTACCAAGTTACCTGCTTCATTATGAAGAGCAGAAAGATACACAAATAATTACAGCTCCCAAACAGTTGTATGGACAGTAATAAAACATTTGAGAAATAGCAGTATTAGTTTAAATAGTTAAAGCGTTAACTTTTCTTTTTTTTTTTCCACAAGTAAGTTACATCTACTCCTGCAGATACTGAGAACATGAGAGGCTTGCTGTCCCATCTGGACAGAGAGACAGTTTCAGCACTGTTCCCACACTGCCTATGCACTGGCAAGCTTGTTGGGAAATTAGTAGTTAATTTGTTACAACCTACAACCTTAAATTTTGTTATTCCACATTTCCAAACACAAGCTACAAACCTAGGAGCTTCAATGCTTCTCTTGCGTTTATTTCGCTGAACTTCACTGAAAACAAGAGCAGACAAATGTGTCAACCAACTGCAAGACAAGAAACACTGAAGAATAAAGTCCTACTACTTCTAGATAAATAAATGAAAACAAGGATTAAAAAATAGCAGGTAGACACCACAGCATGTCTTAAATGCTGTGACACCAAGTGCAACAATGTTACACATTGTAGCTTGCACAGAACAACAGGACCCTGGGAAATTTTCAGTAAACAGCCAGGCCAACCAGACAAAACGCCAAGAGAACTCATGTAACCTTGAACTGATACCCATTTGATAAGCCACTTTCTACATATAAAGAAACCTAAGGAGATGCAACTCGCTTCTGAAAAAAACCCCAACTATTGAGACAGCTTCTTCTATAAGGAAAATTATCAACCTTGAATTTTACATACAAAAATTCCTGTTTACATTGTTAGAAGTCCAAATCACCTGATTGTAGTTTAAGGAAGCTCTGCATTTAAGTGGTCTCATTTTACCAGTATAATTTTCCCCCAGCTTTTTTTGTATTAGAAATCACCAACATGAAGAGTTCTCCAAGCTGGTGTGGTTATACAAATACAGGCCTAGCTAGACCATTATCACTTGCATTAAAACATTCTACAAATCCATTTTCATCTATTAGAAAGGGGACCTTCGTGTCATTGCTTTTAAAATAGCCTCAAGTGATCTACAGAGACACACAGGTGGACAAAATAGAGCTGTTTCATCACACCAACCACAGCGACCTTAGCCCTTCCCTAGGCAATTCCTGCCACATCATACTTAGATCTCTAACTCCGATTAATATTAAACTATCGCAAGCAATTCTCGGGCAGAAAGGAAGGCTGAGCACCGAGGTGTGCCCTCAGACATACACCTTGCCCCCACGCCGAGCAGCAGCAGATCTGTACTCCTCCTCTCTGCACCGCACACTCACGGACACCCTGCCCCCGCTTCCCTCAGGGGGACACTTAAACGCGCTCCCCTCCATCCCATTTTCAATTACGCTGATCCCCAGCGCTGATTTTCCGTCAAAGCAGAATCTGAAAGCCAGTTTAAGCCAAGCCTAGGCACAGCGCACCGAGGGCCCTGCTCTAAGGCGCCTACAGAGGCCTGTTTTCCATCAGTGACGTGATGAACCGAAAGCCGCCCAGGGATTTGGAAGGAGCCCAGGGACGCCTCTCCCTGCCCCGCCACACACCCACCCGCGCCCCGGCAGCGCTCCGGCATCACCAGCGAGGGCGGCACCGACCCCCCGGCCGGGGCGGCCGCCGCGACCCCCGAGGGGCGAAGGCGGTGCCGGGGGCGGTCGGGCGGGCCGGGGAACGCCGCAACCCACCCACCCACCCACCCAAAAGGCACAGACCCAGCGCCAAACGCCTCCTGCCGGCCCCCCCTCCCCGCCGCGCCGCCCCCCCCCGGGCGCGTCGCCATTTCGTGAGGCAGGAGCAGCTCCGAGCCGCCCGCTGCGAGGACCAGGGGGGAAGGGACAAGCCTTGGGCAGGGGATTGAGGGCTGAAGCCCCGGCCCCACGGGGCAACAGCCCACGGCGACGCCCGGCCCGGCCCAGGCCCCGGCAGCGCCGCCACTCACAATTGCGGATATCGGAGATGAAGACCGCCAGGCCTCGCATGCCATCGCCCTTCGACACGGCAGGCATGGTGGCGCAGGATCACGGCCGCCCAGGGACGCGACACGCCGAAGCCCCGCAGCCGCCACCCGCTCGCCCCGCGGGCTCCTCAGGCCGCTCCGCCGCCGCCGCCGCCGCCGCCTCCGCAGCGCGCAGGCGCCGCCGGGGCTCCCGCGCCCCCGCAGCCACCGGGAGGGCGGCGCTCGGGCTCCCCCTGCCGCGCGGAGGCGGGAGCGCCGCGGGCCGCGCCGGGCCCGCCCGGCCCACAGAGGGGCCGCGGTGGGTGCGTTCCCGGGATATGTCCCGGCGGGTGTCCCGGGAAGGGTCCCGGCTCCTTCCCCGGCATCCCCCGCTGGCACCCTGCGTCCCGAGAGCGCTGGCTGGCTGGAGGCCCGGGCCCGCAGCTCGGCGGTGCCGCTGCTGGGGCGCGATTGCCAGGTCCCCCCGCAGGTCGGGACAAACGGGCCCGGGCCGAGGCGGGGGGCGGCGGGGCGGCGGCAGCCGCTGGGCCCGTGGGTGAATCCGCTGCGTGCTCCCTGCTCGGGAATAGCCCAATCCCTTCCTCTCACCGTACCCTCAAGGGTCGGCAAGTTTGATGATTTTTGGAAGGTGAAACATCGGGCTTCACAGTTGCCCCAGAGGATGTAACAGCTGAGGGGAAGAAGAGGGCCAGCAGGTCAGGAGACAAGAAAATTTTACTTCATCACTAAGCTTTGAGCAGGCTGTTGATCTGTGATCTTATTTCAAAAATATGGAGAGCAAGTTACAAACTATGAACGATGCAATCCGTAAGAACATGCTTTCCATAGGGTAGACCGTGGGAGCCCATGCCTTGGTCCTCCTTCTCCATAGGGACCCCAAAGCAGGACATGGGGTCTGCTTCACTTCCCCTGCACAGTCTCCCTGAACACTGGCAAGCCCAGGAGCTACTGTGTGCAGCTCCATCCCTAGTCCCATATCGCTTGTAGGCCTGCCATCAGTAGCGTGAGTGGGGCAGTTGCTCTGTGTTACGTGCGGGGACTCACACCCTCTGACTCCCTGGGCCCCCAGCGTGCAAACCCAGGGCCATGGGTTTCTCCTGAAGGCTGTGACCATGCAGAGCAACACAGTCCCACGCCACATCTACTCCTGAGACTGAAAGCATTTCAAGGTTAAACTGTCTTAAACATGCCAAAGAGGTAGAACTGTGCAGAGCATTTAATCTCGTCATCTGAAAATAGATTCAAATGGTGTCAAAACTGGCCTAGTCTGCCTAACCAAAAGTATGGTGGGAGCTTCAGTCATAATGCACGTGATGAGTATGCTTAGTGTAGAATAATGACCTTAGAATGGTGGAGTTTAGGGGTACTGGAGATCTATCAGTCATTTCACCTCTTTTCCAGTATACTTCAAGCTCTATCACCTGTTCTTTTTTCATCCCCTGAACTGAGCCCAATATCTAGCTTTTAGCTACAGTCTATCTTCCAGAAAGGTTCTTAGTCTTGTTGACTTAACAAAACTTACCGCTTCCCTGGGTAGGTTGTTTCCATGGATAATCCTGCTCATTTAGATTGTCTTGTTTAGATTCATCAAGCTCCAGTGCCTTTAAGTTAGCGATATGTTTTTCTCTCATAGATAAAGAACTGCATAATACCTGATACCCTCTTTGGCAGTGGCTGTACACTGCTCTACATGAGTTAGGTCACCTCCCAAGTGTCTATTCTGCATGTTTTCAGGATAGACTGCTACATGAGTGCTTTTCAATTTTGTAAGCATCTATTAGAAAGATGACAGCACGTCGTAGTCACGCAGATATCCCTTTTTTCCTGGATCCATTTTGTAGACCAAGTGCAAGTACAGGCAGTCATGCACAACTAGTCTATTATTCAAGTAGGGTTACATGAAAAAATCTTTCCTTTTTTACAGCTTTACAAGCAGATTTTGATGCTTAATAATAATTTCCATGTACCTTTGAAGATGAAAACTTCATATGTCACCATATGAGGTTTTTTTCTGTAATCAGGAAAAAAAAAAAAAGAAATATTTTTTGAGCTAGCCAAGGTGTTGAACTAATTTCTACTCTTAAGAGCACAGTGACACCTAAAGGCTAAGTCTATCAGTCCTGTCTGGATGTGTTCCAATCAACACTGCAACTGCAAGTCATGCAGGTACATACACTTCAACTGCCTTCTCAGTGATGGCTCAAATACTGACAGCAGAATAGCTGTGGCAGCACCAAGTTAAGCATGAGCTGTAAGTTCTTCTTAAGAACTGGGGCGATTATTCAAGTTGTTAGTACATATGGATGTATCCAATTCTGTAACTATATATCTGAATGTTTCATTTGAAGGAGCTCAGTATCCAGTACACATAGCCTGATTATTTTATGTCAACATCCTTTGACTGACTTTTGAGGCTTCACTGTATTAATCCTTGCTCCCTGTCTTTTTGTTTCAACATAGGCTTGTGCAATTATAACAAATGTGTATCCATACGTCTGTCCCTACTGTGTCACAACTGAGAACTTACTTGTCCATTTCAGATAGTTTTGGTAGGGACAAGATACAAATTTTACGTGAGTAAATAGATAGCTAGAGGCAAGAGAGCCTGTAATGGTCTCTAGATGCATCCCGATTGAAAGAAACATTGTAATGTGAGCTCAGCTGTTACCCAGCACAGAGTTCACACTAGGCACAGCCCTTTGCAAACACGCTGAGTCGGTAATTCTGGAAAACATTTCTGTTTGAGACTAATATATATAAAACACCAGTCTGTGTGAAAAACAACGGGTTTCCCTTGTCCCAAGATGCTGTAATTTTTTAAGATACTCCTAATTACTGTAAAATCAGCATTAAAGAGGAAATAGTATCAAGAAACATTTTCCTATTACACAAAATGTTTTGCATCACATTTGTTTGCCAACTATTCCACAATGTCTGTCTCTTCCATTTCATATGGGAGTTGGTTTAATAATTTTTCAGAATTTCATTGCACTTTGGTACAAAGACTAGAATAATTGCACTGACCTTCATAAAACTGTAACTATTCAACTGAATGTATGCAGCTGTGGAAACTACAAAGAGAGAGTTTTTCCTTTTTCTTTGTTACTTCTGTCAGATTTGCCCCATTAGTTATTGCTTTCTTCTGCTCCTCATGATCATTCTAGTCATTACTGGATGCAAAATGGCTAGGTAGAGAACAGAATCAGAGGCGTCTTCATGTGTACACTCAATCGTGTTTCTGTACGTGACATCTAACATCCATTATCCATTAACAGAGAGCACAATGCCTTCCGCCATGCCAGAGTATCAGATGTGCCACTTTCAACATTAAAACCCACCAAGTTAGGATAATATCATTATTATGAACCTCTAAATTTTCAGAAATTTGGGATGGATCTGGTCATAGAAGACCATGCATCTGGTTCACTGGCAAGACTTTTGTTCAGAGGAAAAATATTTATATTTTTCTTTTCCGGACTAAAGAATGTTCGTTAAGAACTTCATTACACAAGAGGGAATGAAAGAGGAGGACAGATCAGCAGAATGAAGTAACCTTCCAGTTCAACTTCTGGGAGGTTGCACCAAGACAGAAAGCAGGTCACAGAAAGGCCTCTGTTGGGAAGCACACTGCCAGGATATGCTGGGCTTCACACTACATCATGACAGAACAGATTCTCTTTTTCTTTTTTTTTTTTTTAAATCAAGTCTTTTGGTATGGTATTTAGTCCCTGCAAGCAGCCTGTGAAATAACAGGGTTACATCAAAACTTGTGCTGCAGTAAAAATAGCAGTAGAACAGCCATATTGCATGCAAAAATACAAACTGTAGAAGGTCAAAACACGTGAAAATAAAAATCTTAATTTAAAACATATTTTTTTATTTTGGAGCCTGTTAAAAGCCATTCGAGACTTGACCCCTCCTTCCTGCAGACCCAGACTAAGCAGTACTGCTTGCAGACTCTCTGCAGCCTTATCTATGGGGTCATTTTGCCTCCAGGCAAGTATGTGTATTTTAGCCCAAGCTCCCAACTTACCCACACTATTTCACAGAATCACAGAAACAATTAGGCTGGAAGAGAACTTTGAGATCAACGAGTCCAACCTACGGCTGAACACCACCATGTCAATTCGACCCTGGCGCTAAGTGTCATGGCCAGTCTTCCCTTGAACACTTCCAGGGATGGTGACTCCACCGCCTCCCTGGGCAGTCCATCCCAGTATCTAATCATCCTTTCCGTGAAGAAATTCCTCCTAATGTCCAGCTTAAACCTCCTCTGCTGCAGCTTGAGGCTGTGTCCTCTCGTCCTGTTGCCTGGGGGAAGAGACTGATCCCCACCTGGCTACAACCTCCTTTCAGGAAGCTGTAGAGAGAGAAAAGGTCGCCTCAGCCTCCTCTCCCTCCAGGCCGAACCTGGAACTGCAGCTGTTGTACCGCAGCTTGGGCTAAACCAAGCGGCTCCTTAACAGCAACTCACTGTTCCACCGGGACTGGCATTTGCTTTCCTGGGGTGCTGATGAGTCCCAAAGCACCTCCAGGTGCTCCCGCGCCTCGGCCCGGCGGCACGGAGCCCGGCCCGGGACCGGGCCCAGCCCGGCCCGCCATGTTGCGGCGGCCCGGCCCAGCGGGGCGGTGCCTCCCTCCCTGCCTGCCTGCCTCCTTCCCTCGCTCCCTGCCTGCCTGCCTCCCTCCCTGCCTGCCTGCCTCCCTCCCTCGCTCCCTGCCTGCCTGCCTGCCTCCCTCCCTGCCTGCCTGCCTCCCTCCCTCGCTCCCTGCCTGCTTCCCTGCCGGCCGCAGTTCCGCGGCGGAGCGGGCGGTACGTGTGTCCGCGGGCCGCCGGGGAGGGCCGGGGAGGCCGCGGCGGGGCCGGCGCTGCCGTAGCCGGAGTGCGGGCTGCCCGAGAGACCGCGGTGTATCGAGAGTCCGGAGAGTGGCGGAGACGATTCCGGCCGTCAGAGTAGAGCACCTGACGAGAGGAAAGGGTTTAATGTTTACACAGGTTAGAAACGGGTTTATCCTCGCTCTTCGCTCCCGGTTATAGCTTTTATTGATTCCATTTAAAAACGCATCAGTAGCATGCTTCCTGGTCTGCCCTTACCAAGTGATGCAGGCTCCTTCTGCAGCTGTAGTAAGAATCTATTTCTTCTTTATAAATAAAACTACAAACATTAGCTTAGTACTGTGCCACCCGCCAAGATTATTTAGTTTCTTTCGTTGCTTATTTTGGACAGCCCGTATCTTCTCCAGCTTTTCTCTCTTTTAAAAATAAACCTGCATTTAAAATAGCTGACTGAAAGTATTTTGCCTCATGTGGAGAGTGGTGTTAAACAGCGTTTGTGACCTGGCTAAAAGAGAAACCTGAGCTTCAGATGAGTTTGTCAAAAGAGGTTTTAAACCTTAAATTGTCCACAGCATCAGTTGAGCAAGGACACAGACAAGAGGCAGTCTTCAATTGTAGTTGCTTTTTGCAGTGATAAAGGAGATAAGCAAGACTACCAAGCTCATACAGTTTTACTGAGGTTAGTTAGTTCAGGAAGAGTTTAAAAAGGCTGAAGAGTTTGCAGAAGAAAAACTTGATGAGGGTTTAAGTTTGTAAAACTTCCAAAATGCATGCTTATAGTTTCCATAGAGCACATTTAACATTTGACTAACTCATCCTCATGTATTAGAGTGTTGCCATCTACTTAATTTTCAGTAAACTGATGTCGTTAAAGAAAAAATTACTAAAGCAAGTTTCCAACCAAGAGTTGATACTGGACTGTCAGTAAGAGAAACCATTTTGCCACAGCCTCAGTGCCTCCTATAAATCTAGGAGTGGATGTTGTCTTAACAATAATTGGCAGATGGATTTGATCATGTCAAAGAAATGAGCACATTTTGATGCCTAATTGGAGTTCAGTGATGCTTTTTAAACTTCAGTTCTTCAGCTGTTAGACATTATCTTCTTTTCAGGGAAGTGAACGCAGTTGCTAATTGTTTCTGAAAGTGAAATTGGACACTACCAAATCGATATATACAAGCTTCTGGAAGAATTGATATCCTGTCCCAATAGTTAAGACTTGTATTGACTACTCAAGATCTCAGTTGTTCCTCCCTGCAGTAGTTTATAGATCTTGCCAAACTAGATGGAACAGAGAAGATTATATCAAGAGCAATCTGCTTTTCTGATTTTTAGGATGTGGAAAACAAGGGTGTTACTGGTGACATTGAAGTCAAAGTAGTAGCATAACACCTTAATTATTAATAATAGTGATTTCCAAATGGTATAGCAATTTAGCTTTTGCCCTGCCCTCTGTATCCAAGAAATATCTGGCAGCTTTTTGTTAATTTTGCACTCTTTGTAAGACTTGCCTAAAGCCTTCAAATAATTTTGTACATGAGGTTTTTTATGCTTTGTGTTCATTGGTGATAGTGACATTGTTTTTTTCAAGCAGTTACGCTGCCCTCATCCTTCTGCTTTGTTCCCTAATCATGTATTCCTCTCTTTTCTTGCAGAACCTTTAATTTCTACAATACCTCTACTTTTTAAAATCTCACTGCTAAGCCAGACACATCCAAATCCGAGTAAGTTTATTAGGTTGTTGATTTCTTCTCTACATTACCACTGTTGTTTCATCGAGTACATTTGCATTGAACCTTTAAGGTTCCTTCTACCACAGTGCTCCTTTAGAATGTTCACTCTGCTGTTATGGGATCCCTCACCTGACGTTTTGTATAGAAACAAAATATTCAAACTTTTAGCAGCGTTTCTTACCAGTGTGAACAGGACAAGTGTTGTAAATATGACTTTTAGAAATAAGCTTGTAAGTCTTGAAAGTGAGTGGTAAAGTAATAGAGGAAGCAAGGTAATGCTTTAAGTTTAACAAAACTTCAGAAAATTGTGGAAAACATAACCTTTTTTCTTGTCCATCAGGATCTCATAATTACGAGGAGCAGCCTGATACATATCTAGAGGCACTAGTTTATTGTACATGAGAGCTAGTGCTAGTTTGATACTTAGGACTTCCACAGTTAGTAACATATTGCTTTTCATTCTGTTATTTTACCTCTTTCTTCCTGATTCCCCTAATGCTTAATATTTTTTCTCTGTTTTCTTCTTATTCTCTGCTGGGAGTTAGGCTGGAAAACCAATGTAACTTAGGAATGGGGAGAGGCTGAAAAACAAGCTCTGGTTGTATTTTCATTTTTTTGTTTGTTTGTTTTGTAAAGTCTTTCCTCTTAGAGAAATAAGGTGTGATACATAAATAGCATACAACAGAACTGTTCTATGCTAATTCTCAGTTCCATTATCTAGAGCTGAGATAAACTGTCAAAGTCATTTTTCTAAACCAAAAGGATAGCACCACCCCTTTTTTTCTCCCCAGTTCTATGTGTATCACTGACTTGGCAATGATTTGAAAGCAAAGTTCTCACCTGTTAGAGTAAAGGCACATAGCTGTAAGCATACAGCTATCATTCCTTCTGTCTCAATCAGTTTGTGACATACTGACTGGGCTAGGCAGGGGTAGAAACAAATGTTCTCTCTTATTTGCTATAAAAAAGGTAAGGTGGTAATACAGTTGTTCTGGGCAGCAGACATTTATCTCAGTTTCAGCTGTAAACTGTTATACTTCTTTAGGGGATTCTGAGGGAAGCTGCAAGTGTCCAACCCACTATACTTGTGATACAGCTGCTAAAATAAGGGACAAAAAAATATGCTGGAGCCTAGGAATCTCTGAAAATCCGCTGCTATTTTGCTGCCAGAGCAAAAGCACTGTTAAAATAGTACTACCTCAATAAATCTGATTCTAGATGGCAGAAGTTAAGACAATTGCCTTTCTTAGACAAGAAAACCAAATTGAACTGCTACATTCTTTTGTTCACAGAAATTTGAACCCTTGTGTTTTCAGGGAAAATAAAACTTGATGTGGGGAAAAACACCATGAAGCTTCTCTGTGCTTCATTTTCTCTTTCCATGATTTGCTGGCTCTGTGAAGGTACCTTGTCAAAAACAGATTCGAAGAAAGATGCTACAAAAAAGCTGGAAGTAAAGGTAAGAGAAATAACTGAAATACTTGTCTTATCTAACATGCCCAGTGAACTAATTGAACTTTGGTAAATGGACTCTACTGTGTAAACACTGTTAATGCATTTCCATTGAAGCTCATGCTTACAAACAAGACTCTCTGAAATTGTCTTTTCCTTCAGCTTTTTGAAGTGTCACAAATGGTTCACTCCTTGAACCAGTATGATGTAGACCTCTGGAGCTTTATCTCTCATGCAAGCTACAGAAGCAGGAAGTTTTTGTCCCTTCAGGAAACATACTTCCATCCCTTTGGAAGGTGGGTGGGGAACAGTAGTTTGGGCCAAGAGCACTAGCTCATTTACTGGTGGAATGGAGCCTTGCCAATGGGAAGACTGTATCCTGATGGAAGAGTTTGAAGAGCCTTCTAACCAGCAGTTCAATTGCAGGCAGAAATGGTTCCAAGTCCCACAGTAATCAGAGTAAGCAGAGCCCATGTGCTGAAGTCTCTCGTTGCTTTCTGAGCCTGTTATTGTTTCCTGTCATTATGCATATACATCTCTCATTGTTTGTATTACTTGCTTGCTCAGCATCTACCAGGAAGAAAATCTAGTCTGCAGGTAATGAGGATAACACAAACGTTAAGACAGGTTATATCCCTAAATTCCTTACACTGAATCAATAGGTGGTTTCTGTGTACTCACCAGGCACACCTTATTAGGTTTTCTCACTCTGTTTTTGTCTACTAAAACTATTTATGCTGGTTTAGTTGTAGCATCTTCCCTAAAGAAAGATGTTCAAAACCTTGACCTTCAGTAACCACAATGCAGCATTCTCAGGCTAAAATAAACATTTTCTTGAAATTCTTGGTTAAGAACTCCTAACCCCTTTTTGTTGTTTTGGGTGTAACATGACAGAAAGCATTGGCTAGAGAGTAGAACACCATCATCTATAATGTCTTGATTTTTTTTTTTTGGTGCTTATATGCTTTTTGCCTTCCAAACAAAGTAAGTTTACTGATAATGACAAATCATTTCTTAAGACTTCCATGCTTCAGTTTTACATCGAACTGCTCTGCATCATTTAAAAGGAGAGCTCAGAGTTTAATGAAGTGATTTGTTTTAATGTTGTTCTTAAAGTCTGTTACCATTGAAAGTAGCTGTTTATTGTAACTGGTTGTGATAATTGTCTTCTCTCCACAGATGCCACATTCTGATAAAAATGTACAGGACCGGGGATTGGTAGTTGTGGATCCAAAAGCAAAGGATATTATACAGGAACATAGAAGTTACTGCTCCAAGAAGATGAAGGAAAGACATTTCTCAGGAGATGTTCTGGGATATGTTACTCCTGTAAGTTGTTATAATGAGTAAAATTTTTGCTTTGAATGAATATGCAACAGATTGTGCTAAGCTGCAAGCTTGCATCCCTGCTTTAAAAGCATTTTTATAATAATGGGAGCTGCTAGTCAAACACAAATAGCCAGAGGATTGTTTGAGAGCTGACTTGGGGTTTCAGTGGTCTCAAACCCTTGTTCTCTCATCTGTCTCGTGGAGGATGTCTAGGTCATAGTGTTTTTCTTCTCACTGTTGTTGAGGAATACACTCAGTGCTGATAGCTGGGTGTGCAGCTGCAGTGTGAACTGCAGGTTGTGTCCGGGCTGCAGGTAAGTGATGGGAGCACCAGGCAAGAGGCTTTGAGCTGGTGCCGACCCTTTACATCACAAAGAGTGGAGAAACCTGTGGCACCCAGGTGGATCTGGCACTCAGGTACAGCAGGAGGTGATGGCTCAGCAGGAAGACCTCAGACTATGATGGGCATAGACCGTGAGCATACAAAATCCTGGGGATTCCTTTGTTGGGGGTCCTGCCACAATTACATGGCTTTAAGGATCCAGACATCTGAGACTCTGCTGTGGGAAACTCAGGGCTGGGCTGGTAGGGAAACTTGTCTGTGAGTGTGGGGTGTGCAGGGAGTCAAGGGGGGCACTCCTCGGGACGCTGGAGCTGCCCGATGTGAAGGGACTTCTATCCTGGCAGTGAAAGTCTGGAGTGGTGGCAGTGTGACTGCCAGAGTGGCTCCTGGATGGCCAGGCAGCAAAGTTTCCTTGGCACTGGTTATAGCAGCGATGCTATATAGTATTCTCTCGTTGTGGATGAACCAGGTGGAGTTGCAATGAATTCAGAACAGGGGGGCTGCTGAGTGTCCTCACACTGCAGCTGGCAACTTGAACCTTCTGAATCAACAGTAGCAACTATATGCTGCTATCACACTGATCTCTTTTGCTACCGTCTTACTATTATTCAAAGCATTCTTTCTTGAATAATAAATGTTTCATCCTTTTGTTTAAAGGATGGTTTTCACTTGTTTCAGTCTTACACTGCTCAGAAGAGAAATAGGTGCCCTATAAAAATTCAACTTTCTCAAGTTCTCTTGAACATAAATGCAGAGTCTGCAAATGGGAAATTGTGTTGGAGCCTACATGCAAGTTCCTGTAGCTAAGAATTAGCACAACTTGAAGCTGGTCTTTCATTTAGCTACCAGAGTTTCCAGAGAACTTTCTTATTTAAATAAAAATCATGTCCCAGAAGATTTCCTCAAATGAACAAATAGGGATCTAGCAGATGATTACATTTGTGTTAACGAGTTTCTGTTGGACAAAAATAAAGTGTATATCTTGCTTCTGAGTCTCTTTTTTTTTTCCCCTTTGTTTTTCAAGTGGAACAACCATGGCTATGACATTGCTAAAATATTTGGAAACAAATTTACGCTAATCTCACCAGTTTGGTTACAAGTGAAAAGGAGAGGGAAGGAAATGTTCCAGTTCACTGGACTCCATGATGCTGATAAAGGTATATTTTCTTTTTCTTTGAATATGAATTGCAATATTATTGCAGACTAGGTAGCTTTGGCAGTGGTTTTTGTGGGCTGACACATGGTGAAGTACTGTCATCCATTCCATTTCTTTGGGAGTCTTTTTCGGAGTGAACTTCATTCCATTCCCACCTGCTGCCACATGTATATGTAGTTTATCTGTCCAAAAGAAGTGGGAAGGTTAGCTTTTGCACCAGGCTGTCTACAAAGCCCCTCTTAAAAAAATAAAGAGACAGAGTCTGTAGAGACAAAAATAGTCTTTGGTGTGCAATTGTTTACCTGTTGTGGGTTTTATCTTTTTCCTTTGCAAAAACCTTTAGGTGAATTTGTTTTGGAAATTGAAGATTTTAATTTTTTAATTTAATTTGAAGAGAATTTTTTCCTTCATTATCAAGAAATTGGCAGCAAGTTCAAATTTCAGCTAGTATTGAACTTGACTGAATGTGGAATTTCATTTGAAACAGCTGTGATTCTTAGCACATCGGTGCCTAGTTAGCAAATTCATCCTAGTGCAATGACTGCCAAGAGGCGTGGATGGGGCACTTTAAAATACCATCTGAAAAAAAAAAAAAAAAAACCCTCATTGCTCCCAGGTGGCACCTGGTGACTACAAAAGTGTTGTTCCCAGGAGGCAGTAAGGTAGTTCCCATACTGAGGCACAACTAAGCAGCAGGAAGGCGTTGGGAAGGCACTATTGTAAGGCTGTAGTAAATGCTAGTTATGCTGTGGTGCAGGTTAATAGCTTTGAATTCTGTGCCTCAGAGGATGTTTTTCTCTGTGCTGATTGTGAAATAGTAGTCAGTGGCAGGAAAATACATATAATGAATCTAGGCTACTTTATTTGAAGACTGCTTGAAAATATATCATCATTGTCAACATAATTTGTATTTTAACGGTTGTCTTAATTAAAACTGTTTGACAGGCTGGATGAAAGGTGTCAGAAAAAACTCCAAAAACATCAAAATAGGTGAGCCTCTGGTTTGTGTTTGTTTGTTTGCTTGCTTTTTTACCTTTTTTAACTACCAGCAGAGCAAAGGAAGACTTTGCTCCAGATGTCTATGGGAGGAAGGGAGGTTACCTTAGCACAGGTGTATGAAGGAAGATGTTTGAGAAGAAAAATAAAAGCAGTTAACTATAGATTGTTGAATAACTGAAGTGTTGACCCTCTTGGTGCCTTAATGTTGTGCCTTAACCTCTTGTCTCTGGGTAAGTGTGGGTTCACAGGGTCCTCACTTGAGGCTTACTCAGTATGTAACACTGAATGCCTCCCTGGGGAAAGCAGTCTTCAAACTTGAGGCTCAGGGTTCTGTGTAGTTAAAAAGAAAATAAACCCAAATCTGAGTCAATCAGACTTTCCTGCATGGTAGTAGAAAAGTCCTGCTTTGTCTCCTTTTCCCTTGAAGCTGGGAATTCATGGGATGTGTTACCTACAGTGTGTGTCTTTAGGGAAAATGGCAAAGATTACTGTAGAGATTCTACTGTGCCAGACTTCTTACATTTGTCTATAGCAAGAATTCTGTGTAACTGTGAAGAATTGTGTGAGACTCTATACCCTTCTAAAAGACTCTTTTATATCCTTGGTAGTTAGAAAGGGCTTAGACTCCAAAAGAGTTGTTGGTTTTTCCAGTGGGCATGATTATTGACTGTTCCAATAACAATTTTCCTAACTGTCTTTGTTTTTAATGGTTTGTGTTTTTAGAAGAAGTAACTACATGAACTCAAGTGCCTGCTTTTTCCAAAATTAAATATTTGTAATAGGCTCTTGATATGAGTAGAAGAGTGAAGTAATACAGGGCTGTGTACAAAAGAATAAATTAGAGTTTGGCGTGAACTTTTCTGCCTTGTTATTGTGGTAGAAGAGATGCACAAATTACACATTGCTGTCTCATGGTGGTGCTGTTTCAAGACTCTACTTTGGGCCCTAATTGGTAGTTCAATTAAGACAGTTCAATCAAGTGAAGGTATCTTTTCTTAAAACCTGTGTGTGACCTTTAATTAACTTAAAATAAAGAAGAATGTTCTACAGTGTCAGTTTCTCTATACTGCTGAAGCTGGTCAGAAAGAGCAATGACGTTTAGTCATGTGATACGATGCTTCATGGTATCTCTGCTTGTATCTGCTGTATTCTGTTTCTTCAGAAATATTCTGGTGTAGATAATAAATTCTTAATTTTCACTACTGATTGATGACTTTACTTCATAGTGCCTCGAATTTTGTTTGATGGCTGGACTTACCAGGATTTTGAGAGTGTTTTTGGCAGTGAAGATGAAATAGAGGAGCTTTCCAAGAACATGGTTCTTCTAGCCAAGGTAAAAAGACATTTTTATGATACTTATAAAGTAATGTGAGATGGTATTTGATTCTTTTGTAATGGGTGTTTTCTCATTTTAAGTGATTTTATATTCTACAAAATAAAATCCTGCTCAAAACAATAATGTGGCAGGATTCTTAAGTGTGTTCTAGTATGTCTCTAATTCCTGTAAATATGAAGTATAGCAACATTTTAGTGCAGTTAACTACAAGTCTAATGTGAGTCTACCTGAGCCTAATCAACATAACCTCGTTAAGTTATTGTTGGCAGCTGCAGTGGTAACTTTTGCCTGCTATAAATTGCCTTCTTTTACACTTCTATTAAAAATACAATTATTAAGCAGGGGCTAAACTGCTTAGTGGAATTTTCCGATAGGCAGAAGAAGGACCATGGGTGCAGTGAATGCTGTTTTCTGTACAGAAGTACATTCAGGCTCAGTGGCTAAGGAGCCACTTTTAATACCAAGAATAAGTCACTGCATATCTGTTACTGAACAGTTTTGGTCAGGTCTGATAAACCAGTTTCCTCAAAATATTAAGAGGGTAGGGAGAGAAGAAGAATTCCTTTAAGGAATGGTTGCTGTTTGCTAAGGTTTTCTGGGCAGCCCCTTATCTAATGGCTTTAGAGCTATGCATGTGTAGGACTAGAGAAGTTGCACCCAAAAGACATTCAACTTTAGTGGTTGATTCATGACTGTATACGTAATTATTTTCAAAATAAGATTTCTCACTTGCTACATGATGTAAAGCAATCTTACTGTGCTCTAGAGGGAGATGGATGTAGAGGTAAACTGAGCAGTTTCTTAAAATTTGTAACCAGTACATCAATTTTAGGTCCCCAATTACAGTTGACCTCTTAAGGAGGTCAAATCAAGTACAATACTATCCTTGATCATGCTTAGCATAAATTATCACAAGTGAGATTGATTGTGGGAAATATTTGGAATCATGTCTATGCCAAATTAGCATTTACATCTTTAGACTAAAATGCTAATGAGATATTTTTTTTCCCAGTATACAAGTAAATGTGTGTCAAATGATTTGCTTAACAACCATCTTTCATTAATGTCTGAATTTTCCCAATCCAATATTGGTTTATTCTGTAAGAGTAGAACTCATGGATAAATAATAGAGATTTTCAACTTTTGCATGTTTGTTAAAGAACTTGTACTTCTCTTGGACTTCATGAAATGCTGCATTAGAGGTGAAGCTGGTATAAAAATACAAAACATGTTCACTCTGTTAATACTACAAGAAAAATTTGAGTAACTCTGTGCTTTGATACTGTATTACCATATCTGATAGAATCATCATGAATAAGCATAGTAATTAACTGTATATTGTTGTTAATTCCCTTTACTTAGAATGAAAATTTTGATGGTTTTGTAGTTGAAGTTTGGAGTCAGCTGGGAAATCAAAAGCAAATGTGAGTATAAGTCTCTAGGATGCAATTCCTAAAAATCTTTCAAAGCAGCTTTTTTATTTTCCCATGTTGAATTGAATTTATCTTTATTAATAAATACACTTCTTTCTAGAACAGTTAAAGATTGTTCTGCTTATCTTAGAGTGAAATAGAAGAGTTTGCTCTACATGAACTCAAAGTTTACATAATAATCTTCATAGTGGACTTAGCAGGGCACATTAGCCTTTCATATTTGAGTTCTGCATGATGTTACTGTTGTACAAGGGTGAAGAGAGTACCTCACTTGCACGTTCACATGTTGCCACTGGCCTTTATCATGACATTGATTGGTTTGGCTTACTGGGTGAAGCTTGGAAGGGTGTGATGCTTTCAAGGCCACCAAATCTGAGTCAATAGGAAACCTTTCAAACCTGTATATAGAAACCTTTTAGACATAGTGAAACTAAAAACAAAATCCCCAACCTGAAGTAAATCTATGGAGTAACTGGCTTCCAGTTCTTGTAAGCACAGTATATTTTAAACTTTGGTGTAGTTGATCTACAATTTGGTAGCTCTGCTATGAAGTTTCAGTGAGTCTGCATTTATTGTAGCTCCTAAAACTAGAGGACTTACGTATATTAAACTGCTTTGTGGCATACTGTCATGTGTTTCTCTTGAGCAAAAGCCCCTTAGCTGTTCAAACAACTCAGACAGAGTTAAGGTAAGGTAAGATACTTCTGCTTCAGGAGGAAAAGGCAGAATATGTAGTGAAATTAATGATTCAGTGCAGCAATCTGAAGGTTTTGTGTAGTTTCTCAGGAAATTCAGATATCCATTTCCCTAAAGCACAGTATTTTTACTAGATCTCTATTGCTTAAAATGTCTGTGGGAAAGCAACTTAAAGACAGCTGCACACAATGCAGACTTCATTATGGAAGATTTTCACCTTTCAGAAGTGGTTACTTTGCTGTTCTGTTGAGGGCAAATGTTGCTGAGTGATGGCATATAATAGTTACTTCTCAAAATGAGTGTGCTGTTAACAGTGCTACCTTTTCCCTATAAAATTAACACTTGGGAACAAAAAATTGAAACTGCAGAATCCTTGTAACTTTGTTGGGGCTCAGCCAATTGCACTGGAACGACTAATCCTTAAACTAGATGCTCTTGCTCATAATTAGGTGATTTGCCAGGTTGTTCCAAAGAGTTGATCTTTATACTGAGCTCTGAACCTATTGCAGTATCTTAATAAGACAGCCAAGAAAGTGATTTAAGCAATTAGTAACTGCCAGCCACAGGCTGGGTGTAGTGGTAATTTATCTACCATACTTACTGTATTTCACTAAAATTTATGCTTTTTCTGTTAGTTAATTTAACCCAGATGTAAGACAGACTGTGTAACTAATTTTAAGACTCATTGACAATCATTTTAAGCATACTTAAGGCATGAAAGTGCTGTATCACAAATGACACACATGAGCAAAGCATACTTTTCTCTTAGCTCCAGGGTGAGTTTATTTGTGGCATGGTAAAAATGTTGCTCTCTGTCAGGAGTAATGCTGCTTTAAAACAGTGGGTTTTGTCCCATCTTGTGTGATAAAAACTGTTTGTGCTAGAGGAGGTACTGCTGTTCAGTTGCTTTAGCCTTCAGTACCTGAGTGTTATTTGGGTGAAGCACCTCTTACAACATTCACTCTCTGTCTGTTATTGATAGAAAGGATTGGGATGGGTTTTCCATAACTTCAGAGAAGGAGAGAGTGACTCTCATACAGGAGAATGGTAACTGCATTCTTTCCTGAGTCAGTAATGTTTGATCATATGTGGACACCTGTGTTCCACACTTGAGGATTATCCTATCTTAAAATGGGTAAGATTGGCACAAAAGCATAAATAGAAACAGAAGTTAAGAACTGCAAATTTTCCTCCATTTCAAGACTAGTTTTGATACAAGTATTTCATTGTAAACTCATTTGTGGGTTTTTCCTCACTTTATTGCCACTTTCCTAGAAATGATTAGAGTGTTTAAGTTGCACAGTGCCTTGGATTGGGCTTGTCTGCTTAGAGAGAGGCACTCTGAGTGAGGTCAGTGTAGACAGAAAGCTGAAGCTAGGCCCATATGTGCAATAAAAACTGTTTTGTGAAAGTAGGAGAAATCGCATCATTACATGAAAGTTTTGTCTCATGATGCTTCTAAGTTATGGGACCAGTGTCTTAATTTTGAGATGAAGTCTGTTTGCCTATCACTTGCTTTAAAACTGGATGGCTTGGCTAGGCAGTGCCCCAGGCATTTTACCTATCAGTATTGTTTGAAGCTGCTTTGAACAATTCTGAAGGGGCAGAATTGTGTGAATTTAGCACCTTGGCAAGCCTGGATTTTTATGGCACGTTGAGTGCTTTACTTTGGGATCTGTTAATTTTCTTTTGAGTAGCAGAGCAGAGTTACTTCTGCTAAACAGGTAAGCATGGATGGTCTCTCGCTTCCCCTGTCACTGTCAAAGAGTTGGAGCAGCCCAATGCCCCTTTTAGCCCACAGAGTGGCAGTATTGTGACGTGATTCATACCTGATCTTCCTTCAGTTTGTGTCTCAAAAGTGGCAAACATCAGCAGTAAAGCACTTTCTTAAGGCTGGGAGTTAGTTGACAGGTAGGTGTCAGCACAGAGATGAACCCTAATCCTTCGGAGATGTGAAAGTGTTCGTAGAACAGTATTTGTGTATGCTCCAAATAAAGTGTCTGTCTTAACTGTTAGGTACAGTGTAGGCTTCGCTGATCAGATCCTTCAAGGTGAAACATCTGAGTGCAGCTTCACCTATTTCCAGGTAAAGGAACAAAAGATCATAATGGTGCTCCTAGGAACAGATAGTTTGTCTTCAAATTACTTTCAGAGCAGACTGACAATGTAAGGAGGCCTGCCTATCTAATACAGTTTATTCATGTTATTTAAAGGTATTTTTTTCCTGAAATACAAGGAATACTCTCATACAAACAGTTAGCAACAGGTTATTGAAACTCAGCACAGTGCTTAAAGTGTATGGGAATATGCTGCAGCTGCCAACTTGCCTTATGAAATGTTAGAGCTGTGGTGTGGATCTAAGGAAAAATATTTCATAGAGAACCACTGTAGTTTTCATTTTTCAAAACCTAAAGTAAGTGGGCACCTAGTTATTAAATTAATAAAATGGCATTTGATGTTTCTATGTATCTCATATATCTGTGTTGAGGGGAAAGCTGTGGAAATTATTCCTGTCATGTTTTTAACAGTGTTATGGAAAAGATCCATGATCCTGTCCAATGCATTGCCTGGAACACTTAATACAGCACAGGTTTCTTTATCTAGATCTTTGAAATTACTAGAAAGGGGATTTGCTCACGGAACTTTTGTGCCTGATAAGGTGTTTCAGCTACTAAATCTGTATCCACTCTCTAAAGACAATGTGCAGTGAGACTTTTTAGCAGGGCGCACCTCAAAGCAGGTGAGGCTGCAAAAGAAACTGAAAACCTGCAAATTAGTGTCCTAACTCACTAATAAATGGGGTAATGATTTAAATACTGCTTCATATATCAGAAAGCTGGATTAGCTGCAGCTGAAGCGCTCTTCTTTGTAGCCCTCAATTGAGCAAAGTGTCCCCATGAGATACCTTTTTTAGTAGCTGAACTTGAATATAGGGTGGGCATCTTCATAACATATGATCTCCCTGTTGTCTTCATGCTGGGTCTTGAAACCCTGAATTGCCCGAAGACTTTGTGACAATTAAATTCTGTAAGTATCTTCATGTAACAAGGTAACAGTGTTAGCTTTCCTGTAACACATAAATCCTTATAGGCAGCCTCTTTAAGAACCTGTGATCATTGAGCATTTTGAAAATGAGGTAAATTTAGATGCTCCTCTGTCAGCCCTTTGCACGTTTCTAGAAAACCTTTATTTTTTTGGGGTACTCCAACTTTAGAAATGAGTGAAAATTCTTTCAAGGCCCAAGGAATTATCTAAAATGGGCGTCCAGTTTCGTGTTTATTCTAGCTGGCATTACAGATGAGGTGAAATGTTGCTGAGAAGTTATGTTGCTGGCATCCACTAAGACATAAAATTCTGTGGTTTCAGTCTCACTGCGAATCTTCTGGTTTAAGTCTTCTTAAGCAGAGCTAACTTAGTCTGGTTTGGTTTTTTCCAAGAACAAAAAATTTTCAAGTCATTCTGGTTTGGGTTTAGAATTATTCTGTAGTGCTCAGCAGACTAAAATCTTAAATTATATCAATCTTACGTCATGCTTTCTTTTATGTATTCATTTAAATGTTTCTTTTACCAACAGTATCCGTTTTTTAAAGAGAATTATATGCCTAAATATAGCTGCCTGGTTTCATGTGAGATACCCTAAGCAGCCTCCTCTCTGGCTGTTCATGCAGGATCCTTGATGCCTGGAGTCTTACCCAACAACCCTGCATGCATGCGTTGTATCTTCACATGTATGAAATGGCATTAGGTTCTTAGGTGCAGAAATATGACCTGTTCTATCTGAAGAACCTGAATTGCATTGATATATGTGTGTGAACCTGTTTTGGGGGCTTTATACTGACCAGTTCAGGCTCTTGTAGGCATCTAATTCAGATATTTTGAAGTACCCTCTTTATAGCACTGGTACCTACATCTTCACTGTGATTTCTGGGAATAGAATTATTAATATATGAATTACAGGAACATGAAATTTAATGTGAGATGAAGGATTGCATCTAACTGATGCTGTATCCTGTCATGCTAATAATCACTGCACAGTGAAAAAGTATTCAACTACCCACTTTTTACCCTGACATAAAGGAAATCAGTCTCCTAATAAAAATCTAAATGAGCCAAGAGATCCTATGCAGATACCTCCATTCTAATGTGTTTTGCTGCTTCTTATAGTGTAAACCTGCTTCTTAATTAAAAACCTGTCTTTTTTTCCTAAAACTTTTTTGCCTGATTTTGCAATAAAAGATTCAAAGTTACTCATCATGGCAGAAATATTGAGAGACCTGAGCAAGCACAGGCTCTCCTGCTTATTTAGGTAACAGGACCATGTCTCACTTGCTGATCTCAGTTGTGGATTTACCAGGTGTTTTTTTTTCCTCCAGACGTGGGTATGTTGTGAAAAAGACATAATTGTATCCAGCAGAATCTCACAGCCTACATGAAAATGCACACAATATTCTGATCAGTCCAGCATTAGTTGACAGATGGTACTGCCATTACACAGCATCAGTCTGAAAAACGTGATTTTTTGTCACCACGTGCTGCAGGTACTTGGTATCGTGCAGAAGATGACCTTCAGGGATCTTATTAACATTAGTAGGAGTATAGGAGGAAAAAGCTCTTCTGGCAGTTGTATCCTTCATGTTAGTCCCTGAAAAGTTAATCTATTAATCAAAGATTTGCCATAATTCACTCCAGTTTCTTGGTATTAACTAGGCAATGAAATGGCAGAAAAGGGCAATTTCTTGTTCAAGTAGACAGCTTTATTTTGTCCAATTTTCTTGACAGGGCATAAATTTTAGGGAGTACTGACTACCAACTTGTGCAAAAAGGTGACTGAATTTGGGAAATTGTGGTGTTTTGAAGGGCCATGCAACTGAAAGGAAGGATATAGCAGCCTTACATGTCTTCTGCAAGGCTTTTCAGATGCATCTACAGCCCGTTCTTGCACCCTGAAGCAAACTGTACTACAAGATGTCCAAAACACAATAGACCAGCAAAGCTGGAAAAAGCAATTTCTGTAAAAATAAACTTCCCACAGGCTTTGGGTGATGCAAATTCAGAGATCTGCATACTTCCTAGGGGACAACATACTTTGAAATCATGCACACTTGGAAAATTGACCTACTAAATGGTAGGGACAAGAGAAGGCCTGAAATAGAAGGAATGAAGCATCCCTTAATTAGCTTAAGATAGAATCTTAAAGTTGCCAATACTTTAGTAGCTGCTTTGAAGTTAAACTTGACTATGGTGAAGTCTCTGGTAAATATTTAATGAAGCTTTTTTAGAAAGACTGATTCTATTCCTACTTTCCTGTACCTCATTATAATGTTTAAAATGTCAGTAGCTTTTCTTTCAAAATTACGAATGGTAACATTGGAGAATGTTGTGTTTAAACCACTGGAAAGCACTGTTGGGACACAGTGAAGTTTTAATTTATAGTACAATAAATGAACATTCTGCTATTGCTCTTTGGGGGAGAGGGGAAGGCTGCACATTTGATTTTCGTAATCTGTGTTGGCCGACACATGGAAGTGAGTCTAAATTAAGTCTTTAACTTATTAATCCTGCCTGATTTGCTAAAAAGCTTTCAGGGCCCAGAGACCTGGCTTGACAAGTTAGTGAGTAGGTATTAATCTGGGTTTCTTGAGCAAAAAAGTGCAGTTGTCTATCTACCCCTTTTCTTCTTGACCTCCTCAAGTTGAAGGTAATTATTTTTTTGCCAGATTGATACTGCTGGAATTCGGTGGTGGAAGGAGAGCAAGGGGCTGTTTAGATGTAATCTGTCCTAGAGTCCTGAGTGCAGCAACAATCCAAACTGCACTCCTGCCTGTTTGCTGGGCCACAAATCTCTGTCCTGTGTTTCCAGTTGCAGGTTATGGTTCTACTCTGTTTGCCTTTATAGTTTCAAAATAGGACTGCTTTTGTGTGGTCACTCTGTTTGTGGGTATGTCACTTGTCACTGCCTTTGTGGATCGGTTTTGGCCTCTGCTGGCTAACCACCTGTGTCTGACATTCCTGAGGAAAGCCAAAACTTTGAAATTAATATTCCCTTGAATTTTTGGTTTTCGTTGCATTTGGTTCAAAATAATCCCAACTGTTCTTCTTATGCTCCAAAGCATTGTTATCTGGAATGCAAAATCTTATGTCTGAGGCAGATACATGAAAATGCAGAATGGGAGTGAGTGTACTAGTCTTATTTCCTAATGAAAAAGAAAAATACATTATCTTGTTCGGTACCTATGCTACATTTCTTTGTTCTGCTCTGCCCTTCCTTTTATCCCTTCATCTTCTAAATAACTAGATTGAAAGTCAACAAATGTTTTGGCATGGTATAGAGTTCTCAAAGTTCCTACAGCTAACAAAGGCAGCTAGGCAGAGAACAGAGATCCCTCCTGATGAACACTGTAGAATGGTCTCAATGCCCGAGGATTTCGATTCTTTTGGTCAAATTTATCTTATATGTGACAACTCTGACATCTAATAAAGGTTACACTCATACTGTAGTTTGGGCATAATTAGTTAAAAAGGTCACTAAGCTGTGAGACTCAAATCAGCGGGGAAGCTTGCTTGGCTGGTTTTACTACTGATGATAGTTTTTGATAACATTGTGTCATGTGGGAGCTGTGATGCATATGTTGGTGTCAATAAATATCTCTTTAGTTTAGCATTGTAATTTCTTAATGTGTTCCAATGGAAAAGGATTCTTTAATGCTGTAATTGTTTTGTCTGAATAGTGACACTCCTAATGTGAAATGCATGCAATAAAGTAACAGGAGGGGAAGCTGTTACTTTTCCAGAGCAAGAATGGTAGAAATACATTTTGCAGACAGACCAAAAGCTGATTCCTCTAATCTCATGTCTTCCCCCGGAAGAGAAATATAGGTGGCAGTGTGACAATTCATTGTTAAGGGCTGTTCAGCACAGACAGCTCTCAAAGTGCAAGCACAAAATACTGCTGATATTGGGAAAGGGATAAAACTTGATTTGTTTGTTTGCCAGGATTTTGAGAGTAATGGCTTCTGTAGGCCTTAGGAAGTTTTCATCAGGCATCAAATCATTTCAGGGAAAATGAAAGTACTTGGTTATCTTTGGATTGTATCTACATTGTGTAAGTCAAACATAGTTACTGTGATGGATAATTATATTGGTAGAGCAATGATTTCATAAGAATATCTCTAGTATAATACTGCCTTGAAAGGCATGATAATACCAAGATGATGTTCATGAGAGTTCAGGTCTAATCCAGTTTAAATGGAGCAAAGAGCTTGGATGATGGGCTTTTGTGTATTCTGCCTTTCATGCTTAAGCACTTTTAGCCTCCTGGCACAGATCGTGAAGTTGTTTTCTAGTCCATTCAGGTTTAAGCACAGTTCTAAACAGATCTTGAGTTCTGTAGTTGTATCATCTGTCTGACTGTTTGTGGACCCCACCAGCCAGTGAGTAAATGCCAATATTGACTTTGTTCTGAAAAATCAAATTATTAAGAAAGGCACTCAGAAGGGCCGTTTTTTTAGTGCAAATCTAAGGTAATACACCTCTTAATGTAACAGTAAACTTTTTTTTTTTGTTTCTGCAATCTGTCTCGGAAAGACTTCTTATTAACATAATCCTTCAAATCAGGAATGCTAGAAACAGTTGCATAAGAATTTTTAAGTTTGTTTTCCTATTGAAATGTCTAGAATATGGATGTGAAAATCAGTTTTTGTGAAAGTCTTTCTTTAAATGATGCATATGGAAGATGATACTTCCAGATATGACATCATCAGACATGCATTTTGTAGACATACAGTAATTTATTGAGAAACAAAAGGAGTATTTATACAGAAAAAAACAGCAGAAGAAATGTTTCTAAACACAGGCCTCAGAAATATCCCTTGAAGATTGCATGTTTTGGTGTGAAAGTGTCTTTACAAATTCTCAGGCATCATGTGTGGTAACAACTTCAATCTCTTCAACAGCTGCTTCTTCAGAACAGTGGTTCTTCTAATTCTTTTTACTGAATATGACTTCAAGAGGTGACCTGCTCTGTTATGATATGCTCATTTGTTTCACATGCTAACAATTCATAGTCAGATTAAAATAAAGCTAGGAAAAATTTTAGCCCCAAGGTGATCACCAGTTCCAGTCTCAAGCAGTTCAGTGTTCTTCATCCTTGAAAAGGATAGACCTCTGATCAGTCTTCCAAACTGTTCTTTTTTTCTGCTAAGGTCATTCACAACAAATTGTGTTTGGCTCTCTTGGCAGCTGCATCTTTTCAATTATTTCTACTGTTACTTGCTCTTGGCAATATATAGCGCCAGTTTTCCTGCCTTTCCCTCTAACAGTATATTTGTGTTTCAGGGAGTTGATTCACTTGCTCGTTCACCTTTCTGAAGCTTTGCATGAAGCACAACTTCAACTCATACTGGTCATCCCTCCTGCAGTTTCAGCAGGGTGAGTATTGCTATTTAAATGGCAGGTTCCAGATGAGAAATACTTTGATAAACACTAACTTCAAAGCTTTGTTTATAGCTATGCAGCTTAAATGAATAAGAAATTATTTAGATTTGATTGGTAGTTATGTCTCCATCCATGTTGTACTGAATAGTCTTGGTAACTGTGTGCATTCATACATACCACTTAACTTTTGATGTGATAGAGAAACCAACAAGGAGAGATGCTATGCTGAACTTTTTTCTGACCCACACTCCAGGTGGGGTCTCATGAGAGCAGAGACACACGAGTGCTGGCCACACTTGTCTTGATGCAGCCCAGGATACAATTGGCTTTCTGGGCTGCAGGTTAACCATCAGTTGCATAGTTGGCAATGCAAGACTAATTTTCTTCCAAGTTTCCTTTTTTCCTTTAAGCTGTTCAGCAATCTTATGCCTGCAAGTGAAAACTCAGTAATATAAGTCAAACTTAAATAGAGAAGTATTGTTAGATCTTTTTTCAAATGAAAGTCAGACAGCTAAAGAAAAATACAATGATTTCTTATTTTTCTCACCTTGGACTGTATAGCAGTGTGGATAAGCTCACAGCTAATACAGATTATGACAGTTTAACAGCACGGTTTCAGGACAGCATTGTACAGCCTCCTAAATTTCTTGTAGACTGTCACATCTCTCAGTGTACATTCATTTTCAAGGTGCCAAAAAGGCTGAGAAATTTGAATGCCTGAGCAGTCTGCAAATGTTGCATCTGTGGCTGGACTGTTCTCTGCAATGATCTCAAGCTATTGTTGAGCTTTGTGGGGAGGTCCTATAGCATGTGGGCGAAATAAGGCATTTCTCCCTTCAGCTATCTGTGCAGACTTAAATGCATCTTGCTGAAAAGATTCAGGGACCCTGTAGTAGGTGACTAAAAAGTTGTCTGTGTGCTGAGATGGGTTAACATCTGCGCTATAATGGTGATGTCACCTCTTCTGTGCATTAGTGATGTAACCCCATCCAAGCCAATTCCTGAATATATGGACTTCATACCATCTTAAGACTGTAAGGCCAGGATGGTATCCATGTGTAATTTTGTTCTTCAATAGCTGCATGAAATCTGATTGCAGTTACATTTTCTATAAAAGTATGTATTTGGGGATGTTTTTCGTTTCTTTGTATTTCTCTCTATTGTGTGGTATAACCAATTTATATCCCTAAAATGAAGTAGCTAGTTTGATGCAAGTCACTTTGCTTCTGTGTGTGGCCGATTACCAGATTTTGACAGGCAGAGGGTTCATTGTGTTAAAGACTATGGAAACAGAAAACAAAATTAATTACATGTACATTGATAAAGTAGACACTTCTGTAAAATAATATTTTCTGTAAAATAATACTTGTGCAGAGCCCTTTTCTTTAGGGAATGAAGGCCTGGCTGCATTTTGAGAAGGTTCCTTCCTATCCCTCAAGCACCTCTGCTTTTATCTTTGTTCTGGATCATTAATCCTCTCATTTCTTGCAGATATCTCTGGAAAACTGTGGGCTGGTATGCCTTTGTGTCACATGGATTTTCAGTGATGCTAACAAGTACTTTGAGCCTCTTGTGATTTGGTTAAGTCAAAAATAATGAGAAATTACTATGTCTTCTGTTATTTATTCCAATCTTTCATGCTGCCCTCTGATGACCTACATTTCATCCCAACTGATAGTTACTTTTTAAAGTAATTTTCTGTTGCCTTAATTGTAGTCTATTACAGACAAAGCAAAGGAGAGCACTTTAAAACATTTTTCTAAAATACTTCATCAGACACTGCATCACATAGATGCTTTTTAAAATGCTAATGCACGCTCTGGTAGAATTTAAGTAGTTGCTGTAAACAGTGTTCACATTTAAAGTGTGTTTGTTCTTTTGGTTGTGGGGAGAAAGTGGAGAATAGTACAAACCTCAGTGTTCCAGTTCATCGTGATGCCTATTGATATTAGCAAGTTCAGTCTTTAGGGACCTAAATCTGTTTTGTTTATATAAGTCACATGGAGCTCTACAGTTTATTTTTTTCTAAATCCCTAAACAAGAGTTGAAGCCACTTTAAGACCTCTGAATTCTCTTTTGCCTGGACCAGAATTTGCATTGTTATGGTAACTGTATCTTTCAGGACTATTTCTCTGTTGAACACCAGGCTGAGCTCTGGGTCTTGTGTTGTCATTGGTGCCTCCTGCTGTCCTTTGTATTGACACAATAAGGAGGTCATAGTTCCGAAGCTTTTCTGAATGGAATTTAGGGATGCCCTATTAGGGCTTGGAAGAGCTGCCTGTCTAAAACTTTATTACCCAGGAGAATGTGTTAGTCACATTCTTTTCAATCAATAATCTTACATAAGCCACCTGTCTGTGTCTTCCATGTATGTGTTCTTATTGCATTAACTAGTAAACCACTTTAACTTCTTCAGTAAATAGGTTATTGAAAATACATTCAGAAATTACAGAAACATCCTAAAACATTCACAATGTCCATGCATACTTTAAAGCTTAGAAGTACATTGGAGTTCAATTATCAGAATCCTGAAATTTTCTTTCTACCTTACTTGGCTTTTTAGATAGCAGATGTACTTGAAAAATTTTGATTTATAGGATACAGGGCTTGAACTGAAAAGTACTTCCAATTGTGTATTAAATATCTTGAAACTCACTTTAGGTTTTAACACACATGGTTGAAAGTGTGCTATAACATATCTTATATTCTTTATTTGTTGGAATCACTGTAGGCTGTTAATCAAAAATACTGCAAAAGACATGGAAATAAGTACCATCAAGAATCAAATAATATATTAGAGTTCAGCAGCTTGTAATAGACTGATAAATGAGACATGAGATGTATGTGGAATACCCTAACCAACTGAGAAGCCAGGGGCTGAAACATTGTTCCTTTTGTGTTCTACCCTGATTAAAATTTAAAGAGAGAGCACAGTCAAATGTAAGCAGTTTATTTAGGAATTTGTGCTTTAGACTCCTTTGATATGCAGTAAGATCAAAGCAGTGTGACAGCAAATGCTGTCTAAAAGGAGAGACTTTTAAGAGCTAAAAATACTAGTTTGCTTAGGGAAAATCGGTCTGGAAAATGCAGCATTGCATTTTAGAACATCCTCTGGTGTTGATTCACCTTTCAAAGCTTTTATGTACATTTATTGTCCACTTTCTTTTCTTTCTTTCTTTGACCTGT
>JAWWEU010000158.1:17512757-17746041 GCA_035583155.1 Acropternis orthonyx
AGCATTGCACATGAGACTTAGTGCATGATGCAGGAAGGAAACATGTTGAGTCCTCTGTTTAACTTCCCAAAATCAACTTTTGCAAACAAAACCCAAGTGTAGGCTGATCCTGTAGCTGAAGCTTAGGTAACTGAAGGTTACACTGATGCCTTTGGGTTTTGGTTTGCTTGTGAAATGTTCTGGGCTAAAAGAAAGCTTTTTTTTTTTTCCTTTTTTTTAAATCCAGACATTGAAACATTTTAGAGCTTTTCACAGCATTAACCAGAGCAGTTGTGCTGGCACGATCAAGAGTTGGGAATGTGTCTGGAGGCTGATCAGGAGGCAGGAATCTCACCAGCAAACTTTGCTGTCACAGAGAATGCATGCAGAGCTCCCAAAGTGGCAAACAGAGATTGGACAGTATTTCCATCCACTTGGCGTCCAGGCCTTGTGTGATTTTCCTGCAAATATGAGTGATTCACAAGAGACAGGAACAGCAGGAGCCAAAGCTATGCTCTGTAAAGCGTGTGTGTGTTACACTGTAGCTCTCCCTTCAGCTTGGGGACTTGCAGTTTCGTGTGTTTGAAGAGAGGTGCTGGGATTGCAGTGGTGTGGAAGCGGTTGCTGGAGCAGATGGTTTGCTGAAGACTTCCAGCCTGTCTTTCAACAGATTGTCTCAAAATGTTAGAATTTTACTGCTTTTAACACGCATGGGTGTTAATGCATGTATAAACTATGAGTACCATTTCTAAAAGGGAAATTGGTAGCCAAGCTTACTCTGTCTATTGCTGATGTTGAGTAACTTCATTGTCCTACTAATCCTGGACCTGATTAAATTCCTGCCTTAAATATATGCACTTCAGTGATTTATTGTGCTGCAGAAACTATACTGATGAAAGCTGTGTGGATGTTTTTATATTGACTTCACAAGCTTCCTTCCAAACAGGATAGCTGTGCCTTAGTGAACTACCTTTCTGCCTAAATACGCGTATGCATAAATATGTTGGGGAAAAAAATAAATATGGCAAATGGGCCTTGAGGTTTGGTTCCACCTGTTCTCTTAAATTTCAGGGATTGGGTTGGTTATTTTGTTTCTCTCTCCTTACATTCTTTATAATACTAGACTTGTATTTTCAAAGGCAAAACATGAGACTTTGAGTTTATAGAGTAACTCTTTTCTGTCTGCAAGTAAGTTGAGTTTCATCTGACCAGATTGTTGGATATTTTGTCCAGGTTCAGCAACCATTTTATTCATTGTGGTTCCCAGTTACTGTGAATAAAACAGTGAGTAAAGAAAATTAAGTTTATTTACATAAACTATAATCAGAAAGAGCAACAGTAGTACTCCTGTTTCTTGTTGTCCTGACAAAGCAACAGCAGACAAAAAACTCTTGGGAGCTGTTGGTAGGATGATGTCTTCACAGAGATTCTCAACCTATCCATGACTGCATAACCATGGCCTTTCATTACAGACTTTAGACATGATATAAATATGTTAAGGGTCAGGTTGGTGTACACTATCATTAAAAGCTGTAGTTTTGCTGAACACTCTTGTGTTAAATAACGCTGTATTTACAGACAGGTTGTTAGTGGCCACTTTCCTTGGACTTTTATTGGCCCCTGAAGTATAATCCTTTGCACAAAGTAACAATAAAAATGGAATTGCTTGTGCCACTTCATAATACAATACTGTGCAAAACTTAGGTTTTGATGGTTAGGATATGCACCAGGCAGTTTGTCCTGTGGTGGACTGGGCAGTGTTAGGTTAACAGTTGGACTGGATGATCTTACGGGTTGTTTCCAACCTACATAATTCTATGAACTATCTCAACTTCTTTGACATGCTATTGAGAACTTTTGGGGAGTCTCTTTTAAGGAAGATCACTTCTAAGATACTAAGAGCTTGATTTGTCATACTCCGACTATGTGATAAAGCTGTAGAAAGCACAGGTTACTTTGTCACTATTAAGAGTTTTAGAATTACAGATGAAAAGTCTGTTAAAGTAGTAATTGCTGCATTTCTGATTAAAATATCAAAAATCTGCTGAAAAATCTCTAAAACTTTGGAGTTATGTATGTATCAATCATAATTAAAATGCACAGAAGACTGTTTTAGAAAGCGATGGTTTCAATTGTTTAAGAAACTCCAGGTAACACAAAGTAGCTTTCATTTAAGTAGTTTTATCAAGTCTAGCATGATAATAACTGAATGTTTATCAGACCTTGATGCTTAATTTAAGTAATTATATGCAAAATAACTGCTTTTCTTAGCAATGTTTTAATACCGTACGTACCAGTACAAAGCAGAGGTGGTTGAGCAGTAGGGTTTCATTTAACCTTATGGCACACAGTGTTTGGGATTATTAGCAAGAGTGAAGCACATTGTAAACAAACCACTGGAGCTGTCACTGTCCTCAGGACATTCTCAAAAAGTGCTACTGTTGGTAAATTGCATACAGGCTAGCTAGAATAATTTCTATTCTCTGGCCAGTTTCTGATAGTATATATCAAAGCAGTATTTAAATTAAAACCAAACATGTTTCTCCCTGATAAAAGGTGCACTTAACCTCACAGCTTCTAGAAAAATTCGTCTGTCTTTATTGACTTCTTGAGATGCACAGCAGTAGTGCAGCTACTTTCATTTTAAAGCTGCAGGAACCCAAACCGCTTTACTCACTTCAAATATTTGAACATAATGTATGTTCTTGCCTCATCAAAATACAGCAAGCATCCCTAAATTTGTATCTCATATTTACATATGTAAGGAAAAAAAAAAATCTACAACCTCTTTTCCTGTTACTTAAAACTTCTCTAGGTGCGTATTGTCAGTATTTTCCACTACTGAACTCCCACTTCTTCAAAATTAACACCTTTAGCTACTCAGTTTATTCTTTATTCTTGCCACAAAAACGTTGTGTGTGTGAAGGTCTGTCTTAAGTTTCAGCTTTTTTCTTTCTAGAGCTGCTGTGCAAGGAAAATTACCAGAATCTACAGTCTTCAGTACTGCTACCCAGTAGCAGCAGGTACCAGCTTAGTTTTGCTACTCTGCCTCTTGGGAAAAGATTGGCACCAGGGCAGACATCTCGTACCTCCTTTTGTTTTGTGCTGTCATGCTCTTTTCTTCCTTTCCTATAAATAATATACATATTTGACTAAAAAGTAGGAAGAGTACATGATGAAAAATTGCTTCTTGACCTCACAGTTGTTCAGCTTAGTAGATGCCACAATTGGCCAGTGTTTCACATGTTGATAAAGGAAATGAGTTTTCTGGTCTCTTAGACACTGATTATGAACGGATACTCATAATTATTAAGGTAATCTGTTTTATACTAGGAGTCTGTCATCTTTAGAAGTTGCTGCAGATTCAATTGCCTTGCCATAGCTTTGTGTATACAGAATGATATGGTTGTTGGCTTACTATTCCTGTGTATATATACACTGTTTTCCTTAGAAGTATATCTAACAAGTAGTAATTCAGATGCAGACTATACAAGTAAACAGCAGAGTAATTTTTATGATAATGTATGGTAAACAAATCCAATTAAATTATAAGGAGCTTCTAACATGTGTCTGAGTTGGAGTGAGATGGAAACTGTCACTTATTTTTAACATGATTCTCAGACAGGGCTATGTGGGCCAGAATGTAAAGCCTTGAAATTTTGGTAAGTGAATAATGCCAGGAACCAAAGCAGCAGGAAATGTATTGCTTGTTTCAGATGGAGTTTTCAATTATCAGAGTATGTCAAATAACAGTGTACTAGGAAACCAACTTTGTAGACTATGGTTTATGAAGTAGGTTTCTGCTTTACCAGTACCCACACTAAAAGTTACTAAAAGTTAAAATAAGTGTCAGAAAAGTAGACATAAGTCTTACTTTGTTGGAATCAATAATAGTGTTGCTGCACTTTTCTGAACTTTCCGCATGCCTTATGTTTCTTACTTTTCATTCCAGTTTGACAAATGAGGTCACAGAAAAGCAAGCAATTCTAGAATGATCAGTGTGTGTTCATTGCAGAGTTAGTGAGTATACACCAAGTGTACTCTCCCGTACTTGCTGTTGCCACTGAAACATTTTAATGCTGGAAGACAATCGCTTAGAACAAACAATATGCATAAAATGGGAGTCGTGAAGGAAAATCGGAAAGCTAGCTATGCACAATTTCCTATTTGTTTTGCCTAGCTGATAATAACACATTGCCCTCTGTTTCCATAGTTGTCAATATTTCTGTGAGTATCCTAAAAAAATGGAGACTGTCAAGAATATGGACAGTACAGTTGCATATCAAGAAATTTTGAAGTTGGGCTCTGTGCATAAAATTCAACACTCAAGAAGGCATAGAGGTGACTCTTAAGTGGGCTGTCTAGGCTAGCTGACTAGCATCATCGGGCTTTCATTGCATATTAGAGAACCTGTAAAATATGTGTGATTTGGATCACAAGGTACAGCTTCAGATATGAGTTTATTTTGAGGGGAACAGAAAGCTGGGTAGAAAGTGACTACTGACTACTTCTGAGTAACAGTTACTGGAGAAAGTTTAATCATGTCTTCAAATTGTGGTGAAACCATTGAGTCATACTCACAGTCATGCTGTTAGACTCATGTTTTTTGCCTGTTGTCTCAGTTTAAAAGAAAACTAAGATGTCTATCTGGACTAGGAAGGGGGCCTCTTTCCAAAGAAAAACACTACAACCTTTGAAATTAAGAGACTTTAATCAGAAAATGTATAGAAAAGAATAACAGTTCTGTACTACAAATATATACACATATAACAAAAAAACTCCACCAGAACAGAACAAATAGCAACACCATAGCCAAAACTTTCAACCAAATCAGATCCTGTCTGTCCTCCCTTTTGGTGTAGTCCTATTTACAGACGGCGGGAGGTGATGCTGTGCCTCAGGAGGCTGCAGCCTCAAATGCCGCTCAGGGGCTCTGGTGAGACAAAGACGGGACCAGGGAGAGGTGCTGGTTCCAAAAACTCACGTAGGAGTGGTGGCCCCAAAGGGGCGGCCTGGAACCTTCCCCCGTGGGCAGCGGAAAGACTCCTCGTCCTTTGTCCTAAAGCGTTGGGGGGGATTAGCAACTCTTCTGTAGGTGACATTGGCCCTTAAGGAGTCCGTAGGAAATCCAGGTAGTGGCCATTGCTTGCTCTCTCTCTCTGAAGAACGGGGGGGTTTTGTGGGGCCAAACCAGGGCAGCTCCCTCCAAGTGCTTCCACCAGCCCAGCAAACAGTGGCTGACACCCACACAGCAGCCAGGGCAGAGAAGTGGGGCAAAAAACCTGGAAAAACCCTCTCTCTCCAGAGCCACCCCAATCCTCCCGAGGCATTAAGTTGGAATACAAAGCTGTCAGCCACCCTTTTGTTAGCTAGTTCTAGGAACAGGTAGTGGGGGCCGGACTTTCAGCTCCCAAACCTCTGCTGGTAAAAGGGAGAGGGGGGGAAAAAATTCCAGGAAAGATTTTGAAACTGTAACACCTGCAAAAGGCTTAAAGTCACATAGATCTGTCAGTCACATCTCTTTTTAAACTCAATTCTATTAGCTACAGTAAATCTGGGTGCTTGTTAACAGCTCTAAACTACGTCTGTTTCCCTTGTTGATTACTTCCCTGTTTTTGCTTCTTTTTGTTGAGCTGCCAAGCTCAGTACAGTGTGGCTCTGACTGCAGCCGTGAAACATTCCATGCATTTTGTATAGATTCAGAAAAGACTCGTGAGGAACAAATCTATTCTTAAAGAATATTCTTGAAGGCTTTTTTTAAAGACTATGCCTTACTATGTAAAATTAATGCAACTTCACTGACACTTGCTGAAGCAGGGGTACACGTCTGCTTTTGAATTCTCACTAGAGAGAATCATTAAAACAACCTGTAGGTCAACTAACAATGGTCAAAGAGAAGAAAGGGTGGAATGTATTCTTTCCCACGTCCGTCAATTCTGAACCAGCTGGTATAGAGCAATTACTGCCTAAGTTTCAGTGTGAAGTTGGAAAACTTTCCAAAAAAAAAAAAAAAAAAGAAAACAAAATCAAAACGATGAGCTCTTTAATCTCTGCGAGGAGGAATTAAGGCTACATTTGGTGTGTTAGAGTTTTTAAATTAAGCTCATATGCTCCAGAGTACAAGCTTGTTTTGCGTGATGTTCTGCTGCTGGAGCATGGCTTGCCTGGGCATTAAGCCCTGGCACAAAAGGCACTGGGATGGTTTGGAAATTAGGATAAGCAAATGGTGACACAGTGGATGTTCATTTATGCATAGTCTTGCTTAAGTGACTCTGATGAACAGTATGAATCAACATAACAGAAACAGCGCTAAAGGAGAACAGTTGACCTTCCCAAAAATGGAACCAATAAATAGTTGACAAGTATTGAAAGAAATATTTTCTTCTTTTATATTCAGATTGTCTGTTTTTGTCAAACAGGTGTATTTCTTAGGTTGAATCAAAAGTTTCAGATGCAAGTTCTTAAGTTACTTGAAAAATACAGTGTAAGTGGTGCAGACTGGTCTGCCAGCATGCCTCTGCTCTGAGGACAGTTTTCAGGCTCATTTGTCCCTAGCTGCCTGCTGAGGTTTTGTGCCTTCTTTTCAGGACATATAATTGTTGGCATGTTTCTCCTTCTTGACTTCTGTTACTAGTTTAAACCAGATGGGCCACAGGTAATTAGTTTGGCTTAGTGAAAACTGTGTAGGCTACTCCATGACAAGAACAGATCCCGTGCTTCTCCCTGTTTGGTGAACAAGGACTGCAAAGGCAACAGCTGGAGTGGGATGTGCATATTAAAGAAGAGTGCCAGCCCTTAACGTTCAGCAAAAAATTCATTAGGTACATAAATGTAATTTTGTTTCCTGATGAAAATAAAGCAAATTTTCACTTGTTAGTCTGTTAAAATTTACAGTCCCTTAGTGACATAAAGTACTCATAGTGTATGAAGTAACCATTCCCAGCACCTCCTGTATGGTGAATCTGTAGCACTCATGATTTTCTTGCTTGTCAAGCTGGCTAGGTTTTGTTGTTTCTTAAATGCCTATCCTAATCTTATCTGAGAATGTGGTAAAGATATTTTTACCATTAAGAAGACTTGAACACCGTCAGTCATGTGGTTTGTGATTTTTAGTAGAGATGTTTGTTAATTTTAAACTGTGATCTTCTCTGTGGACAACTGGCAGATAGCCCTTATCCTCTGAAGGCATCTGAATGTCACTATTCCTATAATGAAATTAGTGCACCAGCCAAAGGCGCTGCACAAGTAGGGTTGCAGGTTTTTATTTCTGAATTTAAGCTACTATTCAGAATTAGTAGAGAATGGTATTGGAAGGTTCAAATTAAAAAAATTATAATAAAGCAAAATAAACTATATTACTTTTCATAAGATTTATCTAACAAGCTCTTAAAATCTACAAGTGAATGAATGTTAGTGCAGTGCTCCCAGACTACCTACAGCATTAGAAGGTTCTCTCTAATAATCTAGCCCAGGCTTGCTAAAGTAATTATCTTGTGATATTCAGGCTGTTCCAACTCATTACAAATGAACAACTAAATTGTCATGCTTCCATTAAAATTCTCCTTTTTCATTTGCTCATTCTTTTATAAGTTTTATCTCTTGGGATGATGTGTCTCTGATTTATTAACAATAAGGTAGCCTTTCATATTACATAAGCAAAACAGGATTTGGAGATGTTAAGAACATGGGGTTTAGGTGGGAGGGGAAGGAACCTCCTGCTTTTGTCTCTGCTTTCATCTGTTCCAACACTTTACTGTGTGAAATTGGGAGTATGTTCTGTGAGTCGAACCAGATGAATATCTGTGACTTGGAAGAGTGAGCAGAGCTGATTGGACTGGTTTTGTGGAGCTGCCTTTCAGTTTGAGGGGTTTTTCAAATTAAAGAGGAATAAGATTTTCATAGAGATTGTTAAAAAAAGGGGGGAGAGAAATTTACACTAACTTGGAATTTGTGTTATTTGTTTTTCCTGAAATGGAAGGGTCTCAACACTGTGGTTCAATGGACTAACCTTTTGGTTTTGGAATGCAGAGTCTCTGATTTGTCGTATTGGTTTGAGTTTGCAGGCCGCAAGGTCAGATACTGTGTTTGGATCTTGCTTCACCTCTTGCAACATTTTGTCCTTAATAAAATAAAGGAAAAGAATATCACAAATGCTGATGAAGATTTTTGAATAACAAGCACATGCATTTTCTGAAGTGCTCGAGTAATATGCATCTCCGCAGAGGCCTTGATCTGATGTCTGCAAGGATGTGCTCACTGAGGGAGGGAGGTCAGGGAACATGCTGTGCTTTTTAAAATCTTCAATCAACTGCATGGAATTCATCCCCTACTATGTAGTAAATCTATTTTCATCTCTCTGAGAATCTCTTTTTTTATTTTTTGATTAAACATTCAGTGTGGTCATGTTCTTTTTTTAACAGCAGGGACTAGATCTGTAATTATTGTTTATGGCTTTGAACAGCAGTATTGTGGCAAGATCCTGTTGTTGTCCTGCCTACTTCATACAATGTCACTGTAGGCAGATCTTAATTCTATTATTAGTCTGATTTCTGAGATAACAAGGTGTCTGTAAGCTTTCTCTCATAAGTGTTTCACCTCTCTGCTAAAGCTTTTTTGGTATTTGACCAGTTTCAGACCGAATTGACATAAGCACAGAGTATTAATGATCAGGTCCCAGTTACTTAAAGAAAATAGGCAGCTGGATAGATGAAGATAACGTATCTTTTTTCTTCCCCCAAGACCCAGCTGTAAGAGCACATTGTAGATTGGATATCTATAAGACACCAGAAAATGTGGTTGCACAAAACATCCATGGAAACCAGGATCCATGTGGAACTGTTTTCTAAGTACTGATACTGGAGAATTCCTTCAGGGAAGTGTCATCTTAAGAGTTTTGAAAAACCTAAAAGAAGAAAGGGTAGTTACAAAACTGTCAAGGATTTTTTCTGATATGAAAATGGTTTCAGATTTAGCTTGTTTATGCATTTGATTACCTCATTATCAATGTGTATAATTGTGTGATGAAGAGCGTAGAGATTTCAGCTCTTTCTCCTATTTGCTGTAGAAGAGACTTCATGCAGGAAGAAACAGTGACTTTTTATTCAGTGATTGTGCATTAACTGAGTTCAGTGGTCTGTGTTCATAAAATGTAGTAGCATTATGCTATAATGCTCCTATCTGCAATGAGCTATGAAAACCAATAATATCTGATGGTGAAAAAAGATGGGAGAAGATTTGCAAACAGTTGCTTTACAGAAAATGATACGTGACAAGAAAATTAAGTCATTACTGAGAGGCTGACTTCTGAAATAGAATCATAGCAGAAACAAAAAAATCAATCAGTTTTCCATTATGAAGGCTATTCAAAGACATGAGAATACAGGAAACTTCTTTTTTGTAAGGGAGGGAGAAGGGGAGGTAACCCGACAAGAATGCAGTTCAAACCTGCAGGGAATAGCAGTCAGTTACAACACCTTTTTTTTCGTATTCCATTTTGAGAATAATCGTAGTGAGACAAGAAGTAATTGAGAATGTGGATTCATTTGAAAGTAAATGAAAGCAGCTTGCATTGTTGAAGTATTTTCCCAGTCTTTCAATATGAAAGACTGACAAGTCAAAACCTTATAGAAATACTTATCAGTAAAGCATTAATGGGAATTTTGATACATATGACTGTATGTAATTTGGCAGATTCAGGTAATAGACATTCTGGGCTATGAAACAAAGTCCCCTGCAGTTATTTTAGATATGGAAAGATAGAATGATAAAAAGAGATTGTGGAATTCTAAGCTGTGTCTACAGAAATACCAAGGAAAATAGGTAATTTCATTTTTTAAGTCTGTTATGTTGTCCCAGTAATAGGTTTGGGGGTTTTGTTTTGTTTTGTTTGAGGTTTTTTGCTGTTGGGGTTTTTTTGTTAGTTGGGGTTTTTTTGTGTGTGTTTTTTGTTTGTTTGTTTTGTTTTTTTTTTTTTGTTGGGTTTTTTTGGTTTTTTGTTTTTAAATTTACATATGACAATGTGCTGTTGGTAAATGCTGACGAATTCTCAGGAATATGTGCAAATAAGACTTATGCTCTGAGAGCTATTGTTTCTCTGTGAGTTCTACCAGGTTGCAGAGGAGGAAAAGTTGTAAAGATTGTGTTGAATTCCTGAGGTTTCTTACAGGAAGATGATTTCTGTGGATGTTTTATAAGGAAACTTCTTTTTTCACAGACTTAGTACCCTGTACTCAAAGTAGACTATGAAGCATATGATGAATTTTTGGATCATGGATTGTCAGTCAGAAAAGTAGGCAGAGTGATGCTTTGAGTCTGAACACTTCCTAGCTTTGCATCTGCTTTTCACCAGAGCATTTATCACTGCTAGAGAGGCTCTTTTTCTGGAAACATGGAGAGTATAATGGGTAAGGAAGACTTAAATATACAATATAATGCCTGACTGTATAGGTTGAGACATAATACTGCACTGCCACATTGAAACTGCCATGAAGGGAGCTAAAAACCCCAGTGCTTTTTCAGTAATAGGACAAACCAAACCTGTAACTATGAGAAGTTGCTAAAGTTTCTGCCACTTCACTGAATATTTTGGAAATAGTATTCAAAGTTTAAAAGAATGATAGACTTTTGATTTAGATTTGGGAAATATTAGTCTCATGGACTTTGCATATTCTGTGACACATTCCTTGACTTTCTTTGCACTGAGTTTCTCAGTGAAGTAGTCAGTAGAACATACCTGCCCTTGAGCTAAGTTTACAATTAAATATCAAAATGATCGGAAAACTTCGAATTTGAAGCATAATAGCTGTTGAAAAATATTTTGGTTTTATCCTTTACTGCCAATTTTCTTGACTCAGAGCAACTCTAAAGGCATGAATCAAGTAGTCTGGTTTTTGCTTGTGGGCAGTTTCCCAAAGTGCTTGACTAGGGCAGAGTTGACTGGTGGTACTCATTGATATAGTCAGTGGTGCTTGCCTTTTTGGGAAGAGTGGGGGTGTTTTAACACTATACATGAATGGACAAAGCATATTCACTGCTGCTGGCTTTGTTCCAAGTTGGAAATTTATGCCCTTGCTGCTCAGATGGCATTACTATGTCATGGAAGTAGTTGAGTTACAAGATTGCTTTGGAGAAAATGATGACAATATCCATTTTAACCTGTGGGTTTCTTCTTAAGTTACACATGCAAATTTCATTAAAGTACTACCTAGCTTAATCTATAAAGCAGTCCAACTTGCCCTAATATCTAATACACATTATAATTACTTTTTATGCTTTTCCTGTCATGAGTAATCACAATCAATGTACTGAAAATGTGTTTTGCTAGAGTTTGCACAGGGGAATTGCTTTGCCTACAGACATCCAAGTTGCCATGACATTGTTTCAAAGTTTTGTTTTGTTTTTTTTTTTTTAAATTCTGGTAGAACGACTAGTTTTCAATCGCAGTAAATGACAAGCAGATAACTATGCGAAAAACCAATAGGTTTCAGAAATGAGGATTTAATTTGTTAAAACCCTGGAAGGAAAGGGAGGGGATTTCTTCTTCATAGGACCAGTATATCACTATTTCTGAAACTCTGAGATTTCCACACCACCACTGTGCTTCGTACACATTTCAGCTACGTAATCCAGGGTATGTTTGGTCAGGTTCATTGACCTGACTTGCACATATCACTCATGCTTTGCTCTCTTGTAACACGATGGGCGTGTTATGTGATTTAATCTGCCCCACTTTGTAACCTGGTTTCTGTTCACCCCTTTTCCAATGCAGTGGAACAGAAAGTGTCCTTGTAAACTGATCAGTGAACACTGTCATGCTCTGGTGATCCACTCAACACATATTGTTGGATATAGAATTTGCACACTGATCCAAAATGGATAAGGGTCAAAATATGTGATTTTTCTGTTTATTGCTTGCATCTGTCACTGAACATCGTTTTGGTTTTTACATTTAAGATGGAACGTGAGTGGTTTGGAAAGTGCATCTTGTCTAGACAGGGATTGCCTACTAATTTCTAGAGCAAGTAGGGGTTACTGCTATTACTGGGAAGGTCTGGATTCTTCAGTCCCTCTCTTCTACTCTTTAGAGGAACCTTGTACAGTACTATGAATCTGGCTCTTGAATGGCAGAGAAGCACTACAGAATTTGTAACTGTTTAACCACCTTTTTTCTCTTTTTCTTCCCTTTTTATAATGTGCCCTTATGAACTCTGATCTCCTGGATTATTTAGGGCAATATGCTACTTCTCTACCTGTTTGTCTCTTGTTGACATGCTTCAGAGCCCTCTGAAGTTCTCCTGGCAGCAGCTTCTCCCCCATTTTTGCAATGTGATTAGGGCTGCCTGATGTTCCCTACTGTGCTATTTGTGCTGCTAGTTTGAAGTTACAAATTCTCTTTGAAACCGATTCAATGTTTTCGGGCAACTTGTGTGAATTAATTGTTTCCAGCTTGAATGATTGAAGAAGGTCAGTAGTCTGAGACCAAAACTGACATAATGTACACCCTCTCACCCATGAAGCTAAGGTAGATATTAATCCAAGGCTATATTTTGTAGATCAAGAGTAGGTAAAAAAAAGGAAGTAAGAATTGTGTTCAATATTTCATACAAAGATATGCTGAGGGCATTACTAGACTGTTGTCTAGAGAAGGTCATAGAATGGATTTCTTCTTCCTGTCACTTTCCCCTGCCCAAAGAAAGAGACAGATCTGTGTTTGTCTAAAGAAAACAGGTTTGTATAGTCTTTCTTATGTACAGTATAAACTGAAGTTATTGTTCTTTTTGAGATTATTAAAAAAATTACCTTTGGTCTATGTTTTTCTATCAAAAGCTGCACCCCTCCCTTTATATGCCTCAGAGAACTTAGTTTTGTAAGTGTCAACACCAGTTCAACAGGCCAAGCAATTAAAGGTTTTGCAAAAGCTTTTAGAGTTCAATTGATTGCTACCTAAGGCAATTTAATTAGTCCACAGCCCTTGTAGTCAGTATTGTAGCCATGCTGGAAATGCTTATTTGGTAAGTGTGTTGTAGAAGTATGATTATTCCCACCGGCAACCTCTACATAGCATTGAATTTTATTATGAGAATGGCACTGAGATATCTTTTTTTTTTTAGCCACCTCAGAGTGAAAGATTTTTCTTATGTGATCAAATGGTATGAAACCCAAAGGAGAGAATAAGCCAGGTTATTGTAGTAATTTATCTCTTCCTGTTGTTTCTGTTTTGCTTTGTTTTGAAAGGACTAACCAGCCGGGAATGTTCACAAAGAAGGAATTTGATCAGTTGGCCTCAGCAGTAGACAGCTTCAGTCTCATGACATACGACTATTCAGCACCGCATCGGTAAGGCTCCGTCTGACTTTAGAAAGATTGTTGAAGCAACTGATTCCTAGTGAAGTCACTATTAAATCTACACTATGAGATAATTTTTTCTAGTAAACTGGATAGTGTGTTGTGACTGTACTGGATACTGAAATTCTGGAATAGTATTTAGGGTAGGTGACTTTTGAGCAAGCCCTAACTCAGTGCTTTCTTTGACAGCAATGTGTATTTGAGATTTGGATATTAGGAAAGATTTTGTACTCAAGCTAAAATGTCATCCTTTTAAAAAGATAACCTGACACTTATTCTTTTCTAGGCCAGGTTCTTTTGTTTTCAGTTGTTTAGCACAGTTCTGCAGGATAGGTAGACAAATAATCTACTATGTATCATTGTCAAACAAATTAGTTTTAAAGCACAATTGATAATTCATTTGCTTTTAAATATGACCATGATTTCCAGCGACATTCCTCTGATGTATTAGCATGTTGAGTTTGAAAGGCACAGATACCGTGAAGGCTTTGAGGCAGATAATTAGTAGGGAGTAGAAGATGCTGATATTTGTTAAGACTAGAACATACATCTCCTTTTAATCATGTTAGCAAGTGTTTGAGGGAAAACCTGGTCTCCTCTCCAGTGAGATAGGAATCGAATGAGCCCAGTATCCTGGTGTCATATATATGACAATTCAATTACTCTATTTAATACTTAGTATTAAGGCTATACCCTTTTTTTTCAATGTAGCTTTTTGTTAAATAATTGCCTATTTCGGGGTTTTCCCCAGAAATAAGTGTTAAACAATCATTAAAACCTGTCTTGCTTAGCAGTCCTAATTTTATATTTCTTTGTGTAAGTAAATGGTGGATTTTGTCCCAGTACGTTTTGCCAGTTTTCAGTAAAAACATTGAGGATGGTATTGGAAAACAACTGAAGTCATACAGAGTTTTGACATGTAGTATAGGCATCGTGCAAGGCCCAGTGACAGAGAAAATGGGCTGAGGGGAACCTTTTCTTACCCTCTGTAAGGAGTCTTATGTCCCTGCACCTTAGAATGAAATCACAAAGTCAAGAGTGGGGCAAGCATGTTTTGTGCATCAGCGCTTCAACCTACTGAAGAATATGCATTTAACCTTCAGAGGATTGTGGGTTCATCTTCACTGATTTTTGTGAGCCATAATTTGCTTTTTTACAGTTATGCAAGTCAAAAAAGAGAAGACTGAGAGTGAACATATACTTTTCCTGACAACTTGTTTGATTTTTGCTAACTTGACAGACCTGGTCCAAATTCTCCCCTTCCCTGGGTACGAGCCTGTGTTCAAGTACTGGATCCTGATTCAAAATGGAGAAGTAAAATACTTCTAGGGCTGAATTTTTATGGCATGGACTATTCTGCCTTGGGAGCCTCTGGGGAACCAATCCTTGGTAGCAGGTATGACTTCTCTGAATAGTAAGTACTTATGTATAATATATTTTCTCACAAACCTTAGAAATTCACAGGTATTCTTCTTTAGAAGTATGGATGTGTTAGCAACATAGAAATGGCAAAAGTGATAAATCTGCACATGAAATAGTAGCTCACCAGTTAGAGTAAGACATGTAACTTCTCTTCCCCCTGCAGATATGCAGATAGATGGCACAGTTATCCTGTCAGAACTCCTATAGAAAAATGATTTGTATACTTTCCCCTCTTTCCTCTATCCATGTTTGTATGTGCAGGTTGCCATCTCTGTGTTAAAATGTTCCTCAGTATTCTCTTATGCTCCATATCATTTTAGGGGTTCATGCAGTTGTCCTAATGATTGCTGTTCTCAGCTCCTGAAGTTGTTACCTGTTACTTTGAAGTTTGATACTGGTTTCAGACAGCAATATGCCACCAAGTTTCTTTTCAGTAGAAAAAGCTGCAATAAGCTTACCTGGAGAAAAAAAAAAATCTGTAACAAGATAAAGGGAAATATTCCAAAGCTAGCTTGAAATTTTATATTGATTCTCAGAGGAAAATGGTTGGTTTTAGTTTTGGGTAATAGCCACCTGTAATAACAGTGAGCTTTGTAGAAATACAGTCAGGGGATAGTACATCAAGCCAGAAGAAGAAGCAAGAACAGTGAATTTGGCAGGAAAATCAGGTTTGTTCAGAAATTTGTTATTACGTTTTGAAATAGAACCGAGACAAGTGGAAACAAACCTAAAGCACACAAGGTGACTGTTCTCAGTTTCAGAGGTTACTAAGTTCATTACCCCACAATGTTTGAATATAATAACAGCTTGCTTTTTAGACATTGAAAATACTGAGGTGGTTTGTGTAAGGCAAGGGTCTAAATTTTTTATGTCAGTGCCTTCAGTTACACAAACACACTGTCATCACTGTGCTTGCCTCTGCTCTCTACCTGCTTCTCCTTGGCTCTTTGCAGGGCTATAATACTGTAGTCACCCTTTTTTCCTGGTGCTGAATTGTGTTTGAATGTGACTAACAGAAAAGGGGAAAATAAGGCCATTGTCTACAGCGAAAGGTATATAGCAAGTGTTTCAGAATGATTTCTGTAACATTTGTTGTATTGGTTAGGCAGGAAAAAAATAGTCAAAGCATTGTTGATTTAGAGACCTAATCATACATGTTCAGCAAAATTTTGTAGCTTCACTGTAGTATTTACATTTCCTTTTGCAAGTAGGAGTATAGCACTGTCTAGCAGAATAAAAGGTTCTTGCTTTTTTCCTGAACTGCAACTTGTGAAATGAAGTTTCCCCTTGAAAAACCACTGCACACTAGGATGAGATCTACTTTTACTTTTCATAGATTCTTCTGTACTATGTTACAGTATTAATTCATGTTGCTTTTTAATTAATCACAAAAATAACCTTGCTAAGATTCGTATATGATTACTAACTTACACTGAAGAAGGCTGTATTTACCTGTATGTAGGACACTGGTGCAGTGTGGGACAATGTGTTTTATATAGAGAATGGTCCTGTTAACAAATTCATTGACAGATCAGGAGATTGCAGTTTTTCAGGTACCTACCAGAAGCAAGGTTCTGTACTAAGTGTTTAAGAGACTTTGAGTTTATACATAAAACACATCCATTTTCATTTTGCTGCTTTACCTTTACCTGGTTAAGTTTATTTTTCCAGAAATACACTTTTGATCATGCACAGTTATGTATTAGCCTTTGTTGTATGTGTCATGTGTAGTAATGCAGTAGTAGAATAGATTCAAGGTAAAACAGCTTCAAAATAGGCCAAGCTTCTGACATAAAGATAACAGAAAAAAAGAGAAAAATATGTTTTTAAAGTAAAATGAGCTTTCTGCCACTTGATACGTATCAGGCTGTTTGTAAGGAAGTCCTTTGACCTACAAAAAGTGTTGAAGGATTGATTCATGGCTCCTTTAAGGCACCCTCCATGTGTTGTTAGTGATAGTGAAGTTAAGCTAAAGTACTGATATTAAAATTAATTCAAAATCTATTCACTTATGAGCAGTATGGTATCAATTTTGTTGTAGACTTCTGCTCAAGTTTTTGCATCTGAAATTTGTTGCATGTACAAGTCCCCAACATGTCAGTGCTTCTAGGCACACTGTAAGGTGTACGCTATCTTACTGAAGCATATCTGTTGGAATCTGATCCTCTTTAAGAAGAGAGATGGAGGATTGCAAGATTCAGTGGCAAACTGTCTATTCTCAGATCGTTTGATGTCCATTTATTATGCACTTAAATTGATTATTAGTAAAGTGTATGCATACGATTGCATGCAGAAACCTTTGCTGGTCTCATGTTTGTTTTTCTTTAGGATAGGAATTAGGTGATGGGAAGAGGCTCTGAACATAGATAGATTTCATTCATTGCATATTTTTTTCAGTCCAGAAATGTATAAAATAACTTACAGTAGAATTCCTGTTTGCATAAAATATTCTTTGGCAGTGTTTTTTATGGCAGGATGTAATCTGAAGGTAGAGGTACTTGAAAAGATATACAACTTTGCCATGTAATCTCCTGTTTCCTTCTTACACATCCTAAGAAGTAATAGGTATATAAGTATATGCTTGTATTTGTATATATATCTATATCTCAGGATTAAATGAAATGAAAATAATTTTTCTCTTTTAGCACAATGTTTGTCCTTGGGTGTTGTTACAGCAGGAACTACAGTTTGTATAATTGCAGTAACAACCTGTTTGTCTTGCAGGCCAGTCACAACTATTACTTGTTAATACAGTGAGTCATTCTCAGAGGCTATAGCACATTCTGGTGCTGTAATCAAGCAAGTACCATTGTTGGTTAGCTGGAGGGAAGCTACATTCAAGTATATTTCATTGTGACATAATTTGTATGAAATCCTAAGCCAGAAATAAAGGTTTTGTGTCTGTGATTCCCCGAATTACCTCTAGTGCTTCTGGCAATGTTTTCTGCCCTCTGGCTGTCAAGAATGAGGTGTCTGAATTGCTGAGATGCAGTCATTATAAACTTTCCACTGTGTTAAAATCCAAACATAACCATCTGGTGCTGCTGACTTGCTGTTCTAATGATCAGCTGGTTCCAACATGTCCTCTATTGATGCTGCAACCTGACAGTATTTCCTTTTCACCTCCAAAGTCTATGTCCTGGGTAAATAATTCTCCAGTATACCCTGAAGCTTAAGAAATTGTTTAGGCTTTCTGAGGAATTTTTGCTTTTGAGTCCTTTTAGAGACCTGTAGTAGGTCAGCAGGCCCTCAATCTCACAAGCTCTTACTTCCCAAGTACTTTTTTTGCCTTTAGCTATCTGCTCTACAGAATCTCTCTCAATCATCGGGACACTATATTTCAGTTGCAGTTTTGTTTTGCATTCTCATGGGAGGTTAGACAGCAGTGTAGTGGTGTTTTTCATTCCACACCATCTAAAATCTACACCCATTATGACCTGGGCCAAAAGGGAACTGATAGACTTCATTGCTAGCTGTGAATTAAAAGAAGTGTAAATCAAAAGCTGTCATGTGGCAATGGTGTCACGTTTAATAAATCAACCTTCTTTATTGAGCATATCCCTGCTAAGTTTAATGTATTGATGTCATTTTATCCCTTTTCCTGTATAGTGTTGAAAGAGGGAAGATGCATCTCTGATGTTCCACCTGACTGTATATAACTTGTGAATGTATGCTGCACCCAAGCTGCTTTTGTTCCAGCTATAGCTGTTGAAAATAGATATGTGAATGACTCCGTTATTTCAAAACAGTGCTGTGTGTGCTTACATTTTATTTAAAGTAATCTGAATAGGGATTTTTATGTTAACTTTAAACATTTAAGAAGATTGATGTAATAAATTGCCAGAAGAAGCAAGGAAGAAAATAATTTGACAATGCATTTTGCTATTCAGAGACAGAAAATAAGATGAGTTGCAAGCAATATGAGGATGTAGAGTTCTACTGAGAATTTTATTGGCTGCCTGCCATTCTGTAAATAGCAGGTCATAAGAAGTGGTACTTAGAAACAGTTAGAGGTGAACTTTATCTCTGAATTATCATGGCAGTGTCTTTATTAGCAGCAATTTAAGAAGATTTGGGCCAACTGTGACTCATGATTTTGCCTTACAGAAGGTAGCAAAAAGCTTATGCTTTTTCTCTTCAAGCTGCAAGGCTTTTACATTTCTCTTCATGCTGTAATTCTCCCAGGACTTCCATTACTTCCCTGTATGCCAGGACTGTGTTTTTTTATATAAGCCATTTTTCTCATCATTTATATAATGTGGGGGAGATACTAGTATTTCAATTAAACTGATTTACCAATTGACTCTGTAGGACTGAGTGTCTCGATCTGCTGATGAGCTCTCCTCTTTACTGGAGAAACTGTTAAACACTTTCTTCTTAAATTGTACTGCTGGGTCAGATGGTAAAATCATGAGAGTGATAGGAGAAAGTTACAATTGGGCCTGAAATCAGGAGTTATTTCTATATTACAAATGTCTAAATATTCCAGGAGTGTTTCAAAAGGTTTATTCTATTAAATTCCCTCTGGAATATTCTGTGTGGCCTCCATGATATATCTGCCCCTCCCTTTAGGAATGGAAAGTGAGTGTGAACTCTTAGCTGAAATTGTAAGACTAGTTAATTCATGTAAGGTAGATAGAACATCTTATGAAGAAAAATTATGGTCATATTTCAGCTTATCCAAGTTGTAAATTTGATGGTAAATACAAAAGCTGGTTTAGTTTTTTTGTTTGTTTGTTTGTTTTTGAAATGTAAAACATATTCCTTATTTCTTTTGAAATGAGGAAAGGTGGCTTTTGCTTATTAGGCAAATGATTGGTTCTGAAGTTTATTTGTACAATGACATAGTGGCTGTGAGTGAGTGTGTATGTCTCAGGGCATCTGCTTTAAAAAATGTGCTCTTCTCTGTGTCTCAGATATTTTTCTGATAGTAAATATGCTAGAGGCAATATTTAGGCAGTTAAATGTTGACAAAGTAATAAGGATATAGTTCTTTACTGTCTCATTGTACTCTAAGCAGTAGAAGATGGCATGATGAAATTAGGAAAAAATACTTCTGTGGTTTAAAACAGAAGAGCCAGAAACCTTTACTGTAAATTAAAATTAATTTATCTCTCTAGATTTGTGTGTGTGTGTCTGCACCCAGTGTAAGGTGAAAGAAACTCATGCCTTTGGTAGCCTTATTTGGGCTTGTGAGATCACTAGTGGTGGATTTAAAACCACTTCTAGCTCTGAGTCTCTTCAAATATATGCGGATTAACAAAGAAGATAGAACAGATACCACTGTGTATGTACCCAGATCACTCCACTATGAATCCCTTAGCTCCCATTGCCCCACTCTCTCTCATGCTCTCTGCTGAAGGGATAATGATTAATTTGTGCCTGGTGTTGGCTGTTCCTCACAAGATACTCATTGTGTTCAGTTCCATTGCAAATGGCTGTTCCTCACAAGATACTCCTTGTGTTCAGTTCCATTGCAAATCAATTGGGGATGAGTCTGAAAAGAGCCCCCTGAAAATGCTTTATGTCTGTATACAAGTTAGCCTAGAGCTGGCTTAGTGCACTGTGCTGACTTGTTGGACCATGTGCAGGATAGATTCCTCTGGGAAACTTCTGATTCTGAGTGCAGGAAGCCCTCTCTTTGAGCCAAAAGGCAGCCCAGGTGAAGCTCAGCCTGGGACTTAGAAGCCACTGACAGGAATGCATGGGCTAAAGCATTGGCTCCAGGCAGCTGGATATATTTTGCTCTTATTTCTAAACAGGGAGAGTTTTTGACTTCTTTTCTGAAGGGAGAAATAAAAAAACCACAAGCAAACAAAAAAAGCTCTCAAAACCCACGGAGTTGTAGACTGTTTGCCTGTTGTCTTAGTAGAAAATGGGCAGTAATGAGATCATTTGTATTTTGTTGAAGGAAGGGCACTGTTTGATGTGTAGTGTATGCTTGGGGTTTTTTAACAGACAAGCTTTTATTTTAAGAACAAGTGTCTTAGAATTTTTCTAATCTTAAACTGATCTTGCAATCCTCATTACCTAATTTTAACATTAATCTGTTCAGTGAATTGAATTGCCGTGATCGTTGAGGAAGCAGTCAGATTTAAAATAACAATAGGGTCCTGTTGAAACTGATCTGAATATCATCAGCACAGATTTAAAAGTTGCAATGAACTTTCTTGGTAACTCAAATGTAATTTCAGTTCCTTGAATTTAGAGTAAGACAACTATATACTCCTTCATTTGCTAAAGAGCACCCCTTCCACAGCTTTATTTAGCAAGCTCTGAAAAGTAAGTCCTGGCAAAGCACAGTTGTTTTTGATTTTTGTTTTTCTTTCCTTTTTATTTTTTTTTTAATGAAGTCATGTCTTTATTACTTGGCTGTATGTATGCTGTCAAGCAAACTGCCCAAAAGTGGTGCTGGGGACCCAGTCCTTATACAATGAGCCTTTGGGGTTTTTCTTTTGAGATGACTCCAGTCTGGTCCTATGGGCTGAAGCTCATTAGCAGTTAGAGTGCCAAAAAAAGCATCCATTTTATGCACTCTGAGTCTGCTCCATGATGCAGACTGAACTATGGTGCTAGTTTTTATTGTAAAACTCCATCCCGATGCGAACTGTAAGTTTGATATAGGCAGCATCACACAATCCAAATGCCTCCTTTCATTTTGACCCAATGCTTTTAAACAGTGCAATTAAAGAAGGAAAAGGTAAAGTTACAAAACATTGATTATTCTTCGCATAAGGCGGTGGGAAAAAAGTCTTTAAAAATTTTTTTACATTTCTCAGTATTTTTTTTGTGCATAGTTGTTTCAGAGGGCAAAAATAAATGTGCTTGTTTATTGCAATTCTAGAGAGAAGTAGCAATCAGGCAGCAAAGTATGTGGAGTCATCTAATTACCAATGGAAGGCCTTAATAAGCGAGTGAAGAGCCAGTGTGGAAATATGTAAAAATTTAGGAATACGGCTGAAGCCTTGAAGTGATACTTGCAGCAAATAGTAATGGAACATGTAGCTATATAGTCTTTGAAGTAATTGGAGTACAGGTGTGTTCCACCACATTAACTGCTTTTGATTTGTACAAACAGCTTGCTTACACTTGGAAATTATACAGCAGGTGGTTGAAAAGGTTTTTGGTGTAACATTCAGTAGTGGTACAAGGTCCAGTAAATTTTTGCTTTATGATTTTGTAAGATATTTCAGTATATTAGTGGCAACAAACACAATCAAGTTTTTTCACCCTAAATTAATTCATTAATTCATGTTAGGTGAATGGATCTGGAGATGCTGACTACTAAATTTTAGCTATAATAAGTTTTTGGATTTTGCGCTCTAGGAATAGGAGAGTTGCATTTCAGAATTTTACTGGAATGCAATGTTGTTCATGTCTAAAATGGAAACCAAGGTAGACTGATATTTTGTCACAGTATTATGAAAATTACTATTAATTAGTTATTTGGAAACTCAATGAAATCTAAAAGAGTATGCCCCAAATTTATCTATATATCATGAATAGTTACCCATTTGTTATGTTTTTGTGCATGTCATTTCCATGTTTAAACCAAATGTTGGTTTTGTTGCACTATTTGAGAAAGAAACTGTCTTTGAAATAAGTAAAAAATATCTCCATAAACTACATCTTTGTAAATCTTTTGCAAATAGTTTCTGCCTTCTGTTAGTGACCTGTCCTTAAGATTTGGAAGGAAAAAGAAAATTCCTCTAGAATGGTATTTGGCATAGAGTGCCAGGTAGCTGTATTGCCAGGCCTGGAGCAGGTACATGCACTTCCCTGTCTGTGAGCGAGGATGTGCATCAGGCGAGGGGGTTAAAGGGGAGTCTGGAAGTTTTGTGACCCACTTTGTGTAAGGCTGGGGCTGGTCCTACTGCCAAGCTCAAATACAGGGTGGGGGTGTAGATGGCAGATGGTGCTTGCAATTTTGCATATAAATTAATTTACTACCATGGGCAAAACCCAGAGGAGGTCATCTTCTCTTTACTGTTTCCTTGTATTTACCAAATTTAGAGACATTAACGTTGTACAAGAGTTTTTCCTATGAGTGAAAGCAAATGTCCCTGAGTCCTGGGCTTTGAGCCCCAGTAACTTAAGAAACTAAGGTGTTTCCAGCTGAGAAGCAGTTGTGGGTTAGAGGTCTGTACATAATACACTGATCACTTGGAGCCATAAATCCAGAAAGGTAAAAGTCAATGAAACTGTCATTTGCCATGTTCTTGCACTGCTTTGAATATGTTTTAATGGATATAGGTATAGTTACATTCCATTAGATTCTACAATTTATAGTAATAAGGCACTAGACAGTTTGAGAAAACTCAGTATAGAAGTGGAATATATTTTAGTATTGGCAGAAGAAATGAAGTAAAGATTGCTTTGGGGAATAATAATTTACAGAATTGGTCCTGGGTTTTAACGTTTGTGGATTTTAACTGTGTGGCGAGAAATCAATGAGACATGCCCCTTTAGGGAGACCCTTATTTACCACACCTGGGAAGCCAATATGGTCATTGCAAACTGTCATTGCTGAGCTTTCATTACCCCGTGAATACAAGAGGAAAGCTTTATGGGGAGCATAATGTCTCTGCAGTTAACACTTCGATTTTGAGTTATAAACGTGATGTGGGGGTCTCAAAGCACCTTGATCGCTGCTTACTTAGAAATTAAAAGTCTAGTTTCTTCGGATTTTTAACCTTTACTTTTTTTGGAAAATAAGTCTTAGCTGAGTCCAGGCTTTCTTAAGTGTTTATATTATCCTGGTTTTGTTTCTGTACTTGAGTTTGCATATTGAAGGACTCCTGAACAATTCTCTTTTTGTTGATGCATGTATCCTTGGGAACATGAGTTAGAAGACAGGGGAATGGGTAGAATAGTTAAAGATGAATTTAAGGTAAATTGTTTGTCATTTGTAATTTCTCTTACAGTTGACCCTGAAAACCAGTATTATAAACATCTGTATATGTAAAGTGGATATCATGTTGCAAAGGTTTAAATCTTAAGTGTCCATGTCTCTGTAAGCCTTACTTGAAGATGCCAGTTATAAGATTTTTAGAACTATGAGCTGATAAGAGCAAGAGACATGGTTCTTCCATTTAAAGGCATAGCTGAGTATGGCAGTACCTGTGATACTTCTTGTGATTTAGAAGCAATTATATTCAAGAGAATTTTAACTGTCCTTTTTATTCTTCCTCACAAATCTAATCATGAAAGAAAACTGATCAATCTGGTGATAGAAGCTCTCCACCAAATCAAGTTTTGTCTTAAGAAAATCAATTTAAATTTGAGTCAGGAGAAGAGAAGGTGCTTGCTAAATGTAAGGTCAACTTAGTCTCTTCCCATATTAAAAAAAAAAAGCCCTGTTCCACTGAGGGTAGTATGTCAAGCTTACAGAGAGCTCCAGCAATACATTTCAGTCAGAGCTGAAAACCTTTCTCAAAAAACGAAGAATTTTCATCTTGCTTCTTACCCCAGAGTCTTCCTTGAGAAAATGCATAACAGGAATATTAAAAATAAGATGTGCCTGAAACCCTGTAGTTGACTGCCAGCATTTATTTAGCAAATGTATTAAGAATAATTGAAAATCTTTGGGGTTTTAAAGCAAAAATCTGAGACTGAATCATGAACTTGCCTAATGTAACCTGCCCTTAATTTGCAAAGAAACCATTTGCAATTAGTCTTTTGTGAAATGGTCATTATCAAGCTGCATAATAAAGGACTGATAGCATCCATTACTATGTACAGGAATGTCTTCCAAGATAAATAGTATTTTATTAGAATCTGTTTCATAGTACTGTGAGAAAGAGATGTTTAAATAGGAGTGGATTAGGGACATAAAATCTTCAAGTGTATTAGTAGGTAGAATTAATCAGTAGGGAGTCTGTCAACAGGTGAAACAATTTGTTCTGAAGAACTCCTCAGTAATCTCATCCTTGAAAGGAAAAGAAGTGGGGTTTTTAGCTGTAGTAAGGAAGAGTAAATGTCTTCAAAAATAGTAGTAGTTTTAGAGCATGGAAAAATTACATGGAAAAAATTACACAGAGCCATTTGTTTCAAATGACATTAATGTGCATCTTTTCACATGTGCTGTTCAGAATTACATTCTAAATAATTTGCTTTCACTTTGTCTAAGCTCACTGCAGATAGTTATTAGAATTCTCTTAGCAAGGGACACAATTTGCAATCACCCCTTCTGCTCTGCTACGTGTTGACAGCTTCTTGTTTGAAATTAGAGTGTTGCTGTTCACATGGATTTGATGAGAAGTTATCCATGGAATTGTGGCACTGTTATTTATGTACATTCTGTGTAGAAAAACTATTGGAGCAATCTAGTGTAATTCACTGTGATACCTATGGGGAGGGTTTAAAATTTTAAGAATGGGTTATTTCCAAAATTGTTTTTTCTGTCTCCTTAATATCCAAATTTCAAAATTTTGCTCACAGACCAGTGGAGTAGTATTAGCTAATCTAAGTCATATTTTCTGCTTCTTTGTGTTTTGACCACTGTTCTAAATATTTCTTGGGTTCTGACATGAAATTATTGCTGTTTAAATGTTTGCTTTCCTCTATGCATGAGTTTGGAAAGCTCTGCAATTAAAGTATTTTGGCAGCTTTGATTTCTTGGGTATCTGAATTTTAGTAATAGAATGTTTCTTGAGCTGAAAATTTTTTAAAAGATGCTGATTTATATAATAAAACTCTTTTTTTCACAGGATAACAAATTTATTCCAGAGTTTATTTTCACATTAAAATTTCAACTTGGAATCTTTGTTTTGATTGTTATTAGGAATGGGAAGCACATTTTAACATTTATCTATTTTACCCTATTTTACACACAAAGCTTGCATCCATTGCAAAACTACTTGTTCATGAAAATGAGTCCTCAGCTGGCACAAAATCAGACATAAAGGCAAGAAGAGTGATGGGGGAAGAGAAGGCTTTTGAAGTTAATCTTTCCTCATTTGTATAAATGCATAATTTGAAAAATGCTGGTATATGTTTATTCAGTACATTTATGTCAGTTTTAAAGCTGATTTCACTTTCCGTAGTCTAATTGTGTTCTCTAGTAGCCAGTTATAGCCAAGTTGAACTAGCAATATTTGTGGAAATAAGGGAAAAAAATCCTTGCAGAAAAAAGTCTGAATCATATTTGATAAAAAAAAAAAGAGCTTGACTGTTTCTACACAAATGCTTGGCCTTGAAGAAAAATAAGGAACATAAAATTGTGGTATAAGTGATAGAATGATACACTTACTGCAAAATGCTCAAATTCTGAATTTAACTTCTTTGTAAAGCTGCTCATTTCAGTATGTGGAGCAAGGATTCTCTGTATGTAATCTTTCAGAGCTGTTAATGTTTGGAGCATCTTACCATTTAATACAGTTATCTTTTTAAGGATGCATAAAACCCAAGTGGCTGCAGCGTTAGGATATTGGGTGTAAGGTACATTGTGGATGACCGTGTTAAAATGCTCTGGTGCAATGACACTAAATGTCCTCATTTTCCTGTGTTTTCTTTCCTTCAGTTTTTTGCCATTTTAATACTGGTGACATAGTGACTACTTTTCTGTGGTCATGTCTTCAAGTTTAATAGAATAGTAAAAGAATTATTGGTTAATAGAATCCTTATCTGGAATTATTGTTCCCCTATTTTAACAAAAAGGAATGTCATAGGATGGTCAGTTTGTCCAGAAGGAGCCATCACATTAAAGGGATGCATTTGAGACCTTTGACCAGAACTTTCAAATCTCGTTGCCTGAAGCTATGCTTTTAACTAGATGATCTGCCTTGCCTTTTCCACCTCCTTTGAGCATTTTCTATTTCTGTTTAAATGCAACTTTAATTAGTCCAAGTTGAATCTGTCCTTTAAATAACCCGACCTTGGCACACAGGACTTTCCACCTTCAGAATGTTTTTTGCTAGGGCTGTCAGACTGAGGCCTGCAGTTTTTCACTACTGCCAACATGGTATTTGAGGAGAACAGTGCTGTGCAAATGTTTTCCTTTCCTTTGCTAGTATTTTTGTTAAACCTGTATTTCTTGTCAATATGCCTGATAACTCACGGTGCTGTTTCAGGGGGAAGTGACGCCTCCCATGCCCTCCAAAAGCAAGCTCTTGGGGGAGACAAGAACTGTTCTAGAGTTTGGAAAGCAAATGATAGGAAAACGCATTCAAAAGAGAGAGACCCTGAGGAGAGAAACCCTTGTTCCTTTAGCTGGCAAGATAAAAAAATCAAGGTTATGTTTGTAAGGGGAAAGGAATATAATGGTGAAAAGGCAGAATTTTTAATAGATCTATACCCGCTCTTTTTCATTTCCTTTCTCGATGCTGTTGACTTCACTGTGAAGCCACAGCAGTTTATTTAACCTCTTCCTCTTTATTTGAATTATTAGAAAAGCAAACATGTTTGTATTTTACTTTTAGAGGTATTGCTGGTAAGAGATCTACATTTCAACTTTGGTAAATATTGAGATTTTTAGTACAGATTAAACAGGTTGGTATTAATTTCAGTATGCAGCTTGTGCTTGTGTAGTGATTCTGTACCTAAAACTGAGAAGATACCACTTAAAATTAACACACCTGTGGTGCATTGTTTAGAGCAATACCAAATATAGGTAATGCAAAATTCAAGAACACTGCAGTAATAGGACAATAAATATCTGGTTGTCAGCTAGAGACCTTAGCTGGGCTGTGCTGCTGTCTTGTTTTGTTGGGTTTGAGCGGTTAGAGGGGAATATCTGATCTTTTCACTGAAAGCGAGTATGTGTTCTGCCGTTCCCAGTAATAGCTTTTTATTAATTTCCAGTTTCTTGAATTGCTTTAATCTTATACATTTAATCAGTCACTTAATGAGTCCTAGCCATTATCTCTCATTCTTCTTGACTCCTGATTCTTCTGATTTCTCTTAAAGGCCCTTCCTATTAACCTCACTCCTGCCTTATATCTCGCAGCTTCAGACTCTCACTAGTTGTTTATATTTAGCCATAAACTGAGGCAATCTTCATGAATGGAGTTGCTTTGCCTTTTCCCACCAGACTATTTGTCTGGTGGATAGATTTTTGACGGGGAGAAAAAATGGCAAATATGGAATCTGTTACACAAGCGAAACCTCCACCAGGGTTGCTGTGAAGTTGGGGAAATAACTATTTCACTCTCATAGGAATTAAGCTGAATTTTTGCTTCCTAAACATGTTTCTTACTAACACCGGTTCAGGTAAATAATTTTTATTATGCAAGTGACACTGCAAGAATCATCTCATGAAATGAGCCAGAGAACTCAGCTATTTCTCCAGCCCTCCAGTGGGTAACAATTCTGTTCTCTTCTCTTTGTGGTTGCCAGAGCTACTGGGAGAGAAAAAAATAAAAGGAATTAATAGAATATTCTACCTAAATTGATAGCCTGCTGAAAGGGAGACTTTTTGAGCATTTTTTCAGCCTTTGAAAGAATAAAAAATAATTAGAGTTTGGCAAGTAAGTTACTTTAATGTAAGGGGGATTTGCCTGATTTTGTTTTGGTTTTTTTGGTTTTTTTTTAAGAATAATCCTGAAGTACTGTCAGCAAGGGATCTTGGTTTGGATTTTGAAAATGTGTTTTAGAAAATGCTGGCATTTGATACTTTTGCTTCCTTCACGATATTAATTGGCAGCATTTTCCTCCACTATAGCTAAACAAAGAAGGTACTTTTATAGTGTTCTCTCTGCAGTAGAAGGTTTTCTCAGGACTATGTCTTCAAGGACAGTCTGGAGATGTTATAATATTTGGAAATTACTTTGAGGAGATTGTCTTTTTTTTTTTTATTTTGTCTTTTCTATCTTACTGTTCAGAGTAAAAGTTTTCAATGTTGTGCATCCAAGAAAGAATAATCTTTGTCAGGGAAGGATACATTATACTGCCTTATAGCAGTAGTGGAGGACCATTTTAACAGGTTGCTTCTATGCTGGAAACAAATGACAGTCCAATAACACTACCAGTGCTGTAAATCTCATTCAGGGTTATTCTATTTAGGCTTGCTATTTGCTGTGTGATTTTTAAGCTATTTATTCAAAATCTTTAATACTTCTACTACATATTTTTAATTTATATGTCCACCTCATGGAAAGTTTGCCACATCCAAGCATATTCTCTTATCCACACTGTGTTAAAGCATAGTTTAAAAGAGATTCTGTTCATAATTCCAATTTCTACATATTTTATAAACTTTGACACATTGAAATTAAAAGTTCTCAGATAAGAATGCTTCAAGCAGATACTGAGTGTGTTGCTTTCAGAGTGGCTTAAGCCTTCTCCCAGTGTTGCAGTACCTAAAAGGAACATTCCTGATGCCAGAGCTGGAATTTACTGAATCCAAATAAGGAAATGGAGTTCCCAAACAAAGTGAATTAGATTAACATCTGAAATTCAACTCCAAATCTGGTCAGGGGGGAAGATGAGCATGTTAATATAAATTGAAAATATAAATAAAATATTGAAAATAGTACAGAACTTTAGATCATCCTGACCTGCTTGTATTGAAAAAGAGCCTTATCTTAGGCAAGAACCAATTTAAAAGGAGGCTAAGCAGAGAAGGATGAGGGAGGGACACTAATCATTCACAGTTGCCTAGAAATGCTGCAACATTTGAAAAGCAGTGAGACTGGCTGAAGAACTTGCATAAAATGTATTTATTTATTTATCTGTGTTATGTCACTGTTAAATTGTAGAATTGTGGTTTCAATTGCTAGGAAATGTAAAATGTATAAAGACAAAATTCAAGTATTAGAGTAGTCAAAAGAAAAAAAAAAAAAACACAACAACCAAAAAAACCCAGCTGTTTTGAAGCCAGAGCTAAAGTAAATTATGCGTTGGGATGCCGAGGAGTGATTTTTTTAACTAGCAATGAAAAGTAGTAACTCTTTATGAGGGCTTGAAGTTTCACTAAGTTCTATTTGCTTTTGAGCTGCTTATGCATGTTGCATATATGCTGGTGCTCAGATGGATGGTTTGGTTTTAATTTGAGAAATTTTGTATCTTGGATATTCTACACTTGGTCATTCAGATTATTAATATTTTTCTAAATTTCTTAAGGAAAATAAATACTGTACTGTCTCTGTTGGTCAGCTTGTTCTCTAGCAGTTGTTCTCTACAGTGCCTTTTGGATATGTGAACTGCTTCAACCCAAATTTGGCAAAGCCTGATGCCCTGAAAGATATGAAAACTTTTTTGAGTATAGATGGCTTAGTTGGGGTTGTGGAGGGAGTAAGCCTCCCTGCCATAAGCTGTGTGCTGCTTGCCAGAGAATCCATATAAAGGTCAAGGTGCAGGAAATGTCACTGTGTTTGGAACTGCGGGTCTCCTGTCTGCTGGGAAGGGTGTTCTTGGTTGGTCTAGAGTAACTTAGGTCTGTGCATTTCTCTCTGCGATTCTTTGGGTGTGGATTGCAGGGAATATTCCAATAGCTTTTTGATGGGTAGACTTAGCTGGTGGGATGCTTTCTCCTTGACCATAGAAAAATTTGGGACTGAAAAAGGTATTCAAATGTCATGTAGACAAAGGAGTTGTCAGTGAAGAATTGTACTTAGCTATGTTATGTAATTTTTATTTATCAAAGTTACTGTTCTCAGAGAACTAAGGCTACTGATGTAATAGATAGTTTTCTGGGAAACAGGTAAGAAGTAGTAATTCTGTTTGTCTCAGGCTACTGTGTTCACCCTCTTTCTTTTTTCCTTCTTCCTTTCAAAACTGTTTGACAGATGCTAAGGTTAATGAATTTTAATTTTAATTTGGCCTTTTCCCTGGGTTGCTGACAGTTCCTTCTATACCACAGAGACCTTTATTTTCCAACTCACTTCATGTTTCACTAGGAAGTAGAACATCTGATGGAAACTTCTTCATGAATAAGTGAACCCAACTGGAACACAGCCAAACACTGTCAGAACTGGCTCCCTGAATCCCAGTCTTGTGTTTTACCATGGTTTGAGAGATTAGATTCATTAACCTCTCATTAGAAACATGTCAATGCTAAAATCCCACAGTATGCTAGATTCAGGCTATTAGAAATCCCAAAAGGCCAGTTAACATTAAAGAATTAATGTTTCTTATTCCAGAAGTTAATAGTAGATTCCTCATTTGGCTCCATTCCATTTCATTGATATGGTAACTTCTTAGGTTCTTTTCCCCTTGGAAGCAGCAGAAATGTTATTAATCCAAAGAGAATTGTTTGATAGAAAAAGCTTTTATCATGATAGAAATTGCAGTATAAAAGCGTTTGTTTCATTCTGTTTTCGACAGATGTATATAGAGAGCACTGCATGTATAAAATATGGTGTGCTTTTTACCTATAAATGTAATAACACTTTCAAGAGTTATCTCTGTACCAGTTAAAACTTACAACTTGCTAATTATAGAAGGATATTAAATCCTATTTGAACAGGTCTAAATGCATCTAGATATTAAAACACTGTGTTTAATTCCAGAGTTCACAGTCTAAGGTAGAAAGAAACATAATTTCCATTGCCTTTTGACCTAAGGAGCTTTCTCCTCTAATGAGAATGAGCACTGCAGAATAAGATGGGATTCATTCTGCATCAGTCATGTTACATAGCTTCTGCTCAAGCTTGCTGTGAATGCTGCTTAAAATCTATAAAACAAGAAGTAAATGACTCTTTACTAGCAATACATTTTTTGTGTATTCATCTGCTACTGTGAGCAAAAAAAGAAATTTCCATTTTGTGTGGCTATTACAAGAAGCATGAAATAATGCTTTTGAATCGCTTGATGTCATTGTTTGAAATGGAAAACAGTATTTTCAAAGGCATTGCACTTTGTTATTCAGAGCTACGTTTATCAGCCACCATTATTAGGACATTTGGCTGCTATTTCAAAGTGGGGGAGTGGAACACGGGGTCATTAGTAGGGAAATGAGAAAGACACTTGGCAAAACCGTGTTCTGCCCTCCTTGAGACAGAAACAAGAGCAGCCACTAGGAGGATCCTGCGTTCTCACCCTGCCACAACAAGGCCAAGTGCAAAGTGTCAGTGCAGGCTGGGGGATAAAGGATTCGAGAGCAGCCCTGCTGAGAAAGGACTTGGGGGTGCTGGAAGGTGAGGGGCTGGACATGAGCCAGCGATGTGTGCTCACAGCCCAGAAACCAACCATGTCCTGGGCTGCCTCAAACGCAGCATGGCCAGCAGGCCAAGGGTGGGCATTCTATCCCTCTACTCCACTCAGGAAATCCCACCTGGATTACTGCATATAAGGCTGTAGTTCTCAGCACAGGAAAGACATGGACCTGATGAAGAGGGTCCAGAGCAGGACTGCAAAAATGATCAGAGGTTTGGAACACCTCTCTTTTGAGGAAAGGCTGAGAGAGTTGAATTGTTCATCCTGGAGGAAAGGGAGACCTTACTGTGGCCTTTTAATACTTGAACAGGGCTTACAAGAAAGAGGGGGACAGACTGCTTATAGGGCTAGTTGATAAAGGACAAGAGGAGATGGTTTCAAACTGTAAGAGAGTAGGTTTAGATTAGATATTAAGAAATTCTGCACATTCACTATATTCTGTTGCTACTGGGATTTATTCTACAGCACTGGAGGTAATTTCAAGCACACACCTCAAGCGGGATATGGAAAGGTGGTATCTGACCAGTGATGTAGCCTTTTCACGTCCTCTGCAAAATAAAAACACAAATGAAAGGGGCAGCCCAGGATAGTTCATTTCTCCTAAAGCTACTTAATTAAAATTTTATTATTTTTTTTTTAAACACACTTTCACTACTAGAGGAGGAGAGACCAAAAGAGAGTGTTTCAAACTGGGAGCATATTTTTCCCATAGGCCAGACTAAGCAGTATTCTTTAAAAAAGACTTGTGAAACTTTTTTGATAAGTCATTTATAAAGTGAGTGGGGAAGCTTGAATTTGCATATATTGACTTATGTCACTTTTGAAACCTATTTAATAAAATTACCATACAGATTCCTATGGTGCCAATTTTAGATGTTAAGACTGATTTTTTTTGTTTGGGATTCATGGGATTTTTGAGAATCATTCAGAAATAAGGAACACCAAAACCCTGGTAAGAATAAAAACCAGACAGGTTTTTAGTCAATGATGGCCTCTTGTCTTTGTAAAATTTTGGTTTCAAAGTCACGCTCAGATCACTGGAGTTCTTGGCTTCTTCGAAGTAACTGGTATGTAGGTATATAGAAACACAGAACAATAGTTCATAGGATGGAAAAGATCCTTGAAATCACAGAGTTGAACTGTAACCCTAACATTTCTATGTCCACCACTAAACCACATTCCTAAGTGTCACAACTACCTGGTTGATGCATTCAATCAGCCATTGACTCAGAGTCTAAAACTTGTTGATTTAAAACATGAATGAGGTGGTGAAACGATCTTTTAAAGGCGCTGAAGTTTGTTTCTTTTGCCTGTAGCAAGCTCATCAGAGTGTTCTAGAGGTTGCAGCCAGAGCTTCACCATGCCAAGATGTATTTCTGACACTTCCTATTAACATGTTAGAAGTTTCATTTTTTTTATCTTTGAAGTAGGTCAAAAAATGTACAACAATGTAGACTTTCAAAAGTTCTGACTAATGTCATTAAAAACTACTGCTTAGCAATTATTTTAATTCCCAGCTTTTGATATAATTTTGCTCTTCCCTGAGCACTGTTTTCTTCTGTGGGTTTCTAGGAGATGTGACATCTTCATCAAAAATTCATGTCTCAAAACAGCCTTGTCTTTTTGTGTTTGTGTTCAGATAAAGAGCTGTCCATAACTCTTTCAGTGCCTCATATTCATCAGATTGGTGAGGAGAATAAGGTGTTTTGGGATTTACATGGCTTGTATGCTGGTCCTGCTTCACATGCCTGTGACAGTCAGCTCTGACAAAGCCAAGAGTCTTGGCATGTCTTCTTGGGGTTGTGGAGAAGATGGGAGCAAGCCAACAGGCACTGAATGTAGGAGAGAATAAAGTAAGGACAACAAAAAGGGAATGATATGAAGTTATGTCAGTCCTTCAGCATTCATTAATAATGTTTATGGAGAGCTGGTTACCAAGCACTGATACAACTGATGGCACACTTGGCAGTTTGTAGGGTGCTATATCACTGCATGCCAGTCCATCTTTTGGCACCTGCTTCCAGAGGTTGCATTGATCCCCTGAATGTCAGTCCTGCAATTGTGCGTGTTTCGGTCATGTCAGAGCAAGACCACTTCAGTCTTCCCTGAGGAGGTTTGATTTTCAGCCACTGCAACAGTATCAAATGTGTATTTTGGTGAGATTACTGAGTAGGGTGTATCTTTGGAAGGGCAAGCCTGAACGAACTATCTGAATGAAAAACATAGAAGTAGGGAATTTACAGAAGTGTTTCCCATGGGAATGAAATGTATCAGCATCACTAGAAAAAATTTGTAAAATACAGAAGCCACCATGGTTTCTGTAAGAGTAAACTGTGACCTTTTGCTTGTGGGATTGTTTGGCGGAGTTATATTACAAGTAATAATTTAATTTGGATTTGGATTTTTTTTTCTTCTTTTAGAAAGCATCTGACAAATTGCCTCAAAAGATCAATAGAGAAACATAGCTGTAGAGGAGTTAAACTGACCTTGTTATGTATTATGGCAATCACTGAGGTAATAAGAACAAAATGATCAGTGTACAGAATAAGAAGCTACCAGTAGTGTGATTTCTTTGAAATGCTTTTTCAAAAAATGCTTGGTTGATTCCAGAATCACACTCAGTAGAGAAGAAATATTCTATATATGTATTTTCCAGTTATACACTATTATCATTATAATTTTAGGTTTTTGTTGTCAGTTTAAATTAATGTTATATTTTGAAGAGGTGGATGTTAGAATATTGTAAGTTTGGGCTATGTTTAGAGTTAAAATATTAGAGTAGCTTTCTTCAAAGAAAATTCCAGCCAGGAATAGAGTTTGTTTTACAGTTTTAGTCAAGCACACAGGGTTGATTTCTGTCTCAACAAAGCAAGTATGAAAATATCTCTCAGCTGCCTTGGCTGTTGAGGCACATTTGTGTTCTGTTGTGCACAGCCTAGAGAATTCTTAGGTCAGTGGTTTGGTGTTTGTAGTGAGGGTCTTTTTTGGGTTTGTCATGGTTTGTTTTTCCCTTAAGGGCACCTTTACTATTATTCTTTACAAAAAGTCAAGAATTTTCCCCCTAGAATATTAAACTGAAGAGCATCTTTTCAGTAGAATAACTGTGAAGGAACAGATTTGTCTTAGTTGCATTTATGCTTTTCAGTGTGTGGAATTCCTGATCTGCGTGACTTGAAAGTCACCTGTGAGATGTGCCACTTGGACAACCAAGTGGAACTGCTGTAGGTTTTGTAATGAGTTCTAATTCAAGAGATTTTTTTCTTTCTCTGGTGCTAAATACCAGGGCTAATGTAGCATATTGCTTAAAAATAATGATATATAAAATCGTATTTGTCCATACTATAATAATACTTGTCTACTTTCATGTACAAACAGAAACTTTGGTTCCCTTAGTAACTCCAGGGAAAATGCAGTTTACCAGGAGCTTCTGTGAGATCTGAAAAGCAAAGCCACTTTCCACTCACACAGATTTTCCTGTGGCATTATGTGGGCAGTGGTTTTTTCCCAGGTTTGAGGTGATCATGTATATTATTCTGAATGTGTTCTTTTGCACAGATGTGCTGCATTGCAGAGCGATAATTCGTAAAGCTCCTTGGGATTTGCTGTTGAATGTCGTTATTGCTAATATGGTTTTAAGGACTTTAAGTCTCAAAAGTCTTAAGTGTAAACACCTGCTGGTGCTCTTCGTTGTATTTTTGGACCTGAAGAGATACTTTGGAAGTTGATGGAATTCTCTGTTGTGTTTTAGAGGGTTAAGTTTTTTCCCTGTTTCATATGAAACAAAGCAGGGTACCAGTGATTAATAAATAACTGGTTTCTGAAATTGCAGTGAGCATTCTTACAAGGACCGTTGTCTACTAGTGCTACACTTATAAGGATGCAGTAAAGAAGTTTCCTTAATGTATGCTGTAAAAAACGTTGCTGTTTTTCTAGTGTGTCATCTTCAGGGGGTAAGGTCACCGTTACACACAGTACATTTGGTTAAGAGTCAAATTGAAAATGAAAGGAGGTTGTTTCCAACCTCTCTGCTCAGTCACAGTTCAGCTTTAATTTTATATTCTTTCATCTTCAGATAGCTTGAACTGTGGGATATTGCACTGATGGCAACACATGCTGATTAAATTTGCTATGACCTCAGTATCACAGGGCCACATCATTTTCTTTCTCCTTCTAGCATCTCATTATTTTAGAGGCACTTCATTGCAGCTGGGAAGGTTCTTTAACTGATGTTAGTGAAACAATGAGCAGTGTAATTTGGTGAAAGTATGGATTGTTGATTGTACTTTGTATCTGCTATTTTCATTTTCATGAGAGCAATGTCTGATTTACGTACATGTGGGTGGACGTCACGACCCTTTATATAACAAATTGTGGAAGGTTCATGAAAGAAGAGTTGTCCTCTTGAAATATCTTCTTAGTTTAAACAATTGTTAGACCGATGTTTTCTTTACATATTGATTCTCAGAAATATTAGGCAAGCCTAGAACCTGTTGATATTAACAGGCGTAATGTTTAAGTTAGTTACAAAGAACCCTTAAAGTCACTGTATGACTAATCCATACTGTTGAATCCATGTGAAATACTGGTCATTGAAAACTCTTGATGCTAGAGAAAAGAGGTTTACTAAGGGAAGCTTTAGGACACTTGACATTCTACCTGAAATAGCAGTAAGCACTTTCTTAAAATATCTTTGTCCAGGTCTTTTGTGTTACGTATTTTCCTGTTTCCATTTCTGGTCTTACTGAGTGTTCTTTCTAAATTTAATCTTCCTTCCTTCACCTGTAGGAGAACGTGCTTGTAAAGTGCATGCTGAGTGATCTACTTGTGTGTAAACTGATTGCTTATCAGACCCCTGCAATGTGTTTTGCCTAGGTGAAAGTTGGAAATTACTTCCTGGTTGTTTACTGTCCTTTAGATCTCCACCTTTGGCAAAGTAATTGTTGGACCTTCGAGCTTTAAAACGTCCAGTATTTCTACTGGTGATGTTTTCTGGCTAATTCATTTATAACCTGGCAATTGTGGCTAATCCAATGATTCTGTGCAGTTTCTGAACAGCTCTTTTACTAAACCAAAGGCATGTAAGCATACAGTAACTATCTCAGTAACCAGGTCACATGGAGTGTTTATAAATGAATACGGATCAGCTGTATGTCTGTTACATGATTGTGTCTTTTTAGAGCTAAGGCAAGTCTAGCCTTCCAGTGTCTGCCTACAATCTCATTTTCAATCACTTTTACGTTCAATAGTCATTCTTCATAATAGAAGCCTATGTAAGCTTTCTATTTTTGTTTCATTCTAGCTGTGGCATATGAATAACTTTTAATACTCTCTAATAGCAGTGAAGTTGAAAATACATACTTCAGGCAATTTTGTTGCTGAGATTTGCTAGTGTCTGCAATTCATAAAGACCTCAGTGGTCAGGCTGACTGTTTCCCTCCTGTCATAGAGCCCTGTGTGATGAATTGACATTCAGAAGCTTGTAGGTAATTACACTGAATAATAAGTATACTTTCTCTAACAGTGACTATTAGGAGAGAGTATACCTCATATTTTATGTATTCTTTCAAGCTGACATAATTTTGGAGGTAATATCCAGGGAAACATGGATCAACATTTCTTAAATGTTGTTAAGCAGCTGGACCTTGAGTGGGTGTTAAAGAGCCAGTACTTGATGAAAAGGTATAATTCTTGTAATGGACCAACAGAAGCACAACTGTCTTAGATCAAGGAAGTATTTCAAGATCCAAGAGATATTATTAAGGCGTAGTATTTTGACTTCTGTAAAATGAGAATTATCTTGTCTTCAGGTAATAAGTGACATTCTTTGTTCACGTGTCTGAGATACTTGTTTGATGAATTCTAAGTGCTTTACGTGGTCATGCAGTGTTTTTTGTAGAGTTAACCTTTGTGACTTAATGTGCTCATAAAAATACTCAGGAGAAAATTACCACTTTATGATCTAAAGGTGATGCTTACCACCAACAAAGAATTCACATGTACTACATCCCTGTAGTTGCTGTTGTCTGTCAGTATTCTCAGTGCCCTCTGGGCTGCCTTGACAACACTTACACAATGCGTTGATGCTTGACTACTTTTCACCAGCCTCCCCACCTCCTCTGGGTGTTTTCATTTTAAATCACAGGCTTCAAGTGCCTTTTTATCCTCCCTTTGTGTTCAAGTTATATAGATACAATGAAAGATGTAGCAGTCTTCTCGGGGCTGAGGACAAGTGGTAGAAAAAGTATGCCTAGAATTTAAAATATTCTCAAGCAGCCTTCCTCTCTGAGGAAACATAGGCTGGGTATGGAGGTGCTGGATGATGGAAAGATATGTGCTCTATCAACCATGCATGAGCGTGCTGTACCACTGAAGCATAATGTTGAAGGCCTAAGGAAACACCCTCACAGTCATTGTTAAAATTGGACTGGTTTACACTTAATTTGAGCTGTTTCAGTGTTTAGTTGCAGTATCAGTGCAGGGTAGAGCACACAGCTTCTTTCTTTTTTTGATAATTTTCTTGCAGTGCTGTGATGTTGCTGTATTTCAACTATGTGCAGAGCTTTTTGTAATCTTAGGTCGAGTTAGTGTTGCAGTGCCTCTGGTTCTGCGAGCTATTGCAAGAGACTAAGCAGAAGACTGTAGTTAAGTTCTTGATGTTTCTTCAGCAAATTGGGCTTTTTCCATTATACAGGTTTCCTGTACAGTATCTCTCTTGTCAGTCTTCCTTTGTTCCAAATACTGTCATAAACAGTGAGTTTCAAAAGGCAAAGAATATGGACAAGGAAACCTTTTATCTGGTAAGATAAGAAATGAAAGCTCAGGGAGGGAGTTTTTCTTCATGAGTGACAAACCCCCCTTGTGTTAGAGGTCACATGCTTGCCAACATGGTGAAGAGGACTTTAAAATGAAGTTGCCAGGGAAGGGGAACTTCAATTCATCCCGCTCCTACCAGTGCCAATAATGAATGCCCTGAGCTTGGGGAGGGATCTGAGGTCAGCAGCAGAGCACCTGAAGGGCAGCACAAAGCAATCCCAGATGCTCCAGCCAGTAATTCAGCTTGATTGGGTGCCCAACTTAAATGCCTCTGTGCAAAGGTACACAGCATGGGCAATAAACAAGAGGAATTAGAGAGGTGTGCATGCCTGCAGGGCTGTCATTTTATTGGCATCATGGTGACTGGAGTGTTGGAATGGAAGGATGCAGGCTCTTTAGGAAGCAAAGAGAGAGCTTGTGGATCAGGATTAAAGGGAGAACAGAGAAAGTGATGTTTTAGTGGGGTGGTGCAATAGGATTTTTTCGACAGTTCTAGGATGTTTCAGTGTGGTTTTTTTAGAATTTTAGAATTCACATGACTGTCCCTGTTCTCATGTCACTTTAAAACATTTAATGACATGCACCATCTTGTACTGATTAGATACTATTGTATGGAAAATCTACTTGTATATCAGTCTGCTAGATTATGAATAATAAGTTATTAACTTGCAAATTTATTGATGGAAACATCTTCTAGTCTTTGGTGTAACACATCAACCTTTAGATTTTAAGCGAGGGAAATAGCAGTTTACTGTCTCATTCTCCTCACAGAGCCAAAAAATAGGGGTATGGACGGAAATAGCTTAATTGCTTTTCTCCTTAGTTACCATTGAAAAGGGCTGTACGAAGTTATGGATAAAATATACTTTATTAATTATTTAGGATTAATTAGTCTTTCAGTTTACGATGTCCATTATTCTGAGCTGGTTTAATGAAGCCAGTCAAGTTGGACCTTCCAATGCATTAGATTTTACATTTGGGAGTCTGTCTTACTGCTTTACGTTCATTGGCTGCTCTCATCTTTGTGGACCAAAAGGCTCATATTCGCAGGAAGATACATCCATTTTGCTGGGAACGTATGCACTGAGCTGGGACACTCAGCTGGCCTGGTGGAGCCAGTACCCTCCCTTCCACTGTTTTGTGATGGCTGTAAAATTTTCCCTGAGGCGTGTGTATCCAGCTGGATATTTTTTGTTATTTGCGTGTGTGCAAATGAATGGACAGAAAAAGGAAGGATTACCTGGCAAGTAAAATAATGCCAATGTAGTAATGCATAAGGGACAAGGGGAAAAGGGTATTTATTAAGAGTGCACACACCAAGTTCGTCGACTTTCTGGGATTTAAAAGACAGGATCCTATGGAACAATGCATAAAGAGGTGAACTTGAGCACTCTCTTAAGTAGAACAGGCAACTGTGCCGTATCTTTGAGAAGAAAATAAGATAATAATGGTTCTACATTTATAGATTTTGATGTCCACTTTCTCAAGAAGCTTCAGGGACTGCAGTTCTATCACATTGACTGTGCGCACATATTTATATATATTCTGCCAACATCATTTCTGTGCTTATATTAGAAATATGTGTTGCTTGCCCTGACTTTAAGGACTTTACTGATTAGCAGTTTAATGAATTCAGTGAGGAACCAGGCTCTGCTCATAATTTTCTTATTGACTTATGTAGCCTTTGGCAAATTTCCTAATATTTGCATTTCTAGTATTTGAAAAATGTTGGTACTTATTTTTGTATACTGCTTCTGGGGGAGGCTAGCTCAAGAGTGAGAAAGTGCTGAATAAAGTAATGTTTATTTCTATATATTAAGCCCATCACTCTAGGATTTCTTCCATATTTAGTTCCTCAGGCAAATGCTCAATTCAATAATATTTTCTTTCCGATACAGTTCTCAAAATTATTTTCAGGGAACTGATTGTGGTATTAAATGTAGAGAGGACGTAGAAAGCATGAGAAAAACAATGGATAAAATATCTCTGAAACACTCAAGCTTTTTCATGCTTTCTTGACACTTAATGTGTGGATAAAGGCATGCTGGATTTTTATATCATGAACGTTAGTGGGTTGAGTATTTTCGCCACAATATTTTGGATTTGGCTTCACTAGAGGTATATAGAACGGTAAAAAGTAGTCTTGCTTGAGAATATTTTCCTTGGCTATTTAATTTAAAAAAAGGAGGTTTACTGTAGATAAATTAAGATTAGAATGTAAACGAGATATTAGAGAAGTTCCCAGTGCAGCATCTTGCCAATTATGTTTTAATGTTATGGACTACTGATGGATGCATATCTGTGAGACATATATACATAAAGTCTACTAGATTTGACATTTCTTTGGGAGCCTGCCTTTTTAAATTTTGCGATGTTTGAGTGTTTAAAATCTATTTAAAATCTCATGCCTATTGAGAAACTGTGACACCAGTTCAATTTTATTTTTGCAAAAAAACATTATACTAACTTGTGTGTGTATGTGATCCTGTAAAAGAAAAACCAGTGAAGTTCTATCCAGTATATGATGAAAGGAGTGGACAGGTTTAAGATAGTTTAATCAGAATTGTCAAAAAAACCATTATGTATAGAAAGTTATTTGTAATTAAATAAGATGGCACTTACATAGGTTACACTGCTGAAAGATTTAAATGGATATAGTGGGAATAATGTCCTACAAATACGAGTCTATAATAAAAAGTATGGGATAACAGTCCTTCTCTACAGATTGTATAAGTGTGTCATCAGCATCTGTCTGCAGGCTTGCCAGCCTCTGCATGCTCACGGGGGCTTGTGAAGACAGGCTGATATAACTACATATTTACAGAAATGCAAACACACAAAGCGTGGGGCACTTGAGGCTTCGGACTTGGATGTTTGTGTGTACTTGTAAGTGCCCACATGTGGCCCTGCCTGCCTGCCAAACCGTTTCAGTAAGTGAAGCCTAGGGGTACACAGCCGCTGGAGGACTGTGGGTCAGAGCAGTGTAGCTCTGGCTGCCTTCCCTCTCCTGCAGGCTGTCACAGGGCAGACACGGTGCCAGCAGGCAAGGAAATGTGGCTCTCCAGCTCTCTAAAGCAGCCTGCTGCCCGTGAACCAAATCCCCTCAAAATGTGCTGTGCCACTTGATCCATTACTGTATGTTAGCAAAAATTAATGAACTAGTAATAACTACAACAGGGAAGCATATCAGTAATGCTCAAGGAAACATTAGTATTGACAGTGAGAAGGTCAAATAGTAGAGGACACACCGTGGCAGGTACCTCACCCAGACAGGACTCGTTCCAGTCAAGGGCTGTGTACAACCCGTGCTGTGGCCACAGCAGGAGAGTGGCATTCCCGTGACAGCTGAGTGCGGGAGGGCACCCATCTTAGCTGAGAGAACTGAGCAGGGTGGGGGCATTCTGACCACTCAGCGTGACCGCATTCTGCGATTATAGAACAGTCAGTAAGTACAAAATTGCTTCAACCCATGTCCAGCAACAAGAGTGAGATTTCAGGGTTTTTTTTCCTTGGTGTTTTGGTGCTGCCTCCTTTGAGATTTTTTTTCTGCACGTAAGTTGTGCCTGTCAGTGACTGTCCCTCCAGGATTTTTTTGAAGGATTTTGGCCAAAATAATACAAAATTTTTACTTAGATTAAGCAATTCATCCGTCCATATTTCATTCAGGTTTTTGTTACTGCATGTTTTGATGCTCTTTAATAAGAAGGCATTTTTGATTTGTCTTTCTGCAAAAAATAAAACTGTACATGGCAGATATAGACAGGAGGGGTCACCTCAACTAGCAGCAAAATAAATTTTCACATTTCTCTCAATGAGCTGTTTCCATCAAACAGCAACTGTTTCCAAGAAAGGATTTCGTTCTCTAAGGTTTGGTTTATTGGTTTGGTTTTTTTATTAATATACAAATCTCATCGCATTCAGATAATTAAAATGCCATAACAGTTTTCACATTTCATTGCCTAATTAACAGCAATAAAGGCCGCACAAAATCAGGATAAATCTGTAATTTCATCACTAATCGCACAAGTGCGAGTGTCAGCATCATAATGAGATGCACAAATCTGGAGGTAATGAGGCTGTGGCTGTCTGGAAAATTAGAGCAAGTGCTGGCACAAATTGTACAGCAAGGTTTATTCCCATTTTATTAATTATATACTTGCACAGGGAATTGTAACCTACTCAAATTACTTTAATTTGTGAAATCCATGCTCTAGTTATGAATCTGATATCTGAATATGAAGTCAGCGTCCTCATCCTTCCCTCAGTTCAAAAACTGCAAAACATTTCAGTGCCCTGAAATGCTCGTTTGGATGTGAAGGCTTTGACATTCTAACCTGGAATAACGGGTTGCAAAGCTGATGGCAGCACTGTTGCACAGCTGCATTTAGCGATGATGGTACCATCCTACTATGTGGGACGTCAAGCTTTCTGAGCTAGAAAGACGTCTAAGTAATACCAAAATAAAGATTAGGACAAATAAAAATGTTTGGGGCACAAATAATGACTGCTATAATATAATTTCATTTCTTACCCTGTGTAATAAGCTGCTTTGCTGAACTGGAAAACACCAGCTTGACTGTTTTCAGCTAAGAGAAGGTGCAGTTTTGCATTCTACCAAAAACTGTTGCAATGCCACAGACTGAAAAATACTGATTGAAACTTGTTGATTTCCTGTGAAGTTGGTTGTTTTTATGAACAGATCATACAAGTTAATGTGTTTTAGATCAAAGTGATTAAGTTATTTGTGCTGATTCTGTCCGGAGGCCGTATAGTAAACTTCTGAGTAATCTGGATGTTTCTACATCAGAATTGACTTTTTAAAAACATATACACGTTTTATGTCGATAACCAAGGGCGACAGTGATCTTTCTCACACTGAAATATTTTATAATTAGTTAATATCCAGCACCCAAATGTCATACCTTAAACTTTGGTTTTAAATGCTACTAGACTGGTACATGGACAATTTTCTGTAATGCACTTATGAAGTCACTATTCATTGCATGTATATTCTGTTTTTGTGTTGCAGTGATGTTTCTAAACAAATAGTTAATATCATACCTGCTATCATTGCCAAAAGGGTTGTTCACAAGGGCTTGAATGAATTATGTTTCCTGGGCTCTCTTTTTGTTATGATGTTGAGAAGTTGTAAAGGTGCCAGTGAGGTTAATTACTATCTTCAGTAGCATGGTAAACATTTTACAGGAAGAACACTGACAATCCCCCAGTGAGAAATGCTTAATTTATTCTCTTTCACTAGATAAAAGTTGTTACTAGCAGATAACATCTTGTATCAGGAGTTAATAGCTAAAAAAGTTATTCCAAATCCCTTCCCTAGTCATGTGGAATGCGGTGTGAACTGTTGTGCCAGCCAACATTCATTAAATCTGAGACACTACTTCAGGAAGAGCTGTTGTTACCCTATAATGTGTCAAGTTCCTGGGACAAGACTGTATGAACAGCCATCCTGTGTATGAAACATGTATTGTTTTAGATGAGAACTGTCTTTCAGCCAATCACAATAAAACCTTGATGCATTTCATTGCATCTTTGCTTCAGATGGGCTTGTGCTTTTGCACATGTTCCCAATCTTGTTAGGCCTTTTAGGTATTTGCCTTTTAAAACCTACAGTGGTACAAAAAGTTGTTTCCCCATTTGGGTTTTCTTAGCCCAGCTGGATTTATTCAGTGCTCTGCAGATAGTCTGTGTGAGGAACCAACACGGAGAGTTTTCAGGTACAACTGGAACCATATTAATGACGGCCAGCGTAAACCCAGTACTCACATCTTCATCTGGTATTAACAGATGGTATTAGCAGAAGTTCAGTGTGGTTTTTCTTAAGACTTGCCGATTGCTACTTTAGAATAAAATTTTATCTGTGTCATTTCCTATTTGGGCACCACTTGGTCTTAAGGAATTTGACTTAAATGTTGAAGTTTGACAGAACCATGGTTCTAACACATACCGTAAGGCTGGCTGTTCTGTCTCAAGATGCCATCTGCCAGGATCCAGGTTTCTGTTCCCTAGTAAAAGATTTTGGAAATCACAAAGCTCTCGGAGCTTGTGCCCTCAAAGGACAGGTGACAGACTGCAGTGTAACCTACACAGTCAGTGGCTGTGTGCTCTGCTCTGAGCTTATCCATAGTCTTTGGTGCAGAGCAGCCATTTCCTCTTGACTCTGTCTTAGAAGAAAAACTTCCAATGGAAATTACATCTTTTTCTGAATTTTTTTATCTCCTTCAGATTTGCCCACAAAAGAATTAGATATTTTCTGAATTCAGCCTTGTCATATAGCTGTACATAATCTGTGACCTTTATTTTGAGTTTGTGAACATTATGTTGACCGTCATATTGCTTCCAGAATATATCTATTATTTGCATCACACTACTGATGTGCTGTAATCAGGAACTGACATTCAAAATTTTTTGTTCTAGAGCTTTTCCATATATGTGAATATCAAGAAGACTTACAAGGTTTGAAAACAAGGAATAAGGGGAAAAGAAACTATATGTTTTATCTTAATATTTATTTTCTATACTAGTTTAAATTTTCTTATGCAACATATTCTTTTCAGTTATTTTGATTGGATAGAACAGAGGATTCTGTTTGGCTGGAAAATCCCAAAAGCTGTCAGAAAGTGCCCCATGACATTGGTTATATGCACAGGATGAATTTCATGAGCCACTATCACAGCTTCTCGGAGCTTCAAAAGCTTCTGTTTATCTCAAATATGGAACTGACATCCAGGAATGTGAATTTTGTCAAACTTCAAAGAGGAAGAACTGTAGATTATATTCTCTTCCCAGGTTCTCATACATTGTGTCTATGCAAAAATAGTATTTTAAGGATCTTTGTAAATTTGTTCACTGCCCTTGTGGAATTCTAGGATATTATCAGAAAAAAAATGAGAGCATAAGAAGGTCTGGAGTAGAAGCAGGAGCACAGCACTGAGAAATGAGTATTTTTTTATCTGTAACTTGCTGGTGGCAGTGCTAATCAGACATCTAATTGTTACATCTTTTCTTCGTCTTCCCTTGCCTTTTGGTGTAAGTAGGCTTAACAGATGCCTTTTTGAAGGGTAGGAAATAGTGAAACGTGATTAAAATTTGAATACTTAAATTTATGGCTAAAGATGATTTAAAGTGATATGTGTAAGACTCTTAAAGCAGCAATATGAATTGCATATGACCTATTTTTTTGTAACTTGAAAAGCTCATACTGGCTTTGGAAACACTCAGGCTTCCGTACTGTTCTGAAAAGTGATTATCCTGTTGAACTGTGGTTAAAATTCATTGTTACTTCATTCACTACTCAGAAGACCGTGGCCTTAATAGTAGCTTAAGATTCATGTCATGTATTTGTAATGAATTAATTCACTTTCAGAATTGATCAATGCTTAATGTATAATTAGGAAGGAGGTGTAACAATCTGCTAGGACGATACCCTGTTGCATAACCACTGTGCTCATGTTTCACGAAATCCAGGGCAGAGAGAGGCCACTAGAGAAAGGTTGTCACAACAGCACTGTTGTTCCACAAGCAGAGATAATGTGTTGCGTGTTGCTGGATTTCAGAGTGCAATATTTGTATGTTGTATTAACATCAAGTTGGTACTGGAAGGCAAAGTGAAATGGAGTATGCTGTGAATAACACTGGCTTTGGAATTTGAATGTCAGGAGGTGCAGAGCTGTGCTGGATAAGGTTATAGAGACATGAGGGCCGATCTCTTCTCCCAGACAACAAGTGACAGAAGGAAAGGAAATGGCCTCAAGTTACACCATGGGAGGTTTAGACTCAATGTTAGGAAAAATTTCTTCACTGAAAGGCTGGCCAGGCATTGGAAAGCTTCCCAGAGAAGGGGTGGAATCACCACCCCTGGAGTGTTCATAGAACATCTACCTGTGGCACCTGGGTTAGCAGTGAAGATGGCAGTTTTAAGTTAACAGTTGGACTTGATGATCTTAGAGGTCTTTTCAAGCCTTAGTAATTCTATGATAAAGGGTATACAGTTTTAAAATAAACCTTAGAAGATTTGTAGGAATCACTGAAATTAAATCCCTCTTTTGTGTGTGTTTGTATATTTTGCTGTCTCACTTTACCCTTTGGCAGCAGGATAATTGGAAGGTCAAGAGGGACTTGTTGCTAAAAAACGCCACCTCTCCCTTTACAGAGCTGGCACAATTATAAATAAATTCAGTCATAGCAAGCTGTTCTCAGCTCTTGTGCTGCTTCACTTGGGACTTCTAAGGAGCTGTACTGCAGAAATACTTTCTAGCAGTGTTTGATGCCTTCCTTCTATTCAGACATATAGTGTTTGAATATCTACAGAAGGAGTTTATGAATGAATGAATAAGTAAACGCTGTATGCATTTGCACCTTAGGAATTTCTTCTGTTTCAGAGAAATAATTGGCCTGTGCTCTTTGCTGGTGAAAGCCTGGGCAAAGCTGTCTGGAATGCACATTGATAAAGTAGCTGTACTTTTTTAGTGTAGATTTGAAACCCTGATATATATATATATATATATATATACACACACACACACAGAGCATTCAACAGGTTCTAATAGGCAAAATTCAGATTATATTCTGTACGTTGCTTGTGACGCTTTCTGGGTTGCTGAGAACGCTGGAAGAGCTGGTAATGTCATGCAGACCTCAGCAGTACAGCATGGTAGTCAGCTGTTCACATGCAACAGTTAAAAGCTGTTTTAGTGAGCAAGATTACACTCTTGATGTGTTTAAACACAATTTTCATATTGCAAGCAACTAAAATAAGTTGTTTATGGAGAAAATGATAAGTTTCTGCACACCAAAGATGATAATTTTATCTCTTGAAATAGAATTAAAATAAAATTATACTGTATCTAATAATAATTATGAAATATCATAATTCTTTTAATTCCAGCTGGCCAGATGTTTGGTTGGTGGATGTTTTTCAATGCAAATACTTGCTTAGCCATGTGAGATGGTGTAATGGCTGCAAGAAAGGCTTGAACGAAGTAGTATTTCCTAGTCAGCCCATCAGAGCACTGATTTTCTGAGGTTACTGCTTATCAAACCAAGACACTTGAAAGGCTTTAAATTTGTTCCTTTTCCACACATTTTACGAAGATTCTTCTGACTGCAGCTGTAAGCTGGTCTAGTGTTTCTCATAGGATCTGTTAGGAGGTAAAAGCTGCTGTGTTATCACCGAGTACAAACCTGCAATAAGAGCCCCCAGTAAAAGGACTAGCAGGCAGGCTGAGTTCAGGAGAACATGCTGCTCTATACATGGGAGGAATCACAAGCATCACTCACAGCAGCAGCTGTAGCAATTAGCCAAATAAACAGGTTTTATTGATGATCTGCAGTAGCCAATAAACTTTTAACGAGCTATAAAACACCCTGTGGATCAATCTTGCTATTAACAGCTTGGATCATACCCAATACTTGTTAGTTCTAACTAGCCTTATTGTTGAGAAATGGAAGGAGTAAATGGATGGACTATATGCCAAGTGCAGGAGTGGAGACATCATTCCAAATAAATTCTGATAATTTAGGGAATATTTGTAATTTACTTCAGCAGATAAAGCAACCATTTTGAAAAGAAGGATTTGGGGTCATCTTTTTAGCTTTCCATGCCATTAAGCAAAACTTCCAGCCAGGTAGTTACAGCACAATCACAGAAGAGCTGATAAAGAAAACCAGGAAGGTTTGAGGAGGATAGGGATGTGTTTTCTATAGTCCTGTATGACACAAAATCATCTCTAGGGGAAGTACTGTTCAAAGCCACAGGGCTTAACTAACTTTAGTAACTACTTGCCTGGTACTGTATTTTTATCTGATCGGCTGAATGTTATTTTTCTCAACAAAAATGGTTATTTAATGTCACACACTGTTGGTTGTTTTAAGATAAATAATCAGAAGGTTAATAGGGATATATTTAAGGATTAAGAAGTTATAGAAAGTAAAATGTTGACAGATAAGTTATTCCTTAAAGTTTGAAAATAGCTTACATAGCAAAGAACTCAGTAAGTATTTAAATCAGTTCTAGGATAAATTCACTGGGATTCCTAGGATTTCAAGTGAGTGACTGATGCAACCGTGAATTCATGGGAGGTTCTTGCCAAATTTCCTAACGGTGTCAAAGTTAATAGTTTGCATTTTTTAATTTCCGGTGTCACATTTTCTTGTTTTTAGTCCAGTGCTGTTATTTCAGGCATGCCATTACCAAAGTGTTGATTCAGCTGGAGATTCAGATTGTTGTTGAGGGAAATTGCTGTGATCCGTGTACCTGCATGTATGTACATCCAATTGTGCCTTAAAGACAGAAAAAATATTGCTTAATATATGTCCTCTTTATAGCTCTATGCATGAAAATCACTTACCTCAGTGTGATGTAAAGTCCATAGATAAAGATTTCAAATGTTAAATTCTTGCAGAAAAATGTAGTCTTTGTATGTAGTTTGTGATCTCTCTAGTAAAGAGTTGTTTCAGTCCTGGTGGGTTTTTCTGTATCTTCCTCTTTGGTACAGCATTGTAATGGAAATTTTCTGTACCTAAAGTAACTGATGATCCCAGAGTTTTTGTAAATATTTGCTTGAACACTTCATAAATATTTGTTGCAGTCTGCAAATGTTTAGAGTTGGCAATAAAAATATTTGCAGATATAGCTACCAGGGAAACACTCCCAGTGTAAAGTGTACAAAGGACACTGTGCCACAAAAACCCCCCCTCACTCAGCAAATGAGCAATAGTATAACAAGAATCACACCTATAACCATCAAGGCTGGCATAGCAAAAGCTTTATTTGCACTACAATTATTGCTAGAAAATTACCTCTGGTTTCTTGGCAGTGAGTTAATTGAAAATATAAATACATAAAAAATAAAAGCTACTCTACGAAGAAAAGTTTCAAGTGAAATCTGTCACTTACAACAACTTTAGACTTATCTGCTGGATGAGCAGAATCAATATAAAGACTGTAGGTAAACCAATAAAATGTTGGCTTCAGTTGACTTCAGCAGGTCTTTTTGTTCCAAAGTAACTCTAAACCCAATCTAAATTCAAAACAATACAATGCCTTTTTGTTGCGCAGTCAAGTACTTTGAACTGCTTCATGTGAGCCATAACCAACTCTCTTACCAGGGGCGAGAGTGGGAGGTGGGAATGTGTGGAGTAAAACCAAAATACATCTGTAGTAGCCTATTCTTATGATATAGAATGAGCACACAGGTAAGTTCTCCAGAACAGCTCACTCAAATCTTGGAGATAAGGCAAGATTTCAAATCAATGTAATTTATGTGGTGAGATTTCTTCAGGAATTTCACAGAAAAATTGTGTTTCTGCGGTTGGGTCTTGCCGAGAAAACTCTTTGCAGGAGCTGCAGACAAGAAGGCTGGGCAAGCAATGAAATGGTGGCACAGGCACCACTTGGTTCCCTTGCTGCATGTGCAGGTTGCTGGGTTTGAAGTTCCCCATCATCCCTGTACTCATACCTTTGCTGGCTCTCAGCTGGTTACAGTGCTGTCACTCTCCTTACTTCCCTGCCAGTTTCCTTGGAGGCAGATCCTTGTTTGTTCCCTGGTAATGGATGGGGAATACTTTGCAACTGTCTAAGTTCCCAGATGTGCATGAATCTTGCAAATTTGCTATTAGCGCAGACTCTTCCTGAGCTTCTCTTGTAGAGTGTTGTTTCACAGTTTGTCTTGTCAGATATTTCTGATATTTACAGGAAAAAATGAACAAAGAAGTACCCACTAGGATTTTCTAATGAGTCCAGCAAAACTATCGGGTTTACCTAGAAAAGGAAACATACAGAAGGCAAAATAATAAAAGTCTATATATTTCTTATGGGTTTAGTTTCCTCTCTAAAGTATTATTTGAAGTTAATGTCAGAGCCTCTAAAAGTTCATTATTCCCCTCCTGCACATAGTTTTTACCCTTCTGTTTAGGAAAAAAAAGTTGTCTGTTTGCTATTTTCTCCACAAAGAGCCATTATGTAACCCCTCCTTTTATAATCCTTTGTCTCTCTTTCCCAGGCAGCCTTGTCTGAGGATGTAAGTTCATTCATATATTCAGAGCTTGATAGAATTAAAAGTAAAGTGAGTTTTGTCTTATGTAGCAAGCCCTCGTGCAAGGTTGCTCCCTCTGAAAGCTGGTCAGCAGGTGATTCTTTATGGTGTCTGACCTTGGAGAGCGGATGCTGCTCTGTCAGAGCGCTGTGGTGTGCGCACCCCGAGGCCGTAAACGCTGCCACGTTTTTATAACCTTGAGCAAAATTCACAGCTTAGTGACATTCCCTGAATTGTCAGAGGTAGCTGATGGAAATGCGTCTTGAAGGAATGAAATCGAAAAGATTTATTGGGAACTACACTGTATGATCTGTACTACAAAAGTAATGAGCGAATGTTCGGAAAAACTTATTCAGGTGTTGGTTTTGGATAGAAAGTGAATGAAACGGCAATGCAAAGGCTTATTAATGCAAGTGAAAGTGAGAACAGTATTTGGAAAGCCACGGATGTGAAAGAAGCATTACTTTTACAAAATGTGGTTGGTCAATGCAAGGATTCTGGAATCCACTTTTTTTTAAGTCTGTAAAAATTATGAGGTGGTAGACTGCGTACATCACAGATTTTAAGTTGCTGTAAGCAGAAAAGGAGTGAGGTGCACTGGGTTGTCCAGCTTGGGGTTTTCATTTGGATTACATTTGTAAATTTTATTTCTCTATTTTGAAATTTTTTTTCTATGTTTGCATAGTTAACTATTTTGTTACTCTTTTAACTTGCACAAAAGGACAAGTGGCTTCAAAACACTGGGGTTTTTTACACTTCTGTAGTGAAATGGAGCAAAAGAATTGCATTGAAATATTTCAATTTTACAGTTAAGGCAGTTTGATTTTGTTCCTTTACCGATTCCATCTACATTGCACAATCTGTACAAGTTTCATGTTACTGATGCAAAAATTGTTACTCCAGGTGACATGAAGATGTGAAATGTTGCCTAAAATATTAGAAAGAAGAGAGATGAAAATTATTCTCTTAACTAGCAAAGCTTTATGCTGACAAAACTCTAGTGTAGCTTCCTTTATCCTTTTGCCGATTTTACTTATATTGATTAACTGATTTAGATGCTGCCAATAAAATCTGTGACAGCCCTGTAGGTGTGTTTTCATTTTAGAGGGATGACAAAGTGGGGTTAAATTATGACATGCCAGTTGACTGTTTAAATATGTACCATTTAATGGATTAGCCTGGTCTTGACCGGGAAAACACTTTTATTATTTTATAGTTTGTCTCATCCTGAAACGTTGCTTTGTTAACAGTGACAGTAAGATGGAGCTTTGAGGGATTGTGCACTTACAGGAACACCAGGATTGTCCTATGTCATAGCCTAAACCTGCAGAATGGCAAGAGATATGTGTGCTTTGTGATCTCTAAAGCGCTTGTTATTTATGGAGTTTTTGTTATTTTCATTTCAAAAGTAAAGAATTCTCATCTTTCACTCTCACTTGCAAGTTTCCAGAATTTTGATCCATCTGGACTTATTTTCTAAATCCTCAGATTTCACAGCACCATCTTAAGTTATCTTAAGTTAATCTCATCTTAAGTTATCTTAAATTAAGCTCGTAGTTACGACTTGCAGGCTGTGAAATCTCTGAAGTATGTCTCGATGAACTTACAACCATAATATTCAGCCACGGTACCATTGTAGTACCACCTCCATTTGTGATATTGGGTTGCTTGAATAAAGTTTTAGTATGCCACAATTATGTTCTTCAAATTATGTTTGGAGTTTTGCAAATAATGTGTTTATTGCCTCCTTGTTGCACTTATTGGAAACAATTTTGATGCAACTGTTTGTTTCTAATATAGAAGTTGAAGTAGTCATATATCCCTTTATATATTAATTGACGTTACACTGGTGTTGACTTTCTAGAGCCTGTTTCCAGTGGTAAGCAGTCTCTTTTGAAACTTAGTAATGCTCTCAATGGGAGAAGTGAAAAAAATAACAAATTACTAGAAAATATAGCTCATGTCTGTCTGCAGCTGACTTGCTGAAATGCCGTAACAGTGATCAAAAATAAGAGCCATTTTACCAGTGTTCATAAATTTCAAGGATTAACAAACTTAATTTGGAAAAAGTATGATCAGGTTTAATGACTGGTGAGTGTATGTAAATGATAAATCAGAGCTTACTCTCTTTTTAAGGTGTTGCTCAGCATATTTGCATGGTGTATGTTTCTAAAAAACTCATACCAAATTTCAGAATCCTTGATCCTTTAAGTACAATCACCTTGGCAAATTAGATCAGTAAGATGCCAGGTCTGCTGCAATTAACATTAACAACCTGGTTCTATTTCTAATGTTTTTCCACATACTGTAAAATTAACATGCTTAGATTTTCCTTGGAGTTTGGTATGTTTCCAAGCAAGGTTTATGCACCAAATCAGCACTTGTTAGAATGTGATTCAGTATCTCATCTGCTCTTTTCTAATTTGTCCTGAGCCCACAAACTTTGCTAGGGATTGGCAGGATCTGTTAGTCCTTGTTTCCATATGGAGATTAAACCATGACTGATGGAAATCTGTTCCAGACTTTTTCATTTACCTAGATGTCTCCCTCTTGGACTGCAATGGCACCAACTTACCCTCTGGGAAAACAAAATTGAAATAGGTACTCAAAGCAAGAGAAGTTTTACATTCACCTAACTGATTGCAGTATTTATGGACAAAAGAATATGAATTATTTCTGGTTTGTTATTTATTTCTTGCTTCAAAGGGATGTGTAGCAGACAATTACATTGGCTGGAGATTGGCCAAAGTCTGGCTAAATGTGACCCTTAGCTGAATGTTGCTGTACGATTTGTTAAGATGTAGTTGATAGATATCATGAGCTTCCAAGCACTAGAACTGGGAACTGCATTGAGAATACTTTATTCACTTAGTGAAACTGTTTATTACTTGTAGTTCATGTTTCTGTGGTCCTTTCTTATTAATTTCTAATATTTTGTTTGACTTTGTGACAGTTTTTGAGTGCTAGACTGGTGCTAACAGAGAACCAGCTATTAAAACACCAAGGTCATTTTTCTGGGTGATAACAGCTTATTCAGAGCCAAGACTTTCTCGCAGTTATTATTTTGTTAATTGGCATCAGACTTTGGTTTCCATTTTACTGCGACATAATCTGTTTCTCTGAGCTTCTGCAACTCATTTCATTCAAACTTGGTTTTAATTGGCTCTGAATATTTTCATATCATCAGCAAATGTCACACCCTTGCTAATTTTTCCTTTTCCAGATTTTTATGTATATGGAGTGAACTTCAGAGGTCACAACACAGACACTTGTGAAATGCTGTGCCTTACTTGTTTCTGTTGTGAAAACAACCACTTACTGTTGCCAGATAAACAGTCCATATGTCTATTAATTTGATTAAAAAGCCTTATTCAGTGCAGGCCTTATTCCTACTGGTATCTTCTTTCCATCTTGAGAGGGTTTGAAGTCAGAAAAATCCAGGCTTCTGAGACATCAGAAATAAAATATTATGGCAAAAATTCATGTAACAGCTGTTCTCTCAGGGATGCATCAGTGTGCCCAATTTCCTTGCAGTCTGCCTTTGTACTGCCTGCAGTAGGAGGTACATGCCTAAGTCCTTTGGTCCCAGATTAGTCCCTTCTAGTAAAGCAGTTGTTGTCTTCCAATTCTGTCATTTCACGTGCTCACAATTTAATCTACAACTGCACTCTGCTCCCATTTACCCGCTGGCAGAAAAGGGATAGCAGGAATTTGTAGGCTGATGGACCCCCACGTTACAGTTCTCTGGAAGTGACATTGTGCTCCTGCCCGGCTGCTGAACCTGGCAATGTTCAGGTCCTGCAAAACGTTTATGCGGCGCTTTCCTGTGAGTGGGCCGGGCTGACGGGCTTGGGGAAATACTGCCTACCTGTCCTAGCTTTGCCATGTTTCTGCACATCCCTCTCTAGGCTGCCCAGCAGCGCGTCACTGGATGTGCCTGGATGGCAGGCAGGTGTTTTCCAGCATCCCACTGCCGGCAAAACCACGTGACACGCAAGTTTCGGGTTGGGAATGCCTTCGCTCCCCCCCCAGGCTTAGTGTTGCAGAAGGGCATGAGCACCATCAGGCAATCTTTGAGTTAATGAACTTTTTCCTGAGTGAATAATGCATAAACCCAGCTCTTACTGCCACCAACAATCCATGTTGTTTTGTAATGAAATATGCATTTCTTTTATATTTGAAAAACATAAAGTGCATTCATTTTGCAGGTAGTGCAAAATTTATGATGTTCTTAATTATTCATTTCAAGGTTTTTTTTAAGTTTGTAGGTATATTTAAATAACATGGTAGATGACCACCCTTTCCCTTATCAACCCTTGAAATAAAATACGATGTATTTGGAAGTCTTATTGCCTGAAATAACTCAGCAGGACATTTTGCTGCATTTATAGGTATAAGACTGTTACTTACTGTTTTTATCAAGGTTGTATTGTTTTCTGATTCAAAGCTGTGAACTATACACTCCTTCAGTTAGCAAAGTTCTTCCAGTGCTGTTTTCTCTCTTGTGTTGGACTGCTTTCTCTGAGCATTGAGAACTTTTACAGTTGTAGATTTGGTTGTTAACTTAGTCCTGTACTTCTGATTTTATGACATAAAGAAATTAGAAAAATTCTTTTTTTGTTTTGTTTGTTTGTTAGAAACATCAGTCCAAATGCAGGAACTAATTTTGTCACAGGAGTGTTTAACACAATGTAGCCACTAGACTGCAGTATGCTCTCCAAAGAAGTTTCTTATTTCCCCTGAAATTATATTTAAATTCCAGCTGTCTGACACATCAGTCTTAACAGACCACATACTTCCCTTTACAAGGTCCTCTTCTGGATTTGACCTGGTTCAGCCAGGGGGCATTCCATAAATTACTGAATTCTCTTTGCTCACATGCCTCACTGGGACAGCCAATGCCAGAATGTCACTCATCAGCATTTTCTTTGATGTATTTAGTTTTCTCTTAGTTAATTAAAGCTGAGATTCACATTCAGCCCGTAATGAATATCTTGGGGGTCACTCTGACATACCGTAACACGCCTCGCACTGTCTGATCCTATTTTGCATCATCTGGGAGCCTTGCTGAGCTTTCGGCTGCCTTCCCTCTGCTAAACCAGACCCCTTTACTTTTCAGCTCCAGCTGTGAAAGGCTGCATCAGCAACTGGTAGCATTTTCTTGCATGCTAATTTTAGAAATTCTCTAGGTAGCTATTTGTGCCCAATGAAGAACTGGAAAGCTTTACAACCATCAAGTATCTTACCATGAAGCATTACCTTGGGCATTAATCATTGCCCTTTTTTTTTGTGGGATATTAAACCTCCTCAAAAGCTGTCTGGGCACAATCCTGAGTAATGTTCTTAGAGCTTGAGCGGGGAGATTGGACTAGATGACCTCTGATAATTCCTTCTAACCTTAACCATTCTGAGATTTTGTGATTCTGTGATTCCTAAGGCTTCTGAAAAGAAGATAGAAGGTAGCAGAGTGAAAGCAGATAATTGTTATCTGTAACTTTTATTTTCTGTTAAACCTTCTGTACTGACATTCTGTTTCAGAAATTTAACTCATAAACCATGATAAGGTCCTTCCTGAGCCTCCAGGCTAAACACCCCCAGCACCCTCAGCTGTTCCTCATAAGACTTTTGCTCCAGACCGTTTCACAGCTAGTGGTTGCTAGCTTGTCCTTTACATACCGCAAGGAGTTTTAAATTATTTGGCTTATACAGACAGAAGAACAGGTGAAATCAGATTTCTACCAATCAAGGATTGCTGCCAAGTCTTTCAGGGTCCTTTCCTATATTAAAAAGGTTCCAAGAATTTCTTTATGAATGTACATACCAGTTAGACCTGAATATCTTTGTGCAAGGCTCCAAAATAATGTTGGAAGTCATTCATGTGGGTATGATACTCAGTGTGAAGTTTCAGTCTGCCTAGATAAAAGCAGATACAACCTTGTTTTATGGTGGGAATATTCCATGTTGATAAATCACTCGCCTGTGACCATAACAGAGAGGGAGGAGTAGCAAACCAGCAATAGAGCATTTAACTCTGATAGCTGTCCTTTGTGTAACCCAAGGTCCTGCTCCCTCATTAGTAAATAATTTAGATTTGCTAAACTGGTTAGGGCAAAACTTCCTCTCAGCATCTAGTTCAGCCTTGTAAAATCATCATGAACTTCAGCAAGTTTCAGCACACAATCTACATATTAATGTTGCTTATGAGTAGGAGGGTGAAAAAGGTATTTTATTCTTCTGTCCCTGGAAATATAATCCATGATGTAAATTGAGTTGTTTTGTTCACATCGGATATGCTGAGTGATGATGTTTTATATTCCATTTTTAATGTATGCAGCTGTGTATATTGACTTTTTTGTGATGATATTTTAATAAGGCTTATTGATATTTTAATTATTTTTCAATCCTAATGTTTCTATGTTTGTCCTTAAATTTTATGTACACTTCATCTTTCCTTAATGTATTCTGAGTTCTGAAGATTCTTATAATTTTCAATCTCCCAGTTCTATCCTTTTCTGGTCTCTTTTTCTTCCTTCTGCCATACATAATCTGCCTCCATGAATTTCTTCTCACCATGATTATGGGCTAGTAATCCCTCCTAGATTTCTGCAAATGAAATTACTTTGGTTTTGTGCTGTGCTTTTCTCTTGCGTTTGTTTTTAAGAATAAACTTTTTTTTTTTTTTAATTTTTACTATGTGCAAAATTTAAGTACTCTCAGTCACATTATCTGTTTCCTAATACATGCTTGGGTTACTAATGTTTTCAGTTCTCCAGTTCTTCCAGAGGTTTCCCAAGACATACTTAGTGATTTGTGAATTTTAGCGTAAAAATACAATAATTTTAAACATAAACTTGCAGTGCTGCATATGTTCTTAGAACTTCTTACAAAATGCATTTTCTATAAAACTATAAAAACACTTGGAGCAAAAAAATCTTTAAGAGATTTAGCAAAATTCTTATGAGAAGAAGCTGAAATTTTACAGAATAGTTTTGAACATAACTGAAGTGGTGAGACTCAAACTTGATGTTGTTTAAAAACAGGCAGAAGAAACAGGACTGATAAAGGGCTGTGCCACTGCAATGACATTTCTACCCTGCCATATTTCACTGTGGTTTTTTGCAGAAGAACCACAATAAGAACCACCAAATAGTGACTCGTATAAATACACATTTCATTCGCAGAAATAAACAGGAGTTCTAAATTCAGCAAAAATACTTAAGCATTGCAAAGGTAGAACTGGGTGACTGAAAACTTCAGGAGTAAGAACTCAGGATATATTAAGGAAAGATGCATGAAAACAAGTATCTATTAAGGCTCTCATTAAATGAAGTTTGTCTGCAGAATGCAGTTAGTAGCTAGATATTTAGGCCAAATTATTTGTACCTATGAGTGGATAAACTTAATTTTGAATTTTTTAAGTTTCCTAGGAATCAGATTGCCTTCTTGTAAGTCAAAATATGTCAAATTACTTTTTGACCCTCTCTGTGAAGCTTTTTTTTTTTTCTAAATTAGAAAGTTTGTGTCTTTCTGAAATAAAAAAAAGCAAGCAAATCTGCTCAGGACCTACTTAATTTTTTTTTCCCCCGTGAAAAAAGTGAAATAGCCATTTTTAATTGTATGTCAGCATATACATTTTCTGTACATAATTTCTGAACTTTGTAGAATATGAGAGTGTTACCATAGAATGGTTTGGGTTGCAAGGGACCTGAAAGGTGATCTAGTTCCAAACCCGCTGCTATGAGCAGGGAACCTTCTGCTAGACCAGGTTGCTCAGAGCCCTCACCACCCTCACAGTAAAGAATTTATTCTTAACATCTCATCTAAATGTACCCTCTCTGAGTTTAAATCCATTTTCTTTGTCCTTTCACTGTGTGCCCTTGTCAAAAGTCCCCCTTCAGTACTCCAAGCTGCTCCAAGGTCTCCCAGCTCTCTCAGCCTGCCTTCACAGCAGAGGGGCTCCAGCCTTCTGACCATCTTCACAGTCTCCTCTGCACTCCCTCCAGCAGGTCTGTGTCCTTCTTCTGCAAGGGGCCCCAGGTCTAGTAAAATGAGCTGATTAGCTGCTGATAATGTCCATGTTAGTTATGAATTGATATAGAACTCACTGGGGTGCCAAGTGCACGTATTTCAGGTGGAATACCCTATCACCATTGTTACATGTTTCATGTTTCCAAAGGTGAACATTTTTTTCACTCTCCTGTAATGCAAATAAATCTGATTTTGCAGCTCTGTTTTTGAGGTGCCCTGAATTCTGACACCATTTAGCAATGGAATCAAGATCTTTCACATGCCTGTTTAGGATACTCATCTTCTGAGATACAAGTTATTATACAGGTACTAATTCTTTTTCATAATTATAACTCAGTTAGACTTGACACTTGAAATATAGTGTGGCAGTTCATAAAGGACTTAAAAATGCAGTAAGGGAAAGACAGATAAATGCACACGGCATATAGACTGTAAAAAACCCTACCAACCAAAAAGACCCCACTGATCATTCTTTTAGTGGAAAAACAATCAATAGTGTGGTGTATTTTTGTTTGGTTCTGGAACACACTTTTAAAATCAGTCTTCCATTTCATCTCCCATTTCTGCTTCTTTAATTCGTGTTGCAGAGCAGTCTTGGAATATACAAAATTAATTTCTTTTGGACAAGACTGAAATGGAAGCTGAGCTGCATGAGTGCATTTAGTTCAACGTCCTCATGAACCTTGCACCTGTGAGATCAGATTAGGGCTAGTCCAGAGTGACTCCTCCTGAAACACACACTGTGCGAACATCCTCAGTACCAGCTTTTTCACTGTTCACACTGAGGAAGAAAGAGCCTATTTTTACGTTGAAGCAACCGTGTGTGTGTGATGTGCTGAGGGATGCACCCCGTGCTGGTAGGTGGGTGTGCAGCGCGGTGTGTGAGCTGCAGGCTGTGCCCTGGCTGGGGGGAAATGTTGGGAGCCCCCGGAAAGGGGCCGTGACCTGGTGCCAACCCTTGGCACAGCGAAGGGCACGGGGAGCTGTGGCACCGGCCAGGTGACCGGACACTGGGGGACAGCAGGAGCTGGTGACTCCTGAGAAGTTTGGGAAGGACCCCAGACTGTTTTGGGCACGGACCGTGAGGGTCCAAAATCCCAGGGATTCTTTAGTTGGGGGTCCCTGCCTTGAGGCACCAGCTCGAGCTGTTTGTCTGCTACTGCACCATGATTGAACTACCAAAAGGAACCAGAGGTCTGAGACTCTGCTGTGGAAAACCCAGGGTTGAGCACATAAAGGAAACTTTATGTGATGTATTTTATAGTATTTTCTCCTTTAGTGTGACAACTTCTGTTTTGTGGTATGAGAAAATGGCTTCTTGATGATTGTTTAACCAGGTTATCTCACATGATAAATCAAGGCAGCAAGGTTCATTAACCTTCATAATGCTTTGGAATACATAAACAATGGAAGTTATTGGTAGGTTTTGCATACAGTGATTTCATAGTTATATTAAAATACATTTTCAGTGCAGTCAAAGGTAAGCAGTCAATTAGTCAATTTTAAGAGGTGCTGAAGTTATTTTATGTTTACTTGCATTAAAGAAAATCACCATCTTTGCTATTTCCAGAGGAAGATGTAAAGCTCCAGTCTCAATTTTTCAGTGCTGACCCATGCAGAGAGATTATTTCCGTGCATAAGGGCTGCATTCGGCAGTCTGTGTGGGAGTGGAGTGGAGACCCAGTAACCACATCCTACAGTCCGACAAAACTCACCTCTGAGATGTGACTTTCATCCTTGACTAAGGAATGTATTGTTTTCTTAGTGGCTGTGAAAGTCAAACTAAACAGCAGATCCCATAGTCTTCTATCCCCCCTTGAAAATACTTGAACAGGCAAGGCAAATAGTAGTTGATGCTTGTTTAAGCAGTTGTGGAAATCCCAAGCCAGTAGACTTCGGTACTGTGTGGAAAAATTGAAGATGTTCGTATTGTATGTAATTGTCTTACCCTTCTGTCGAATGGCAGTAACATTGGAGGTAAAATGTAACGTCCCTTATGCATGTGTCCAGCAAAATCTCTTTTGTATGTGTGGATTGGCTTTAGCCCTATTATATTTATGTCCTTTTAAATCACTTCTTTGGTTCTTTTCATATATTTTCCTTTGTCTAAACACGGTATGTGAATATGAATCCTGTGATTAATTTTCATGCACTTGTTCTACTGGCTCCTCTTCCATATTAATGCTGGGATGGTAAAGATGGCAATATTACTCTAAATTTTACCCCCAGAAATTCATACAGTATGTCCTCATAAGAGCTTTCATATGAAAATATTCAAGGCTGTCAGACTGAAATATGACCTAAGAAATTTCTGTACTATTTAAAATCTTTTGAAAAGAAAGCAAAACTTTGAACACATTCTTTGTTAGAGAATATGAATGTTATGCTTAACAGTAGGCACAATTTTACTCATAAATTCCCTGTGATGCATCTGAAAATCAAATTAAACAGCAGAAATGCTGTTGCTGTTTGCACTAGGAAAGGTAACTGATTTTAACTACTAAATAACCAATTTGAATTTATGTTTATACTCGTGTTTCTTCAAATGTCACTAAAATGTCTTAATGTTTTAAGTGGTTTCTTAATTGATGATTTAACTAAATGCTCTTTTGGAAATAGTTGTTGATCCAAGTCAAGTACTTGTGTACTGACATGTGTGAACATTGACTAGAGAGGAGCAGAGCTTACCTGTGATGATACTGACAAAATGGTGGGGGTGTATAACTTTCTAAAGAACTTGTGAGTCTTGGTTTGACTTGCAGGTTGGTTTGACTTGCTAAAGATGTCATAAGATCAAGAAAGAAGTTTTGGTGGGGAAGGTGAATCCCAGACATCGGTTATGAATTTTTTCCTACTGTTCTGTTTGAGGTTGTAGTTAGTGACAGATAACACAGTTATAAAATTCTAATTATTTCCATCAATTTTGATTATTAGAGCTGAACCTTCTCAAGAAATTATTTAGCCTCTCAGCAAAACCAAACACAAATACCTTGTGTCACCTTTAAATTTAATTTTGAGCATCCAGTAACTCAAATGAAAAGGTAAGAAAACTTGTATACGTTGTTTGTATTTTACTATAAACAGCGTACATTTGCTGGAATGAAACAGTGTCTCTGGTTCTGGGAAGCTCATGTGTTGTCTTTCTGCACTCAAAATTATAGAACCAATTCTTTACAGAATTACGTTTTTGCATCTGTAAAAATTGAGTATGTTTATGAATTCCTTTTGAATTACTCATCCTTTAATTGTGTTGAAAATAAAATTTGAATCTGAGTGATGGACCAAGTTCAAATGGCAAACAGTATAATCTGCTTCAGCCATAAGATTGAACAAAGTGCTCCTGACGTTACACAGTCTTGTCACATTGTATATGCCAACTTGGAGACTTCTTGGTTTCCACTTTCCCTCTGGAAAGGGAACATAGCAACAGTTATCTGGAATCATTTAAAGAAGTGTAAAGAGGTTTTAGAATTTTCAGATATCTATCTTAATTTTTTTTTTTTTTTTGGCTAATGCTGTTGCAATATTTCTGAAATAATAATAATAATAATAATACGTTGTGGCATCTTTAGTTGCTGCCTGTGTAGGGAGAAGTCATACAAAATCCCCACAGTTATTGTCTGGATTCGTATTTGCTTTTGTCCAGTTTAATCTATAATGTTAGCCCAGACTTCTGTCTTTCAGAGGAAGAACTTGTTTTCACATAGGTTCATTATTTTAATCAGTAGCCTTCCCACCCCTGTCATAACTGCTTAATATTTATGCATCATCCCAAAGTGTGAAATACTGTGACAATTTGATGGGTTTGTGAGTTCTTTCAGCACTTTTCAATTCTTATTTTATTGAAGGTCCAAATTACAACAGAGATGTTATGTTTGAAAATGGGGGTGCAGAACAAAACTGCTCTGCCATGGGAGGGGGATCTGTAATACCTGCCAGTCAAATTCCTTAAATTATGTTGTCATAGCAACTGGTTAGCCTCTTCCATACTTAAAATAGCTTGTGTCAAATAATTAGTGCTGCTTAATTGTATTTTATTGCAAAAGAGGCAAGTAATTAAAGGGTTCTTGCAATGGCTATGGGGCCAGAAAAGGTCAGAAAGTACTTGTAATTGGAATATGTTTCATGAATATAAATTAATATGTCTAGTAATCTGTCTCTTCATTCCCCAGGATCCAAAAAATTATCCAGTATATTTGAGTTGCTGTTCCTTGCTCAGAAACTTTAATGGAGAAAAATTACCTCTTGGCCTCAATCTTATTTTTTTCCTCTGTCTATTCCTGTCGGCTTAAGAAACCTATAACACGGGCAATGTATTTAGCCCTCCCCCCAGCGTGATATCCACATAGACAAATGGCCAAATAAAATCCATTTTGGACTTTTCGGTGGGTTTCTCTGTATTTTGGCTGTCAATTGTGTTGCAGCAGGTTCTGTTGTTTTTCCTCCTAGATTTGTCCTCTGCATGGAAACTTTCTGAGCATTTATCAAAGACATTGGCCATCACAATCTACAAATACAGAAGGAGGGGAAAAATTGCTAACAACATAATATTTGGGGTTTCAAGTCAGCAAGTGCCCAAATCAGTCAGCAAAACTAGTTTAATCAATCCCAGTTATAGAGTTAGTGCCTGTTAATAAGCCATGAACCTGCATTTTCTCATGGTCTGAGGAGGTAATTTCTCCGTAAGACTTCTCAGTTTGATTCACCAACCATTTTTGATGCTGAGTACAGAATCCGTCAACTGGCAGTAGTAGTTCTTTACTTAAAGAGAAAACTGTCGTCCTGAGGAGAGGATTGAAATACAAGAACTTCTGGAGTGGTGCAGTATTTATATTGTGGATTACAATGTGTGTAAAGCAGTACTGACCCCTCCTGCTACAGCTGCAATGCAGAGTGAAAGAGGAACAGATTACAGCCCTCCCCTTTATAGAAAAGTAGGTACAATTAAAATATTGCCCAGCAAAAGCTTACCAATCCCAAATGTGGGTCAGTAAGTCTTTCAGTGACTGCAGCTGGAACTTTTTCATCTAATCCAGGCAATATTCCCCATGCTATCCATGTTCTTGCGTTGTAGGGCTTTGCAGTTCTACAGCTGACAGTCCCATCTGTTTCTCTTCATCTCCTACCTTTGCTATCATCCTCTTTTTATGTTTGCTTTATCTAACAAGGTCAGTCATACCCCATCCCTGGGCATATGACTGTAGCTGGAGCTTGTGATAATTAGGTGTGCGGGGCACAGGGAGGTATTCCCAGGTGGCACTTCTGCCATATGGTTTTGAAATAGCTCTTTGCAATGAGAAGTAGAGCTTTATTTCTCCCCTCAGGCCTGCCTTAAGGTAGAAAAGTTGACTTGTTTGTGGGCTATGAACCTTGCAGTAGCTTGCCAGACATAAATCAACAGAAACAATTTTTTTAATTAAAGCAATCAAATGTTTTTCTTGAGCCTTTGAAAAAAAGCAATGTTCACTGATGAAATCAGAAGAAAAAATGCAAATGAAAACCTTTTTCCCCAACAGTTGTTTCTAAAAAAAGAAAATAAAAAGTTTTTTTCATTCCACATTTTATCAGCCCTCTCTTCTGCCATGTTTTTAGTAATTGGTGCCTTGCAGGATAGTTTTGCTCTTTAATTTTGCTTTGGGCTTTCTGTGTTTGCCTTTGTTATATGCAAATCATAGAGTTTGTTAATATCCAACTTGTTTGGCTTTACAGTTAGTAAGTGTTTAAAGGACATTCTTCTTTTATTAATTACACAGCTGTACTGGTGGCTGGCTTCTGTAGGGATTGAAGTGTTACTATTTTGAAAGTGTTATTGGGTTCTAAAACGTTTGCATATGGAACAACTTCAGATATGTAAATGCCTTGCTGTTTTACCTTTAGCAGAGTGCTAGGGTAAATTGTGAACACTTACTCTCTGAATTTGCTCAAATAATTGCAAAAAGAAACTTCTGTCATTCAAGCACAGAAAAAAGATTTATCTTCTAACTTACTCAAACTTTCAGAATGCACGCAGGTCCCGCACACAGTGAGTGTAATGCCCGTTTTCCTCTAAACCAACAATTTCTTCAGCAAACCAAAGATCCTTTGAGAGGGCCATAGTTAGGGTTAAGGTGGTAAGTGGTGTTGTTTAATTTAAAGATTAAAAAAAATTAGATACATAGCTGTTAGAGATAAATAGTATTGCATTTTGAAATTTCCAGTTAATTTAAAGGGGAAAAAATATGGTGGCTGTCATTTTGTCCCTTGATTTGCACTCCAAGTGTTACCGTTGGATTTAAATAACGGGTTTTTTTGGAAGTAATGTTGAATAAATGAACGCACATTGCTTTTTGCTTTAAAATTTAATCTGAACAAACTTTAGCAGCAAGAACAGATATGTATGTTCAACAGAAACTAAACAGATAAAAATATACAAATATTTGTTGGAGTTACAGCAAAGATATAGAAGATGTTCTGCTGTTTTTTCACGATGAAAAAGGCCAGGCTTTTCTTTAAAACTGAACACTGTCACATGAATATGTATTAGTTTAAGTAAATATCCAGAGATTTAAAATCTGTTCTCAAATATGTACTTAATTGCCCTGATGAAGATAGATTCTTAAAAGGGAATAAACTTCCACTCTCATTGGTTAAAAGATAGTTTATTACCACATAGCCTGTCTTCACTTCAAGTCAAGCCAAAAAAGGAGGGATTATATGCGATCTAAATTATTCCAAGGCATGTTAAAAATGTATTAACCCTCTGATATTTGCATTTTCATGAGAGATTAATAGTCATTTGCATGAATTTGTTATCTTTCTGTCTTTTTAAAAGACAAAGTCTGAAAGTTTTATGTGAGTTCTATTGTACGGGGTCAGCTGAGAGGAGAAAGATCCCTCTGCCAAGCACGAAAAATTAAATCAGAGGTCAGCAGCATTGTTCTTTGTTCTTCACTTAACTTGGTCCCAATAGATGGAAAAGAGTATATAGTTCACAGCTTCATAGGACACTGGAGGTTTGTAGAATTTGCTGATCTGCCACAGATTTTCCTTTGGCGTAGTTACCTTCTTTAGTTACAATCCTCCCAGTCAAGGGTGGAATTTATGACTTCTTTCATATGAAACTACCTGCTTTATCGTGCTTGCTAATTTAAATTTGTTGCTGCACATCTGTAACTACTTAATGCCAAAACACTATCCCTGAACCATCTTTTCTTTTATCTTACAGAAGTGTTTGGTGCTCAGGTCCTCCTTTAGCCAATTCCAGTGTTTCTTTAAGCAGCCAAACCACTCATCCACAACAGTAGTGGAAGTTATAGGCCTGACATGATTATTAGCTAAGGAATCTGAACACTCTTCTGAGGCTATTTGGAAGTGTCTCATTCTCATTCCTTTGTGAAGCAAAGGAAATCCAAGTAGCAGCCAGCTTTCTCAGTCTCCCACTGTTGTTAGTTTTCATCACCTGAAGTTCTGGTTCCTTGCAAACAAATCTGCTTCTGTCTGGCCTAAACTATTTCTCCTATTTCTGAAGAGAAAACAGGCACACATTTCTCTCCAAAGTCAGTTTTACATGCCCAGTGTCCTGCAACCAGCAGGTTTTGTGCTCTGCCTGACTAGAGTGTCATTTAGGAGCTATGCTGCCAACAGATGTTCCCCTTCAATCACAGTGTCCTTGTCCCAATCCTTGGAGCCTTCTGCTGCTTGCACCCAATATATGTTGCCTTTCTTTCTCTTTGCTAGCAAGTGCATCCTCTCCATGACTGTGCCCTGCATGGGGCTTGTCCCTGGCCATCTGTCTCAGCCAGGGTCTCTTGGCAGCCCTGTGGAAACAGAGGGCATGAGCACATACCTGGCACAGGCCACTGGCAACCACTGAGGCTGCTCTCTGGTACCCAGGGCTGAGCTGGGGGCTTGGAAGAAGAACTGCTCTGCTTCTTTCCTGATACGGGGTGAGGAAAAGATGTTCCTGCTGGCTTTTGTGGGTTTTAAATCTGGTGGATTAGGTTGCTATTGACCTTGTATTGTGTTGGGATGATTTTAAGTCAGGAACAGTTGGAGAGAGACTCAAGAAGCAACTGGAAGAGCTAGGGGTGATATTTAATGGCATTAAGATCATCTGACCTTTTAGACAAGAGTGGAAAAGAAATGTGATTATTTTTTTTAAATATGTACCTTTTTTAATGAAGCAGGCATGGAAGAACAGATCACATTTCATTTCCTATACACTGAATTAAGATTATCTGAATCTGACCAGGCTCCAAATCCAGTATAACAGTTTTCACAGATCATCTGTGTATTACTGTATGAATATAGCTGATATGTATTATTTTGAGCAAGAGAAAACTCTGTGAAGAGTTTGTGACGTGTGTAAAAGAAACCCCAGCAAACCCAACCTGACATGCAACAGAACTAGCATAGTTTTAGTTTTATCTTCAGAGACTTTATTTTTAGGGTGGACCTGCTGGTTCTTGAAAGAAGCCTGTAGGGACAAACAAGCACTAGTTTTCATCATGTTGAGAAGTAGTTTTAAGACAAAGACACTATGTCTTGTCTCAGTGTCTGAAGTAAACCAGATTATTGGGTGAGCTGGAGCAGAATTTAAGCTTTTATGTTGTGTGGTCCAGGAAGGGCTAATACTTTTGCCATTTCTTGATGATACATTGCCTAATAGGCGTTTATTAGGACCTCTGTTTCTTCTGTGAAGGATCGACATTAAGCAGCAGTAATGTCAGTCCAGTGGTTGGACTCTGAGAAACAATACATATTTTCAGTTCTGCGTTAGAAAGAGTCATTTTGCTGAACAACAGTGTGTTATTGAAGGTATGCAAAGATAAGCACACCTTCTGCCTCAGTCTAGCTACACCTTCATTGTCTGAGAAATATTTTTTGGCTTAGAAATAAAGATTTTGTTTTCTTTAAGGAGATTTTCATATGTTCCTCTCATATCTGTCAGTTTCAGTCACAATCTTAAATATATGAAGAAATGTTCACACCTTTCTGCCTTGTGTGTGATTACCTCTATTCATAGATCAATATCTAAGTTTGTGGGGCATTTTTGGTAAAGAAGCATGATTGTAGTTATATTGAGAAATGCTAGCATGCACTAGATCACTTTCAGCTGTACTTGAAATTTCCTTGGGTTATTTGCCAGTGTACCATTGTGTACACTCTCAGATGGGTCTCAATAAAATCTCATTGAAGTTAAGTGGTAGTGAGGGGCACTGTTAACATGTAAACCTGTATACATAGAAATGCTGTAAGGTTTGTGTTTTCTCCTGTAGCCACAGTAAGGCACTGAAATATTTTGATGCTTGTTGTTTCTTGAGACAAGAGACAAGGATGCTTCTGAAAAGCTTGACATCGTCTTCCGTGTCTCCAGAGTTCTGTAAAATAGGAATACTTGGCTGCCTCTCTGCAGTTGTGTTCACCAGAGCGTTATTGTTTCTAAGTTACCCTGAGAATGCTAAACAAGGTGCAGTTCTGAAGAGCCCAGAGTAATGGGAGAAATGTCGCTGAGGTCCTGCTTGTTTTCATTGGGTTTGGTGCATCACGGCAGCCAGAAGGGAGTTAGCGGGTTTGTGTGAGGTCGGTGTCAAAGTGTGCGGGCACCGAGAAGTGTCATCTGTCCAGTCAGTGATGCAGTATTGTGAAGAAATCAGTGAGAATGTTTTAACAAAAGTAACGGAAAGCAACACACCCTGAGAAACTACTCTGTTACTATTAAACTATGAAACTACCTGTTACTATTAAAATAGTAAAAATATTCTTACTGCCTTTTAAAACTGGCAGAGCAAGATACAGGCAGCAACAGAGATTAGTAGAGAAAGATAATGCTTGCTCATAGATTTTTCATTTCTAGGCTGCTACTTGGATACTTTAACAGCTAACAGATTGGTTTCTCTCTGCAAACTGTATTTGGTTTTAAGTTGGTTTACATTAAATAATCCAAGGATCATAACAGAACTACTTTTGAATAACACACCCTGCAAACAGGCTTATAGAGTGTGCTCTCCACTCCTCTCAAATGCATAAATCCTCAGAGTAAAAACTGCTTTAATGTTAGTGTGTTCTTTTTATGCTCTAGAACATGGGTAGTAGCCGGTCTTTTTCTTGGTTAACCTATTTGCTTTTGAAAGAACTTACGGGATTTGTGTGAACGAAATCTGAATTCTTTAGTTGCAAGCAAGAGATACAGTGGTATGCAACTTTACCACCTTTTAAAGCTGGAAGCTTATACTTACATATTGTAAATATGGTGGTAGTGAATATTGAATGGAGAGCAGATGAGTAAAAAGGTGCTGAAGTGATCCTGATGGAACCAGTGTGGTGACAGCTTAATTGTTCAGTCTATTGCTGACCTTTATTACTACACACTATGTAATGCTCTGTGTACGTAATACATACACACTCAATATTATGATGTTATTTACTCTACCACTAAGCTTTTCATAAATTTATGCATGCCCACAGGACTATTTTAAAGGCTAATATCTAAAGATTGTTAAATTGCAGGGCATCTCTGCCTTTTCCAAGCGCCAAGTTTAGGGACTGAGTGAGTGAAAATTCAAAATCTCTAAAAAATACTTTTTATTTTTCAAATATTTTTTGTGTTTTCATTTATTACCATTGAAGGTAACCTTTATCAAAACAGTTAATTTCATGGCTGAATCATTTTGTTTTGAAGATGGGTATTTGCCCTTTCACACAATATCCTGGTATACACAGAGCAGTGGCAAGGCTGACCAGTGCTTTTGTGGAAGACACATACCAAAATAGGCAATGTCCTCAGGAGTGCTACTGTGAAAACTGTTTTGGAGCTATTTCTCTATATTTGTTTTGCATCAGAAATCTGAACTCTTGAGCTTTAGAATATGGCCTTTTATGCGACTTCTCTTACTTTTATTAAGAGGCACAGCTCCCTATAAAGGGGGAAGTTGGACCCTACCCAGTTGAGTCTAAAACATTTGCTGCCATGCATAGGCACTGTTGATAGTCAGATACCGTGATGCAATTCCTGGTAGGTTCACAGTTTAATAACTAACTCTATTGTAACTGAAGCAAACTGAAAAGAAACTGTGTGGTAGAGAATTTCCAGCTGAACAGTATTTTTATCTTTTGACTGAGTCACTCAAGTTTGCTGTAGTGGAAGATAAACTGAGCTTTCTGCAGCAGGAGCAAATGATCCTTCATTTGGACTAGAGATATGTTGCTTCTAGTCAGAGGTTTGTTCATGTGAGTACTGAGGAGAAAATATAAAGTGTTAGAAAAGAGCATAAAAATGCAATGTGTGCTCAGTACTGATTTCCTTTTCACTAAAGTTTTTTGTTGAGGAGTGACTCAGGACTAGAAAAGCAAAGCATCTGAGAATTGAAAAAGTTAACCTTCATAAAAATATCCCAGTCCAAGAACTTTATATGAAGCTATCTCTTTTCCTAGAATGTATATTTGTGTTGCAAAAGATATACTAGAGACTGATTTCTTTATATTCTGAACAAAACATTATCCATGAAGATAAATACTTTCTTCAGAGGGACTACAGATTGTAGTTTTTACCTTAACATATTCCAGGGCCATGCCATTTTTCATGTTTTGGAAGAAAAGCATCTTAGAAAAGGAACACCAGCCATAAATCCTGAGAACCTTTCATCTGGATCCTTTATTTATTGGTTGAATGTGCAGTAAAGTGCAATAGTGTGTAGGTGTAACCACATTGGTGTTGTTCAGAGATACACATCTTTGGCAGGACTAACCTGACAGCTACTCCATAATATGTATGTTTTGGCTTCTCATTTACTTTGCGGAAGGAAATGTTTGTTTTAGTCCAACTGTGTCCAGCGTGATTGTGACCAGGAGTATCAGTAATAAAAATAACAGTTGGTGTTTGCAGACCAAGGAAATGTCCTTTTAAAAGAGGCATGGCAGCTTAAACGGTCCAGAATGGCCATTGCCTATGTCAGAACATGCCTTTGCAAAGTGGACATGCAGGTGACATCTGCCTTTTGTTTCTATTCCTGATGATCCATGCAGGTTTGTCATTCATATCTGCTGCATTGGAGCCTCATTAGAGGCTGGCACCAACAATCCAGGTACTTCATCCATGTTGACCTCGTTTCAGGCTAGGACCACAGAAACAGCATGACTTTCTGTGCAAATGGTCACAGACTTCCCAGGAAATATGTAGTGCAAGGCAGTGAAGGTGAGTTTTCAGTGTTTATCATTCTCCTAAGCGCTGAGGCAGCTTGGTAGAAGGAGAAAGGTAGTAAGTTAGGAGCTGATGGATGAGGAAGCAAATAAATTAGTCTGGATAGGAGTATAAAAGTAGATGTGAACTGGGGCGCTGGCAGTAGAAGGACGGATAAATTAGGAAGAGAGGAGAGAAAAATAACAATAAATATGAGTTGAAAGAAGAAGAGTGAGGTGAGAGGTAGAAAAAAGGAAAGCTAGCTGTGATGAGCTCACTGCCCATTCCTTTTCCTCTTTGAGAGCTTGGAAATTAATATATATCTCTGGTACCCCAGACATACTGATATTCCATGCTTGTCTTGTTCAGTGTGATGGCAAATTTTGCTTTTTAGTTTTTTTTTTTTAGATTTTTTGAAACCAATGCATATCAAATATTTGTTGAGTCACGTACTGCCTCAGCTAAGAGTTACTATGTTAAGGGTGCCTGGTAAGCATTAGTTTGACTTGGGTGAGTGTTTTATGCTACAGGTGCTGCAGTTTTACACAGGCACCTCCCCATTTATGATGCACATAGTAAGATACTACAGAGATAATAAGAAGTATGACATATGTTGGAGATGCTGCCTGTAAAGCACCAATAAGTTTTTCTGAAAGAGAAGTAATAGTGTTTAGGAAAAATGAGTACAGGAAGGGAATGGGTAAGTCCCAGCTTAGGGCAGCAGAAAGCCCATGGGAAACAGATCTAGTTTGCTGCTGTGCCTCTTGCAGACTCTTCATGGCAACCTTGTGTCTGGTTGAAAAATATAAAGCTCGAGTTTCAGAAGCGTTGAGTATGCAGTTGCAATTGAACATCGTACTTTGAATTTTTGTTCTCCTTAATAGAGACCGTGCAAAAACCAAGTTTATAGGTTTCAAATAGGTCCCGCCAAATGAATGGATAGCGGTGACAATTTTGGACCTAATACTTCTTTTTTCCCCAACTCAAGCTCAGAGCTAGTCTCATCACCACAGATGTGATTTCAAGATGAACTTGTTCATTTTTGCTCTTACATGCTGTGGTGATAAATACCTAGAGGCAGGAGAAAGGGAAAGAAATCCTCTGTGCCTGGTTAGGATGGCTTAAGGGCATGCCTGAACAACCTTAAAATAATAATATACCTTTTATATAATAGGCTGTATTAATTGCTTCAAGTTGCATTTCTAATTTTAAAGCTTGTTCATAAATCTTTTCAACATTCTTTAATTGTCTTGAGAATTTTAACAAGCAAAATTAGGATTTCACAGAGAAGTATCACAGAATCACAGAACATTTTGAGTTGGAAGGGACCCACAAGGATCATCGAGGCCAACTCTTGAGTGAATGGCCTGTCCAGAGATCGAACCCGTGATCTTGATGTTATTTATTTTAAATATACAAAACTAGATCTCTTTGCTTATGTTTCTGGTAGGGCAACCTAAAATTGCGTATGTCCTAAGAGTTGGGCAGGTTCCAAGCTTTAACTTGCACTATCTGAAAAGGTCCATTGTTGCAAGGAATGTGTATGTGTGGAAGAGCAAAATAGCTGCTCCCATGTGTTTGCTTATGGAGACAGGGAAATAGCACGCCTGGCTTGCGTTCATTTGGTGTTCATACAAAAGGAAAATATTTTCTAAGACTGCTAGCAGTGGGCAACAATTTGCCAATATGTGAATAAGCAAGCCACAGCCAAAGAGAGAAGATATTCCTGGCAATGCTGAATGTTTTAATTGCATTTAGAATAAGACCCAACGAGAAATGAAATATTTTTCAAACTGAGAAATGTAAATTACTGCTCTGTATATTAGTGGTATTTCAGCAGTCAGGACAGTGGCTGACGGAAACTGGGTATAATATCTTTTACATAGGAGATGGAAATTTTTTATTTCACCATCCCATTCCTGCCACAAGCAGAGAAATCATTACAAGAATGAGACTTACTGTGAGAGAGATGGTTTTGATAGATTTTTAAAAAATAGATGGTCAAAGATGCAGGTTAAAAAGATGCAGAAGAAACAGGAAAAATGCATCTCTTATTTGTGTGACACCCACGTGGCATCAATCCCTGGCAGTAGCTTGCCATCTTCTGGTCCTCTTCCATGTGGCAGCCAGAAGCCTTGTTTCTGTTTTGCAGAGATACAGTCACACAATACTGTGAGCTAACCAAGAACATAAATTTACAACATACTAGCCATTCCACACCAATTGCCCATGCAGTTTTTTGGGTACAAGTGGTCCTCTCTCCTCACCTTGTGTGAAGTGAGGTAGGCCATTCTATGTTCAGAATGTCCGTGTAAGAGAATAATGCCAAGGAACCAGTGGTGGAGAAAATTTAGATGCAGAGTTACTTAGCAGTGACTTTTCCTTGACAATTTCATTTTTAGAAGATTAACTCAGCCTCTTCTATAGAAGAATTTTTCTGATGAGTTGTATTGATTAGCCTTGGAGGACACAACTATGTACAGCCTAGGAATGACTTCAGTTCCTGTGCTTTGGCATATGGGCATCAGACTGTAGGAATATTGAAGCACTGTCTTCATGTGCTCTCACAGATTTGCAATTGGTGGACATGAATTAATTCACAGAATCACACACAATCACAGAAAGGTTAAGAGACCACTGAAGTTTGTCTGGTCCAATGTCCCTGCTCAAGCAGGATGGCATTGCTGAAGTTTGTGCCCAGACAGCTTCTGAACATCTCCAGGGAAGGAGACTCTGCAACCTCTCTGGGAAATCTGTTCCAGTGCATGATCACATGCACAGTAAAGAAGTTCTTCCTGATATTCAGGTGGAACTTCTGTGCATCAGTTTCTGCCCACTGCCTGTTGTCCTATTGCTTGGCATTACCGAGAAGAGCCTGGCTCCATTGTTTGGACACGCTCCCTTCAGATACTTACATACAATTCTGTAGGGAAAAAAAAAAAAGCCTAAAAATGTCAACATGGAAAACTGTAAAGTGGTTGAGGAAATTAGTTATCAACAAGAAGATACTTTTGATACAGAGTTCAGCAGCTAAACATGGTAAAACTGCTTTTTCAGAAATCTCTGTAATTAAAGTTCATAACTGCTTCTTAGAAAAATTAATTCCATATCTATGTTTTTAATTTTCAGGTACATTGAAACCTTGAAGGAACACAAACCAAAAATTGTCTGGGATGAACAAATTGCTGAACACTACTTTGAATATAAAACGTGAGTTACATTTATTAACTTACCATTCTGCAAATACCTTGGGCCATGACCCAGTGAGTGTAGCATGCAACTGAATTGAACAAATGGAAATTCTGCTGTTTATGATCTGTATGTCAAACACTGAACTGCAGCATAAAAGAGTGCTTCAGGCAAGAGAAGAAAATCAGGGAAGGATTAATGAAATTACATAAACTAAAACAATCTTTAGAAGAGGAGTCTGATGAGTCACATCTCTACAAGTTAGCCATCAAAGTTATCTACTGAGCCTTGGTTAATCAGTGCCTCTGAGATTAGTCCTGTGAGCTGTCAGGTGATTACCAATAACTTGGCCAAAAATAGTTCTGAGAAAAATCTGTGGTACAAGAGCCTGGTTTTACAAGTCCTAGTGATAAGATTGTTCAAGCAGCTAACTTCCACTAAAGGGAATGGCCGTAGATAAAGGTAATAGAAATAAAATTAAATGACTTCCAGAGTTGTTAAAAGGACTGAAAGCATTAAGGGTAATAACTTTCTTTGTCCTCCCTTTTTCATCCTGAAAAGAGGAGAAGATTTCTGATCTAGAAAGAATCCATTTAAAATAGATTGAAAAAAATCCCAAAACCACACGGACACATCTTACTAATCCTCTGATAATTTGCTAGGCTTTATGCAATTATACAAAAATACACTAAAATGATACAAACAAATTCTACTACTGCAAAGCTGTATCTTGTGTATTACATTGTTAATGTGAAGACACACCACTGAAAAGTAGAGTAAAACACATGGTTAAGTGCTTTAGGAAAAAAAAATCAAAACTACATAGTTATTTCCAAAATACCTTCTTGATTTAAATATTCCAAAATCTAAAAAATGTCCTACTTTTATGTTTTAGTTTAATTTTCGAGGTTTCTCTCAACCTGTAATTTTCTTCTGACTTCTCAGCAACTTTTATTTCTTATCAGACAAAAAATTTAAAAAATATGCTGTTCAGCGGCGTTTTGTTTTCTGTGTTTGTATGACAGAGCTGGGATCTGCATTCCTTCATATTTAATTATTTGGTGTGCTGTTGCAAAATTGCTTTGTATCAAACAATTACCGGTTTTTTGTGTTAGCTAAAGAGGAATAAATCAGCAGCTCTGTTTTACTGATCTTTAATGCCCCGTCCAATTGGAGACCCAGTGAGTGCTGGATGAAAACTTGCTCTCTGAGGGCTGTGTTTCAATGGCATGCTTCTGGGATTCATGTCTGAGTCACATTTCTTACACGGCCCCTTGCAGAATGAACTTGGGGGAGAGCAAGAGCTTGTCAGTAGTACTGCATCATTTGCCTTTGAAAGCCAGTCTTTGGAGGTTCTTGTGTGTGGGCTTCCTGGAGGAATTTCTGATGCATAAAGCACACTCTGTCTGAAAATCACTCCAAACCTCACTTGTGCTTGGCAGGCAGCTGTGTGGCTCAGCGAGTCTGCAGTGGTTCAGCTGGCTCAAGGAGAGGGTTATTTAAGGGAGCTCTTTCTTGGGTACCACTTTGGTTTACAAAGGTTCACTTACATCAGACAGGGATGGCAGCCAGGCCTGAAATATGCTTCACTGGTGAAGCATCTCACCTGGAAACCTTGCACGTCTGCAGTGGCTAAGAAATGAAATGGTGAATCTTTAAGCAAAGCACAGCTAATGATTTCATGTAGCAGGCAGAGACTGGCTATTACAAATAGTTACGGAAATCTGCTGTTTCTGAGTGTTTGTCCAAGTGCACAGGCAAGTACTCAGTCATGTAAGTTGTGAGATTTTAGGAGCAATTTCTGCTTGGTCTGCCCACGTACTCTGCATTTCCTCCTCGCCAAGCTGGTGACCAGGTGCTGTGAGACCACTTGTAACTTGTCCTTCTCATCATTAGGGGTTTAAAATGCAGCCTTGGTATTTGTGCCCAGTATAGCTTGCCCTGTCTGTATATTTTGTACTGCTAGCATTTAATTTAACCTGAAAGCTACAGAGAATTGGAGAAAATCTTTCACAGTTTGCATCTGAAAACCAAACGCCTTCATCTTTTTAAGATGCACGTTTAGTAGGCACAACTGTCTTTTACTATCTGACAATTTTGTCATCCAGTTGCAAGAAAATATCTGTGTGTTTATTGTGATATGGTATCAAACCATCTCTGTTGTGAAAAGACTTCTTGGATTCTCTATTTTCAATGTCAGCCTTTTCACAGAATCACAGACTCTCACAATGGGTAAGGTAGGAGGAGACCCCTGGAGGTCATTTAATCCAACCTTCCTACTCAAGCTCTAGAGCATTTTACTCAGGAGTGTATCCAGGCAGCTTTTGAATATCTCCAGGGAAGAAGACTCCACCTCTATCGGGTCAAGCTGTGTAATAAGTGCTGTACCCTCACAGTAAAGAAGCTCTTCCTCATGTTCAGGTAGAACTTCCTGTGTTCCAAAAGGTCTCTCATTCTATTGCTCAGCATCACCGAGAAGAGCCTGGCTCCATCCTCTTGACACCCTCCCTTCAGATACCTATAGACATTGGTAAGGTCCCCTCTCAGTCCTCTTCTCAAGGCTGAGCAGGCCCAGCTCCCTCAGCCTTTCCTCACAAGTGAGATGCTGCAGTCTCCCAGTCACCCCTGTTGCCCTCCACTAGGCTCACTCCAGGAGCTCCGTGTCTCTTGCGCTGGGAAGCCCAGAACTGGACACAGCACTTCAGGTGAGGCCTCACCAGGCCTGTGTAGAGGGGCAGGATCACCTCCCTTGACCTGCTGGCAATGCTCTTCCTCATGCACCCCAGGCTACCACTGGCCTGCTTGTCACAAGGCAACACTGCTGGCTCATGGACAGCTTCCTTTCCACCAAGACCCCCAGGTTCTTCTCTGCAGAGCTGCTTTCCAGCAGGTTGGCCCCCAGCCTGTGCTGGTGCCTGGGGCTGTTCTTCTCCAGGTGGGGGACCCTGCATTTGCCCTTGCTGAATTTCAGAAGATTCCTCTGTGCCCATCTCTCCAACCTGTTAAGGTCCTCCTGAGGGGCTGCACAGCACTCTGGAGCATCAGCCACTCCTCCCAGCTTTGAGTCGTGAGTGAACTTGCTGAAGATGTATCTGCCCCTGCATTCATGTTCTTGATGAGTAAGTTAAACAATATTGGGCCCACTATTGAACCTTGGGGGCCACCACTAGTGACAGGTCTCCAACTGGACTCTGTGCCATTGTTCACAAGCCTCTGGGATCTGCTGTTCAGCCACTTCTCAGTCCACCTCACCACTTGTCCAGCCTGCACTTCCTGAGCTTTCCTGTGAAGATACCATGTGAGACAGTGTTAAAAGCCTCTTTCACCTCCTTTAAGACTTGTTCTCTTTAAAGGCCACTAGTATGTGGTAAGTAAGTATCTTGTCTGACTACCTGTGTTGTATTTTGTTGTAAGCACTTCTTGGATGAAGTGTTATGCATGAACTAGTTTGGGACTTTCATCTGAATCATGACAGGAGAATCTTTCTGACAAATTTACCCATAACTGATACCTGCAGGATGGTGACACAGTTACATACTTGACTTTTAGATGTGTTGTGTGCCTTCTCCCCGTAGCTTTTTGGCTTTATGTGCTGTGTTACGTTTTCATGTACAGTAGAAAGGGGACAGCAATAGAAGTTCTTATCTGCAGTAGAAAAGGAAGAGAAATTGAGAAGATTTTGGCTGTACCCTGACCTCAGGAGACAGAGTAGCCAGAGTGCAAGTATGGAATGAATGGTAACTGATAGCAAAAGTATCTGATTTCACAGAAACAGTGCCTCAGCTTCCAGGGTGGAATGAACACTGGGTAAGAAATCTCAAAGATATGAGCTGCTAAATGGCAAGTAGTCTCTGTCTTGGATATGTACATCTTAATGCTCATGTGCTAAACATACTAGCATGTCTTAATTTTATTACCAGTAATTTCATGAGAATAAAGTTGGCAGTTTTCTTCAGCGCTGAGTTTATTTGCTGTTAGTGGAAGGGAATAAAACTGGTTTTGAATTTAACTTTAGCTTAAAATCCTATTGGAAGCTTTCAAAGCTGTTTTGACTATTTGGTTTTTCTGTTTTGCAGAAATAAAGGAGGAAAACATGCTGTCTTCTACCCAACACTGAAGGTAGGTGGTGCTTCTTCGTGTCAGAGGGCTGTAAGAGCACAGAATTGTTTACTTGACTTGTTGCATTATTGAGACATTTCGGAAAATGTTGAACCGAGTTGAGGCTTTTGTGAAAGAAGTTTACCCTCATGTAAATGTAATGTAAATTGTTATGATTCAAAGCTTCAGTTGCCTGTACAAAAAGGCTGCTTTCTCGTTCTCATGCATCATAGGGTTTGGGGATCTCTGAAGACAAACCATTTCTAGAGATGAGACACACTAGGACAAACCAGTGCTGTGAGAGGATCTGTTCAAGTCCACAGTTCATGTACTATCAGAGACACTGTTAACAGATTGTCAGACAGGAGACCAAAGACATTTTCCTTCTCATCGGGTTCCTGGAAGCTTGGAGGACTTTTGCCTTCCTCTGTAGCAGGGTCCTGATTTCTCCCTGTCAGCCTTCATCACTGTGATTGCTTCAGTTCTGTTTCTGTGGAATATATTTTAGTGTTTTGAAAACTTAAGCATTTGGCCTTACTACAGTCCTTTGGCAGGACATACAATTTCTGTCTACACAATAGTCTGCAGTATACCAGAATACAGGATAAAATGGTTACTTGCAGCCTTAGTTCCTAGGAAATTATCTTTAGATTTTCTCAAATTAAACTAAAGGAAGTATGTTAAGCCTCTGCTGACTTTTACTGTTGGAAGGGAATTACTTCTGTACTAAAACTATAAATATTTAGAGAGAACAGAGACATCTTTTATGGTTAAACTAGTGTGAAATGATCCAAGGCTCTGTTTTTCTGAACAGAGTTTGTATCTTAAGCCCCATTAGTACAAGGATATTTCCCCTCATTAATCTAATGGTGGAAGTACTATCACATACGGGATATTAATTACCACATCTCCCTGTGTTCTTCCTGGTAGTACCTGTCTCAGAGTGTTAGAAAGTTTCATTGTGAATGCATCAGTGAAATGATAAGATTGTGCTGCATGCTGTTATGCTGTGTTTTCTTGGCCTTGTGGAAGGATTTCACCCTGCCAGTGCCAGCACTAGCCTGGTTAAGAACACTCATTCCTGTCTACTTCTTTCATTATTTCTTCTCTAACAGATACTCACCTGTGGTGGCTGGTAAATGCAAGGTTCCATTTTCAGCAAGCTTGTAATAAAACATTTTGAGATTTGTATGCTGGGACAAATCAAAGAATTGTTCATATGATGATGATCAAGACAGTCAGAAAACACTGAATTTTATTACCCTGTGATAAATGTTTTCCTTTCTCTTATTAGTGTTGTAATCACTGATAGGTTGCTCAAAATTAGCTTATTCATGATTATTTAAAAACAGTCATGAACATCAGGCCCAGTGGATCTCTTAATTATGCCTTCATACTTTATTCTGTTTTCCATGGAAATGAGTTTTAAACAGATCCCTAGTGTGAGTAGTTTAAACACTGCAGTGCTGCACTTCAAAGTAAGAAAACCCGAAAGCAAAAGACTGGAAAATAATTATTTTTGTTGTTTGAACTGAAAAAAAGTGCAGAATGTGAATTGTGCCATTGTTTCCCTTGTAAACCAGTGGCTAAACTAACTCTAAATCAGTAGCTGGCACTCAGATAGAGTTACTTTTAAATATTATCTCCAAGAATCTCTTTAAAATAAAACTCTGGTAATATAAATTGTGACTCTGTCCTGGGAAAAGGTAAGGGTAGGGAAGAGATCTTGATGGTATTTGACAAGTTGTTCTGATTGTCTTCAGAGATAAAGTTTTATTTTACCCCGAGACATTTTTGGGAAGAGCTAGAATTTCTGTACATTGTAAAATGATAGCCTAAATTAGAATAGCCCTTTGCATAGTTCATAAATCTGATTTATTTCCGTGGCATTTTGTCAGTTTAGCTGGTGATCTTTTATTAGGTCATGGAATTAACTGGTACAATTAACTGTCTCTTACTGAATGATTGCTTGCTAACCAGAGAGTATTTGAACTACAGACTAGGCTTTTCAGTACTTGGTTCAAGGATAGGTGCTTATAAAAGGTCTGATAATGGCATGAAGGGGTGGCAGTATGGAGTGTCTAATACCTCTGACTAAAATGTAATTGCCTTATGTGTCTTTGTCTTAGTCCATCCAGTTGCGCTTAGAGCTTGCGAAAGAACTGGGCACTGGAATATCCATCTGGGAACTGGGACAAGGCCTGGACTACTTTTATGACCTGCTTTAAAACGAGAGATGATCTGAAACTTTATTTGCTTCACTGAGGCTCCACTTTCACTTTATTTGGGTATCCTGGAGAGGTGATTTTCAAAACATTTTTTGTAATTTCTATCATAACTGTATTAAACTTGCATTTTTCCCAATAAAGAACCTTTTCCAATTTGCCACACAGATGTGATTGTTGGTATCTGATAAAATTCAGAGTAAAAAAACCACAGAAATTTTTCTTAAAGCTCCTGAATTCAGAGTCATTAAAAACAGACCAACATAGCTGGATGGAGTCAGAGTTGAAAATATTTCCTGAAGTGTTTTCTACAAGAAATAAAATGAGCAAGTTGATGCCATCTGATCCAGGTTCCAGACGGAGACTCTCAAACAGCTGCTGGCAGTAACCAAAGTATGTGAAAAAATAAATCCGTCAGATTATGTCCACCAAATTTAGTATCTGCTGGACCCTCTGCATCTTGCTGTCTTCTGATAAGGTAAGTGAACATAAAATGTTGAAGGAGAGACCAATTAGAAGACTTTCGCTGAAGCTGGTAGAAAATCAAGCACTGACAAGCTAAGCTGTTAGCTCTGTTTGTTTTTTCATGTTAGTAAATTCCTCAAGTAGTTCAACGTCAGAGTAATTTCAATTTATGACTTGTTTCTAAATCAGTTCTACGAGAGATGCTCTGTGATTTCTCTATTTCGCTTAGCCTGCTCAGTGTCTCAGTTTACAATACTTAGCACTAGAGCACAATGCATTAGTGGCTGGTTTGGGGGGACTGTAGCATTTAGCACTACAAGCTCTTATGGTAATGATGGGTTCCATGCCCCCAGCAGCTCTGACAACCCCTTGATTTCAGTAGGTGCTGTGAATGTGATCAGCATCTTTGTGCATGAAGCTGTCATTCTTTAGCTGTACACAGTGGTGCTTTTTTCTGCATAATACAGATTATTTTATGAACCCAAAAGCTGTAAGAACCGATTGGTTTAAAAACCAAGCCAAAAAACTGTGTCTCCGCTTTTTGGTCTATAATATCTGTGTTTGTAGAAGTACACAGGCTTCAAAGCAATTTCTTCGAAGGAACTAAGAGGTGCTGGGAATTTGATGAGGGTGTCATTGGTCACCAGCAGAGACTCAGGCAAAGAGCTCTGTACTCCCACCGATGTTCTTCTTGTCGCTTAGAGTTGTCACAAAGATAACTGCACTCCTCCGTTCACATCCACCCTTCCTAGTAATTAATCTCAGCGGGGAATTTATCTGCCCCTGCTGTTTTCAGAAGAATAAATCCTACTGTAATCCACCATTGATTAAAGAACTATTGATCTTTACCTTTCTGATTTAGTTCTGGCATCTCTCAACTTCTCACATTGCGAGTATCCAGCAGGGCTTACTAATCAGGCTTCTTTCTCCCACACCATTAGTAGTAAGATAATTTGCTACATGAATCCTTGTGTTCTATTAACTTGAACTTTCTAGTTCGTTCAAAAGCAATTTAAAGTCACTCTGGCAATGGTATCCAGAATAGCACAAGAATTAAATTCTATTGCGCTGTTTTTTCTGCTTTCAGTGGCACTATTGACCCAGATTGTCTCAGACAAAAAACCAACTCAGAAGTGGAAGGGGTTGTGTTCTGAAATGGCATCCATTTTTATATTAGCTGGTAGGTAGCTTTCAAAACTGGATGTGGGGAAGAAAATAATATTTGGTTTTAGCTTGTTGTCTCCTCTCTAGAAAAGATACATGTAATCTATAAAGCTTTTCAGTTTTTTTAATCTTCTGTGATGATTCTCTATGAAATTCATGATTTCTGTTTGTCTGTGAGTACAGCTATGTTACCAATAAATGTCTTTCCCATCCTAAGAGGTAGAGCAAATACCTCTGTGTGTCAAAAAGATCAAACTAACCCTTGCTGTATCATGAAAAATAAATACCAGGTAAGATTTTGAACCATCCATGGTATGGAAGTGCTTGAGGCCGAGGATATTGCCTTTTGTTTCTAAATGCAAAACATGTTTGTTGCATTAGAAATAATATTCCAAAAGAAACACAGTTGGCTTTATTCTTTATTGTGAAGTTCTCTGAGGGGTTGGTCTTGTGGTCCCCTAATTTTTCAGTGTGTAGGACTGTCAGGTTGTCTTGTATTAGACGTCAGAGAGTTGAGAAATCGGTGAGCCACAATGAAAACAGCTTTTTTTTTTTGAAATTTACACCTCACCACATTTACGAAAAGATGACACAGGAGAGAGATGCTAGTATGAAAGGGGGTTCTGCAGAGCATCTGTTTTTAGGAGAAGGGGGAAAACTGAGTGAAGGGCAGAAGGTGGGTGGGAGTGCTCTAAGGACCATGCCAGGTGACTTTCATTCCCTCAGTCCAGAAAGAACAGACACAGAATAGAAAGCACTTTTTTACAGGGCAAAGAAACAGGTTTTCTGTATATCAAAAAAAAAAAAAAAAAAGGTATGTGTAAATATTCTTAAATAAAGAAAATAAAAAATGAGGTACTTGGCAGGGCAAGGCCAAAGATACTGGACTTAAAGTTTCAAAGTATGACTGGGGAGAAATACTTAGTGTTTCTATTAAAACAGCTTATACCTAGTCTAGCAGGCAGTGAAATGGAAGTGTGTTTATTTCAACACAGTGTATCATCATTCAGTTTTCTACCATACATTTAAGAAGAAAAAGGGTGTGCTCTATAATCTGGCTCTGTGGCAAGAAAAATTTCTTTGTATTTGGATAAGATCTCTGGGCTATGAATGTAAAGGTGTCTTTGATCTACCTGATGCCAAGTGGAGCTTTTTCTAATGCACCTTTGCTCATGTGTTTCTGGGTGATTTACTTTTTTGGGTTAGACTTACACAGGGTTAAAATAAATATATTTCTCTGCACAATTTCTATTGCATTCACTGAGAAAAAGAAATAGCAGCTGATTCTGTTGCAGCTGGCCTTCGATAGGAAGCTCGTATTTTTGTTGTCACACACAATGCTTTCATAGGTATCAAAGGGGGGTTTTGGGTTTTGTATGTGTACACAACTAAGTATCTTACTGAGACAGAAAAAAGGACTTATCTGGCTACTGGCAGGATCTCACGGGCCATTCTTCTGGGATAACAGCATCTCATCTCAGGAAATGTGTCTCTTGTGGTAAGTGTATGTCTTGAAAACCAGAGCTGCCATAGAGTCTTTGTAATCAGAGGCAGATTTAACAGAGAATTGTGAAAGTTGTTTCATTTGTCTCATTGTTAGATGCTAGTTCTTTGATGAAAATTGCTATGGTATCTCGTGTTATAGTTCCTTGTTGTTATTATAAATAGGTGTGAAACTGCAGAACCAAGTGTAGCTTCCAGGTAAGAAGGCTGGGAGTGAAAGAGAAGAGGTAAGGTAGACCACAGGATGACAATAGGGAAACAGGTTATTTAACCACTTCTGAGTTATAAAGAATTGTTGAGCAAGTTGTAACAATTTAGTGTTTATGGGCTTGAGTGAAAACACAAAATACCTTTTCCATTTCTACTATGAGCTACTAGTGGTAATTCTGTGTAAGAGTGAGGGTTGTGTTTCGTGCATGTTTGTCTGTGGAGACTGCAAAGTTAAGGGGTGTTCGCAGGAACTGTAATTACGGTCTTTCCTGAATTTAGGACACATCTTTTGAAGTTTACTGTTTTGATTAATACACAGTGCAGCTGTTTGACTTCAGTTAGAGAAATGGCAGCACAAAGCAGATGAATTCTACCTTTGCAGCTTGAAGAGCTTGTATACAGCTATTTCCTGAAAATAACATTCCCTCAGTGATCGCTTTTATATGTAGTAAGTGAAAATTAAGCAAGCCTGAATCGATGTTTTGTAGTCTATCAGGCAATCACTTTGATAGTCCATGTTAGGGAAAAATGTATCTTCTCTTAGAAAAAACCAAAAAAATCTTTAATATGGAAAAAATAACTGGAGTAGAATTTGATTAACACTGCTTACTCAAGCAGCTGCAAAACTAAATAACATCACTTATTTTGTTAGTCATGAAATTAAAAGCAAAATAAGTTTTAAAATGCATTCTATTGGAGAGAGAACATCATAACAAAATGGTATTTTGCAAAAAAGGTGTGGAGGAATGAAGCCTAAGACTCAACTGAAAACAGTTTGTTGTTTTACATTCCTACTTATATAGGTTTTTATGGATACATTTTAATGTTTTATTGGTTACAATGTAACTTAAAATTATTTTAGTAAAAGTACTATGAAAAAACTTGTATGCTATTTTTCCTAGAAACAGACAAAAAAGTTTCTTACAATTTCTTAATGAAATAAGTTCTTATGCTGACTTCCAGCGTGTTGGGACTTATTGCTCACTTAACTGCTGAGAGCAAAGCAGAGTTGCCTTCATGTGGCACATAGACTATCATATTTTGTTCTATCCATTGTGTGGAGTTTAAATAAGATAAAATTTAGCAATTGTCTAGTGTGGGAAGGCAAAAAATAAATTAAACCCCTGCCCCTCTGTGTATGAATTCACCAGTGGCTGCCCAGGTGGGATGAGAGTTTAATCAAAGGGCATTACCGTGCCCACCTGTTTCTCTGCAGAAGAGTAACGAAGCACATGTGGAAATGTTTAGTGTAGATAAGCAGCAAATTGAGCTTCTAGCACCTTCCTAACTAATCTGGGCAGAGACATATACCGGGGTGGAAGGGCAGAGACCCTCTCATTTCTAGGTTGCATAGCAGGGGGTTTTTGCGTAAAGGACTCTTTGTAAGGCTTTCCAGATTGTTGCGTTTTTATGCAAGTCCAGGAACAGTTTCTCCCAGCTGGGCTGTCCAATTTCAGCTGTGTCATCTTCTATGGGTAAGTTCCTGCTCTGTGTGTGGCTGCAGCAAGGATTGGCTGAGTGTTCTGCCTCACTTTCCCCAAGGAGCAGTGCAGATGGAATTGAAGATTATGGTGTCTAACCAGTTTCCTCCGACACCTGAAGTCTATACATTATGGTTACCTCTGCGGCTCATCCTACTCCAAAAGGTAATACTGACTTTTTTGTTTTCCTTTGTTTATTACATATGTTTGCAAGTGTTCAAACAGCTGAAAAAAACCCCCCTTCCAAATACCACTAACTTTCCCTAAACATTACTTTTCTATTCTTCCTTTCAATCTCATTTAGGAATGATCTAGGCAGGACTTTCTTGATGTATTTAAGTGAGTTTTCTTCCAGTGCACCTGTAGACAGCATATACTCCACTATATGCTGTCTTTGCTTGCCGTTGTGGAGGATGGGACTGTGACTGAAAATAGCCAACAGGCAGTTACTGTAGGAAATTATTTAGGACTGTGTATGTCCATTTTCTTTCAATCTTTAATATTTCTCCTCAGATTTTTCAGGTGAACTCATGCGGGGCAAAAAGTTGCTATAGGTTATTTGGCTGTTATTAGTTTTTGCAACCTTTTTGTGTTTTCCTTTGCTCCTTTCGGGGGCTGAAGAAAACAAGTGGTGTGAGCAGACACGCTTTGTATATCATGAGTAGGTGAAGGGCCAGCAGTAGCAGCATCAGCGTTCTCGTGCTGTGGAAGTTAGGGAAAAGTTGCCTGGGAGTGTTGTGTGATTACACTGAGAGAGAGGGAGAGGGCAATTTGTGCCGTTTGCAAAGCTGGCTCCTGTAGTTCCTGGGGGGATAGTGAGGTAGGCAGGGTGGCAAAGCTCAGCTCTGCTCCTGGCAGCTCTCTCTGGGCTGATTTCCCCCTCGGGACATAAATGCTGTTTCGGTTGCTGTGGTGGGAGCTTTTGTGTAAGGCAAGTGGTTGTGTTATTTTTGTACTGCTGTTTCATGTTGTTATGTGAAAAAAAAACCTTTATGCTAGTAATCTTCTTCATTTTGCTCTCCTTAAAACAACTGATCAGCCTGGATAAGTGAAAGCAAAAGTGACTTTGTTTTGCAGTAGGGCTGGAGCTAGTGAGGAACCAGGTGGGGGTGTTTGGCATATTTAATGCAGACCACTTCTGCTATGGTTAGTAGTTAAATAGTTTCTTCATAAATGACAAGCACCCCTCTTCGCAAAGATATTGTCTCATGTGTCGCAACTGTAGATACAACTTAAAATGAGTCTTTTTTTTTTTTTTTTTTTAAAACCTTGCTGATATCATTAGCTGGAATTAACATTAGAAAGTGTTTTATTCAATAATGATGCTTTTAGAATCAGAGTGCTAAATGGTGTATCAGGCCTTTGCAATCTGGCTCTGCTTTTTAACTCAGAACTTTTCTGTTAAAATTAAATTGCATTAGCTGTTAGCTTGGAATTGTTTTAGATGAACTTTCTGTGTCAAACAGTAGGCTAGGATTTTAAATTCTATCTAGCTCCTCTTTTCTTAATTTCCATCAACCCTGAAATTGTGGTTGATAGGAGGATGGAATTGCACACAGGAGAGTGGCTGAGCTCATGTCTTGAAAGCCTGGTTTAGACGTTTATTGACCATTTTAAGGCACTGGGGGTTAAATTGTACCTATTGTATTTGCTTTAAGATTTGGGATTACTGCTTTTGATACAAGGGGGAATGATGAGTAATTTTAAGAGTTGGTTTTTTTTTTTTTCTTTTTTTTTTTTTTACTGAACTAGATTTTTCAATTGCTTTAAGAAGTTAATAAATATGTGAAGCAGCAGGGAGAACCTTCATCATCCCCAGACTGAAGACTTTCCTATTGTGTCTAATATAGAGTGCTTAAATCTTTGACATGATCAAGGTCCCAGTTTTGTGTTCAGATTTCGTTTTCTCCCTTTAGCAGTAGCTGTTTAGCTTCTCTGCCCATGTCTCTGAAAGTTGGTGGGCAGGGCAGAGAAAGGAAACACAGTGTTTGTGGCTGCTTGAAGGAGATGAGAGGGAGGGAATGGGACAAAACGATTGCTTTCATAAGAAATGCACTTTTCTCCCTCCTGCAGGACCCACAGAGAGTTAGACATAGCAAAATGAAACCCAAACCCCTGTGTTCCAAGATGAACCCTGTGCATTTTTGAGCATTGTCTGTCTTGGAGCCAAGGACTCTGAAATACAGTGGCAGGCAGGGCTGTATCCTTGGCATATATATTTGTGAAAACTGAGGTTCCTTTTCTGATGGCTTCTCCCAGTGCTTTTTGGCAGAGCATTAAGTTATCCAGTGAATTTTGCAGATGAAAACATGAATATTGTAAATACTCATTGCCTTCCCATGTACACATATTAGCATATAATTTGAATTTCAACTGTGTGCAGTATTAAACTCATCATGATATATGAGAAGAACTCATCAGAGTTACATGAGGTGTCTTTTCTCTCTCCTTCTCAGGAGCCCTTGGTTGTTAGGGATAACTGCATTGAAAAAAGGGGTATGCTTTGAGGGTGAAGACTTGGAAGAGGACAGTGTTGCAAAGAGCACACAGCCTTAAACATACCTGGCAGGCAAAGTATGAAGGAGAAAGAAAAGAGAAAATGACTTTTTCAGTGCTGGGTAGTAAGTCTGTCACAAAGTCAAATGGGAGCCAAGGTCTGTGTCCTGGGGGGCATCAGGCACAGCATCCCAGCTGCGGGAGTGACGTGATTGTCCCGCTCTGCTCTGCACTGGGGCGGCCTCACCTTGGATATCGTGGGCCCTTTGGGGCACTGCAATATACAGAAAGACATTAAGCTGTTAGAGAGTGTCCAAAGGAGGGCAACAAAGATGGTGAAGGGCCTTGGGGAGAAGCTGTATGAGGAGCAGCTGAGGGCACTTGGTCTGTTCAGTCTGGGAGGGGAGACCTCATCTCAGTCTACAGCTTCCTCCTGAGGGGAAGAGGAAGGGCAGGCACTGATCTCTTCCTCATTCCAGGGAATGGCCTGAAGTTGTTTCAGGGGAGGTTTAGGTTTGCTATTAGGAAAAGTTTCTTCACCCAGAGGGTGTTTCAGCTCTAGACCAGGCTCCCCAGAGAGGTGGTCACAGCACAAAGCCTGATAGAGTTCAAGAAGCCTTTAGAAAACACTCTCAGGCACATGGGATTGCCCTGTGCAGGGCCAGGAGTTGGCCTTCAATTACCCTTTGGGGTCCCGTCCACCTGAGGTGTTCCGTGAGGGCTAGACCCTACTGCTGAGTCACCAGGAAGCAGAACAAGCCAGAGCAAAGTGGGGTCCCTTCCTCGCTTACACTGTGAGTGCCCTCTCAAAGTCACTCACTGCAGAACAATCTCCTGGCAACAAGTCAGGGTTGTGCGTGTGTCAAAGTGAACAGGGCACGCTGCCCTTCTGAGGGGCCCTGGGAGAAGTGCTGAGTCCCTCCTACCACAGACAGGGGGAAAAGGGCTTTGCTTGTAGATATGGACACAAGTAATGATACAAAGCATAAATGGAAATAGTCATCTGCACAACATGCAATCAGGTGGAGGAATTAACTACTGCAGGAAGTTCTAAAGCCACAGACAGTAGCTGGGTCTCTAAAAGGCCTGAATATTTTCCTAGTTGTGATGTCACTGATTAGACACTTTAAAGGGAGAACAATGGTGTGTTAGTGCTCCTGCCATAAGGTGAATTGTTACTCCTCCGAGACATCTTCTCTCCACCCCAGCCCCCACAGTATCTGAACATTCTTTCCAGTATATTGGTAGTTATGGCTTTTTCTGCATGTTACCTGGATAAGTTGAAAAGACAAAAAGGAGAAGGATCTGTAGTGGATCATGTTTGCGTGGCTAACCTTGTGCTTTTTAATCTTGCTCGCACACACGCTTCAGGGGTTATACTTCTCTCCTTTGAGACTGACTGGTCTCTGTGTTTGTCTGATGGTTGAGTCAAACTGCTGGTCAACTTTCATTTCCAAGCTGTTTTCATTGCCAGTGAATGCTTTTTTTTTTTTTTAGCTTTTTTTCCCTGACATTCAAGCATGGTTGGTGTTCAGGGACCATTGCTGCTTAAAGATTCCACAGGCCCCATTTTACCACTGACTTGCGTGTCTGGGAGCCCATTTGTTTTCTAGGATTTTTGTTGTTTATAATTAAAACAGAATTTAGCAGTGCAGCTGCAGCTTGATTGCAGCTCCTTTAATGAATCTCAAATGAAAACATAACCTTGCTTCATCTTGTGTTGACTCAGTGAGAATAGCAGGAATCAAAAGAAGTAGTAATGCCTTTTCCCTGTCCTGCAGAAAGTTTAAAGCCATTATTTGGGAGGGCAGAGTAGATGGTGGTTCTGCACAATGAGAAGGAGAACACTTCTGAGAGCAGAGCTACGCTGTAAAGTTGTATAGCTCAGCCAGTTTTTATTGATAGTGCTACTTTTGTAATAAAGGAGGGTTTTAAGGTTATTTCCACAGGCAGCGTTATATGGCTTGTCTGGAAGTAAACAGTTGCATCTGAAAGAATTTACTTCTAATTTCAGAGCAAACCCAAAATAATGAAGGCTTTGTTTGTTGAGAAGCGTCCTACAGTGCAGGTGGCAGACACTTCCACTGGGGCAGTTCCTCTGTGATGATGGGGAGATGGTACTCAGCCTGACTGCAGGCGCTAACAAAGCAGCAGGGTAATGGCTTGACTCACTGCACCTGAAAGCGTGTTTTAATTTCTGGTTGTATTGGAGTGGTCTGGAAATGCAGTGCTGGCAACGAGCAGCACCTGGTAAGCCCTTGGAGTTCTGTAATGGTATCTCTCTCTGTGCAGAGCTCGTGACTTCAACTGTAAAACTTGGTTTTCTACCCAACAGTAAAAGCTGTGATGCTCAGCTGAAAGAATGAGTAGCTTATCAAATGTGCATCACCCTGAGGAAGAATGTTTAGTTTAGTTTAAAAATTACCTGTATCCTGATAAATATCTCATCCTTTTGCCATTGCTACGGGAATAGAATTTATGGCAAGGCAAACATGGCTTACCAACGAAAAGATTATAAAAGAATTTATTTAGAAAGAAGCTGAAACGCTTAGTTTTATTTAATGAATCATGGCTTGTTCTGCACATTGTCAGAATAATTACTTCCTGTGCTTACGTAACACATAATTTTTCTTCAAGCTATATTGCACCTCAAGTGTTTTGTCCATTAAAATGATTCTGTGTTTTGGTTTTGTTACTTTTGTGTAAAGAAGTATTTGTAAGCATGCATAGTTAGTATTTCTAAAGACTGTCCTTACAAAAATAGGTGTTCAAGTATGGAAGAAAGCATGAACAAAGAAAGCTAGTTTACACAAAAAGAACTGATAAAGGGAAGGGTATTACATTACCAAATCTGCAATTGTTTCAAGAACTGGCCTATATGCCTTAGAAAAGAGTTTGAATATTGTTTCTTTGTTTTAAACTTTGTCATTCTGCAGACTTTATCACTTCCCTGGCCATATGGGCCATTTAGTGGAAGAAGGACCAACATTCATAGAGTTCTCAGTAAATGCTGAACCCACATTTATCTGGGTTCCTGTGAGGGGCTGTGCTCTGTGGTAATCTTTAGAAAGATTTAAAAATTTAAATCTGAGCTACTGACATTCTTCCAAGTAAAAAGCTTGGGGGAGGGGTGTGGGATACAGGACGTTGCAGGAGCATATCACTGAATTCAGTTTTGCATATATAGGAGTTAATACATGGGTTATGTGTGTGTGTGCGAATGATACCAAATGCTGTGCTTGTTGTAATCCCCTTTTAATAAAGGGATTGAGTTGTAGTGCAAAATGACTTACACAGTTCTGCATGCTGCATTATCCATTCCAAGGGTTTTGAAGACTTGCGTGTTTTCTAGCCCTCAGTACCTCCTTACTGAAGTAACTGCAGAACCTGTTTTTATGAAACGTTATATGTGGTCAGCAAATAGGAATTGAAAGTACTTTGTCCCAAACTGATGGGTCTGTAGATGACATGGGTGAGGGACACACGAGGCTGAGTCTCAGCTGAACCTCTAGCCAAATGCATCCAAATGGTAACTTTGCATTTTAGAGATGGCAAAGTAATGGAAAATTTGTTCGAGTGTATTGGTTTTGCAACTACTCTCTTGGGTCAGTATGTAAATATTGTAATGGAAGTGACAGTGCCCACGTGCTACCCATGTCAAAGCGGTGCCTGCTGGCACAGAGCAGAGCAGGGGCTCCCCTGGCTGGTGCTGAGACCCCTGGCATAGCTATGCTGAAAGAGCCTCAGGCAGCTGCTTGGTGTTTTGCTTCTTTGTGTTTTACCTCACCACTAATTCCAGTACTCTAGTTTTGATTCATCTCTAGGCTTGCATGTGTGTACACAGACACTGAGGTCCTTGTTTCCTTCATTTTTTGTCGAGATCCAAGTTTTGCCCCTGTGGTGTAATGCCTGTCTGACCCCTGTTTGATATCGGAGGTTGTCTCGAGTCTAGAAAGGGAAATTCAAGTTTCTATTTCTGTTTGTGGAGAAGCTGATGTGCCTCTTATTCCTGACAGAGACATTTCAGTGCGCCAGCCCTCAGGGGAATGGTGATGCTGTGAAGGGAGGAGCAGATCTGGTTCCAGTAGAAAACTTGAGTTGAAGAGAAGGGCACAGAGAAAGACAAAATAATTCTGTAATCTGGGAAGGTTTTGTTTCCGTGGACAGTGTAACAAGTCACACTTCCCGTGATCTCAACAGGCAGCAGGACTGCCTGCACTACAGATCTTCCATCTGAGAGCTAACTGGGGTTTCAGCACCCCTTCCAGAAGAGAGGTCCCAAAACAGGAGCCTCATTTGCTGCTGACAGTTTTCCTGGTCACCATCTGTCTTGCTGTTGGGGCCAGTGGAAAGCCTTAACAGTATGAAGCTAAAAATCTCAACTAAAAGCTTTCTTAGTTTCTCCCAACCTGCCCTGAGTTGTGCTACATCTGTTGTGATCCCCCTGAAATACAAGAGGAAAGTAATCCATCTGACTAGATGACCTCCTTCCCTCTTAGGCAGAAAATGGTGGTTCAGAAAGTCTTGTATTCCATACATATCCAGCTTATGCACTTCAGCTACCCTAATTTTTAAGCAAAAGCTATCTTGGCTGAATGCTTTTTAAAATAATGCAATGGAAGAGAGATCAAATACCAGACGTGCTTCTGGTCCTGCTACATTTACCCAACTGCTTATCTGTCCGTCTCTGCCTGCACTACAGCATTATTAGAGTAGTGTGAATCCTACTGTGAACCTCGCTCTAATTGCTAAGCTGGAATTTCAAGGCAGGAGAGAGGGGAGCTTTTGTCCTTCAGTGGTAATCCTGTGAAACTTGGGTCTAGACAACTGGAGGGGAATGTGACTGTGAGGATACATGGGCTGCTTTAAAATATGAAGGGATTTATTACACGATTCTCCTGCTAATTTGGGGACATTTGCCTTTATCTAATACCACTGTATGTGTGCGTGTACATATATTTTAGTGGGAAAATGTGTATCTTCTGTGTGCTGTTTAGAATTTCTCAGTCAAACAGAAGTACTTCAGATTAAGACCTTAATATTTAATAAGCTCTCAATTGTTAGAGAGTGGTGAGCCTGCCAGTGTGAGATTGGGCTGGCAGCTCAGTGGATTAATGGAAACATAGAGCTCAATTTAAAAGCCCTGAATGATAATCTTTAAATATGCTTAGGCATTGTGGTTGTGCAGTTTCCCTGGGGAATCATCATATTCTCTGCTTCAAAAATTTCACCGAAGACTAAACTGAAACTACAGCTCAACTTTGCCTGCTGGGATATCTACTTTCATTCCTGGGGCTTAAATTCCTTCTGTGTATGTCTGTACACCCAGAGTGTGATTCCTTGTGGGTTTTCATTTATTGTATTTTTGCTACAGGAACAATTTTACGCAGGCTTGAAAAACAAAAATTGCAGAGTTGAGCAACTTTCCTACCTGAACAGAGATCTTGCTTAGGCTTTCAAACAAGCAAATGTTGCTATCTGAAAATACTGAAGCGAAAATTACATTGATGCTTGTGGTATGTGATCTCAATAGGGTAGACAGAGAAAATATGGGGGTTTTAAACTCTTGTATGTGAAGTTCTGTGGTGCTTTGGGTTCGTGTAACTCATTTCAATAGTATTTCTCATCTGGTCCTACTGCAGTGATAGTGTAGACACAATATGATGCATTCTGAGATGTCTTCAGACAAATTGAAAGGCTTGAGAATTATAGGAAAGATTACTTTTTCATTTATATAAGAACTTGCCAGTCTGAAAGGTGTCTGGACCTAAGAGTTATTTTAGTTGTGTATACATTTCTGGGGATTACCTGAATATCAATTTAATTTGCCATTTCACTTCATGCTATAAAGCTCTCAGGGAATCTTTAATTTCAGTGAGAGCTCACTAAATTAAAATGAAAATGAAATAAGCTTGCATCATCAGCACTGAGAATGGCAGTGTTATCCTGAATTTCTGTTAATACTTCACCAGAAGTGCTTTTGCACATAAGGCACCAGAGTCCTCAGTTGTTCAATACTAGATGTGATGGTGTAGCTGAACACCCTTGCCTTTTGTGTAACTGCACTGACATTAAGAAAGATTTTTCACTTGCAGGACACTGTGCTCCTTGTGACCAGTGACAGGTCAGCTGTGACATGCTGAGTTCTTTGAAATCATGTAATCATTATGGTTTGATTTGGAAAGGACCTTAAAAATTACTCAGTTCCAAACCCCTGGGACATCTTCCACTAGATCAGGTTGCTCAAAGACCCATCCAACCGGGCCTTGAACACTTACTTCCAGGGATGGGGCATCCACAACTTCTCCGGGCAACATGTTCTAGTGCCTCACCACCCTCACAGTGAAGAATTTCCTTCTAGTCCTATTTCTTCTCTAGGCTGAACAACTCCAACTCTCTCAGCCTGCCCTCACAGGAGAGGTGTTGCAGCCTTCTGAGCATCTTTGTGGCCCTCCTCTGGATCTGCTCCAGGAGGTCCACATCCTTCTTACGCTGGGGAGCCCCAGAGCTGGATGTAGTACCGCAGGTGGGATCTCAGGAGAGACTCACCTCCCTCAACCTGCTGGCCACACTGCTTTTCTTCTGGGCTGCAAGCGCACGTTGCCAGGTCCAGCCGAGCTTCTTGTCCTCCACCAACACTGAAGTCCTTTCTCCTCAGGGCTGCTCTCAGTATTTGTATTTGCCCAGCCCATGTTTGTGCTTGGGATTTCCCTGACTCAGGTGCAGGACATTGCACTTGCCCTTGTTGAACCTCACGAGGTTTCCATGGGCCCACCTCTCAAGCCTGTCCAGGTCTCTCAGGATGACATCCCTGGCCTCCAGTGTAGCGACTGCACCACACGGCTTGTTGTCACTGGCAAACTTCCTGAGGGTGCACCCAATCCCAGTGTCCATGTCACCCACAAAGATGTTAAACAGCACCGGTCCTAACAGTCCTCCTGGACTCCCAAGGAACATCACTGGTCTCCTCTTGGGCTTTGAGCTGTTCAACTCTTTGAGATCCTGCCAATTCCTTATCCACTGAGTGGCCCATCCATCAAACCAGTGTCTCTCTAGAGGCAAAGGATGTTATGCAGGACAGTGTCAGATGCTTTGTACAAGTCCAGGTAGATGATGTCACTCTTCCCTTATCCACCTCTGAAACCCCATCATAGAAGGCCACCAGATTTTTTTAGGCATGATTCGCCCTTAGTGAAGCCATGTTGACTGTCCCCAGTCACCTCCTTATTTCCTTTGTGCTTTAGCATATTTTCCAGAAGCATCTGCTCCATGATTTTGCCAAGCACTGAGGTGAGACTGACGGGCCTGTAGTTTTCCAGGTCTTCCACTTTTCCATTTATAAAAATAGGAGTTGTGTTTCCCCTTTTTCAGTCAGTGGGAACTTCACTGCATTGCCATGAGTTCTCAAATATGATGGATTGTGGCTCAGCCACATCATCCACCAGTTCCCTCAGGACCTACAAATATATCTCACCATGTCATGGACCTCAGCATCTTTCAGTAATGTTTAAATTACATATAAATTCAGAGCCACTGCTCCCTGGATTGATCTCCTGAAGTGGAGGCTGTAACAGAAATTGGCATCTGCACCCCTTGTAACTGTTCATCACCTGAGCATTCCAGTGTCCTTGAGCAGCTCAGTGAACTTGGTGCGTGTAGGAGGGGAATAGATGGGGTTGCAGTCTGAAGAGCACAGGAAAGCAGGTCAGATGAAAGCAGGGCCAAGGAGAAAAAGGTAAACAAAACGGCAGAGTATGTGTATGCATCTCTTCGGCCTTGTGTGTATGCTAGATGGCTCGGGGAGTTCCCCCCTTGTGGTGACAGTGTCAGCTGCAGTACCTCTGCTAGAAAGTTGCCTGTAGGAGTGCCAGGGGCAGGAAGAGGAAGACTTTACAGAAGGGATGGACTGAGTGTCCCCAGCATCAGTACCAGTGAGACACAGTCTTTGTCCTGCAGCTCTGAATCACACTGTGCCACACAGGGCTGCTTTAGTCTTGCAACTGAGACAACCACTACCTATGCAAGACTCAACACCCCAAATCTGCAAAACCACAGGCAGAACAGCTTTAAGAGAGACTTTTTACATGCTGCAGTCCTGATTCTGTTTTGGGAGGGCCTTTCTGAAAGAACAATGCTCAGAATGAGCTGACCTCATACTTCATAGGGTATTACTCTGTTTTTGTACCTTACAGTGGGGAAAAACAGTCTGCTCAGGTGTCTTGTCCACTTCTGACCTTCTCCCTTGATTTTCATTCATGTTTTTTCATACCTGTTATTTTTATTTGCCCTTTTCTTCTTCATCTTTCCTGATGCAGACACTTGGATAAACTGGAGTCCTGTGCCATTCATAGCAAAGATTGCTTGCATTGGAATACTCTAGTTCTGAGAAGAACATACACGCATAGATTTTTTTAAATGTACGTTAAATCTTGATTCCATCAGGAACAAGAGAGTGTGATTTGCAGCAAGCTTTTCACTGTGCCAGTTTTTCATGTGATAATTCTTCTTTTAAACCTGTGAGCGCTTATTTCAAACGACCTTTTGATAATGAAGATTGTTTTGTGTCAGGGTAACCAGCTGTGGTGCACAGCTAGGAATAAGGAGGTGTTTAATAGGGAAAAACTTCAATGCACGGACTTCACAGGGAGATTTAAAACTTCAATTTTTATTAGCACCAAATACCAAGCAAGTTCCATGACAACAAGCTGTACTTTCAAGCTGGTGAGTTACTTTGTTTAGGGAAAGTGAGTTAGTAATTATATGACACATCAATTCAGTCTAGGTACTCTCTTGTGGCTGCATATGCAAATCTGTAATTCCTTCAGTTGTGCACAGGTTTGAGTTCATAATTTCCGTCTTTCCCCGAAAAGTGGGAGTGTTTTCAATCATGAGATTGGAGGCAACCCTGTTCTTGAGAGACCAAGTAGCATAACCTAGCTGCTCAGCAGGAGAATAATCAAAGCCCCTCTGACTTCTAGGGGGAAACAGTACTGTTTCTAATACACTTGTGTGCCCAGTTCCTGCAGCTGAGCTTAGACTGTGAAAAATTTACCCAAATAGCTCCACCTGTACCCCCATGCAGCCTCCATATTCAACTAATGCTGACATGATGTTCAGATGAAATGAATACAGGCGCAAAGAGCGTGGCCCTTGGTGGGGAGGGAGGAGGGCTGTGTGCTGCTCTGAGGATTATAAAGAAGCTTTTGATGGCTTTGACTGTGACAAGAGATCTGCTATAGGCTTATAGAGTGAGAGGTGAGGTTCCAAAAAAGCACTAGAATCAGCACCATGGAGAAGTGCTCTTTTCCTGGAGTACTTGCAAATGCTTCATTCTGAGTTTGTAAACAGCTTTAACTCCCTTGGGGGAGTTCTGTTCCTTGAGCAATGAGAGCCTGAAAATGAGAGAACTGAGAAAACCTCCCCTTGTCTTCCATTTTCTTTTTTTTTTTTTTCTTTTTAAAGTTACCTTGGGTAGTTGGACTGCCACAGTACAAACTGTGGGGATGCAGATGCTGCTCCAGCCACCTCAACAGGATGTGAGCATTTCAAAAGAACAGCAAAGACATAATTTCTAATGAGGCATTTTTAAACTCATTATTCTGGGTGCTCATTATTCAAGCTGAGATACAATATTGGAATCTGTTCATTGCATCTGTGGATGATACAATAACACTGAGCGAGTTTCCACGATAAACTGGGTTAAAAGAAAAAATAGAAAAGAAAAAAGCATCCCTGCAAGCATTAGTTTCTCTGGAGGATGCTAAACAGCTAGTGACAGTTCTGCTTGATCTCAGTGCTCATCTAGCCATTTGCAGGCTTGCATCAAGGAACTGAGGACATTAAGAGCAATTCAGATTCAGTCACTCCTTATGTCTGTAACTAGGCTGCATGAATTACTTGGTTACAGTGCTTATTTTACTGTGCTGTGTAGGGACTGTGGTCTCCTAACTCAGTATCAAACCTGACCTTGGTAAAGCCATGGAAGATGTCTATCACTGAGCACTAAAATGTATACAGTACAAATCACTGAATCCCCTCCACATTTCACTGACTGGGGCCTTGACTAACCAGGTGTTCCTGTGTGCAGAACAGCAGGCATAAATGGTAGAGGTGGAAGGGCTGAAGCAGGGATGGACTTCAGCTTTAGGGCCAAGGAATGCTGTTTGTGGAGGAAGGACATGACAAAGTGCATCTGAATAGACTTTAAGAACCCAGTTCCTGAAATCCCTTTATTTCTACAATAATTCTTAGTTAATCTTCAGGCTTAATGCTTTACACTTGAAACTCTTGTCTCTTTTCACATGAGACAAAGCAATACACATTAGCAGTTGTTTTTTTAATGCTGTACTTTTGTTTTCTATAGATTTTTGTTTTCTACAGATTTAATTATTTACCTTTATAGGTTTTCTTTTATTGGCTGTGATTTGAACTATATTCTGTAATAGCAGAGCCATAGGAATATAAGGGGAAGTTTAGAGTGGTAATTATCCCATCCTTTCAAATTATTCTTGTAACCACAAGTACAAGGAAGCTTGTGTTAAGCAATTCTATAGTAACAAAATGTTGTGTATAAAGGATACCAGGGAGTTGTTTGAGAGACCCGTTTAACGGATCAGCCATTTCTTCATTAAAACCCAGGCAATGCGAGATGACTTAGAGGCCACCTATTTAGCTGTCTAACACACACTGGTGTAGACTTGGTAGTAAATGCTTTGTGGCTGTTGGAGGGAGGAACATAAACTAAGCTGTTTTTGCAGGTGAATATACAGTGTTTCCATGGGGAAATAATTTATTGTTGGGACAGGGGGGGAAGTGAGGCCTAGGCTAAAATGACCTACATAAGCAACTGATGGGATTTCAGAAGAAGTCTTTCAAATGGCATTTGCTAGGTGAGTTAGTAATGATTGATTCCTTATTTGTTTGGGGTTTTAACATACAGTAAGGTAAGAAACATTGTACTCTTCATTTTGAACTTTTGATGCGTCGAGACAAAACTTTGGATGAGATTTCACAGGCTGCCCTTAAGTCTCTTTGAAAATTATCACCATGCAGACAGAAACTACTTTGTATTACACAGCCAGCATAATCAGCTAAGCCTGATATTCCCAGGTTGTGTTAAGTGTACTTGAGGAAGAATAGCAGGATGTCAGGTGAACTACTAGTCTGGTTTTTGATTAAAGTAGAAACAGCCCTGTCTGTGCCAACATGTAGTTCAAAAGCAAAGACAACCAGGATAGCTACTGGGGGAAGGTACTCTGGGCTGAGTTGTTTGAAACAATGGGATCTTGAAAATCCATAGCATGCTCTGTTACCCAGGGTTAAGCTTTAGTGGAAAGACAAATTAGGCTGTAAAGGTAATACAGCTGCTCTGTGCCCATACAGTTCTGTAAGCATCGGTAAGTTGGCATTCCTGAAGTATAGAACCAATGGTGAATAAATGAAATTGAAAGGCAACATCTTAAAATCCACATAAGAAAGGTTCTTTTAAATGTATGCAGCATGATGAAATTGTGAAATTCCCTGCTATAATGAAAGACTTAAGCGTAAAGTTTCACAAAGTCAGGAAGGGCTGAAAGATAGATGTGGTTAATCTAGTGGTACACTGAATGGGAGGAGGAAAATTCAAATAATGTAAACATGCCTACTGAACTGAGGAGGCTGTAAGAAACTTCCATCAAAGGTTTGTGTTTTCCCTTATGAAGTTTCCTGTAACAACTTCTAAAACCTCTGGGTCTCTGCTTCTGCATTACAATTTCTGTTACAGCAGTACCCCTGTGGTGTTGTTCGGAATGCACAGGTTGGAGGCAATTTCACTTGAGAAGCTTTTTGACCTGTGGGGTGCAATAAATGGTACTGGAAAAGGCAGTGTTAGACATGACTTCAGATAAGATACCTGGCTAACCAGACCTTTTTCTGATCTTACACAGTATGAATTCCTAGTTGTTCCTTTTTAACGCAGCCTGGTGTTAATTTTCTAGGTTTTTCTGTGTAATTTCTGAATCCAAGCAACTACCTCAGAAAAAGAGAAGTCCTTTTGTTTCAAAGTTGTCAGTAACAGGCAAGTTGTAAACACAAAATAATTGGTTTCAGGTCTGTGTATTTTAACACTGCAAACCTGATCTCCCAGTAGTTTTTGAATTGTTATTGACTACTGCATAATTTCAGGGTGCCCTTAAGAGGGGGGAAGAAAAAAAGGGAGGTATATTTACCTGGGAATGGGTATACCACTTAAATTATAATAATAATAATAAAAACAAATGTGTAAGGAAGGATAGGTCAAATCAAAGATAGGTAATGAGAAATAACAAAATAGTAGGCTGTGGAGGGTTTTTTAACTGTGTACAGTGTGTGTGTGTGTGCACTTGCACATCTTCGGGTCTGTATATGCTCACTGTATAGCTTGTAGTGCAGTTGATTATAAAGAATACAAAAGACATTCTGTTGTAAATTTTAAAGAATATTTAATAACTTTTAAAAAATAAAATGTATATTTTAAATTTCTGTTCTTTATATGAATGCACAAAAATGTATCATTGTAATTGCAGCAACAAAACCCAAAGAACTGAGGAGACTTGCCCACTGCGGTAAGGGTACCAGTGAGAAGCCAGGAGAATTCACAATGGAATCCAAACAAAATTTCCCATGGCAAGTCCTGACTTGTTTTCTAGCTGTGAATGGCCTAACTCAGTAACAGCTGCTTTCTGCCGCTTACCTTTGGTGCCACATTTATAGCACAACAACGAAGCAAAGGGGTAAGTGAAAGGCTGCAACTTTGTCCGTGCCAACAACCTCTGCCCTACCCTGTGCCCTCGACAAGGGGCAGCCTGAGCCACGTGCCCTCCGAGGGTAACGGGTTTGGGAGAAGGGAGAGGTTTGGCTGGGTTCGCCTTTAAAGCAGCCCTAGTGCTGATGTATTATAAATCCTACAGTGCTGCAGGGAAATGCTGATTATTCAGTGACAGAGTAAACCTTTATGAGTTTGTGGGGATCTAAGGGGGAGAACCAAAGAAGTACTCATAGAACTGAAACTGGACTGAATTTCAGTGATTGTGCACTATAAGATGTGGAGCTAAGTAAATCTGTTGTACAAGTACTAAGATTTGGCTGCTAGAGACAGTACAGGAAAATAAACCATATCCTACTAAATATATGTATGTATATATATTTTTACAATTGTGCAGATGAAAAGCCAAAAGTATATTGGACTGAATCTAAAAGGCTAAATCCTGATGTTGCTGAATTCAGCAGGTGCAGCCATATGCCCTGTGCCTTCACACCTTATTATTAAGCAGAAAGAGCAATGAGAATGAATTAGAAGTGCTCCTTTAATGACTTTGGTTCTGTCTTTAATGTAAATGTATTGAGTCCTCCTTTATGTTTAAAGATAGAAAGTCAAAATTATATAAAAGACTTTACTAAAAGTGACAAGACACTAACAGAAGCAATTGGAATGACTTCTGTACGGCCCTGCCTACATACAATATTAATAGCCTTTAAAATGGATATTATATACTACAGGTTACTTATTTATGATCAACCAGTTTAGCGTGAAGTTTTATGCATAATATGGAACTATCTTTTTTTTTTTTTTTTTAAAGATTGTTGCTGTTATGTATCACAGAATCTTCCAACTTTGTCAGCACAGAAAGGATGCAATGGTATTAAAAAGAAAATATGGTAAGTCTGAGGCTTGTAATATGCAGTACATTCAGAGGTTTGAAATTGGATTGTGCTGGTAATGCTGTAAGCACCATAACATCTGTTTGGCCCATGTGAAGAGAGTTAATAACATCAAATATAGAAAATAGTCCAGTCTGAATTACAAACAAATTGCAGTAGCATCTCAGTTGGTAGTGTAAGGTTAGTATTTTAAAAAGAATTATTAGCAGCAATATGTGATCTGGGTTTGTTTGGTTGGTTTTTGTTGGGGTTTTTGGTTGGTTTGTCCCCCCCCCCCCCAACTACATGTTTTTGTTGCAGGGACAGGGATTTACAAAATGACTGTTGCTTATACTCCCTATAGATACTTGTTTTTGAAAACCAAGGCATCTTGTTGTAAAGACACCTCAGCTGAAAACGATTAGAGGGAGCCACAAAATGTGACTTGTTTCTCGTATTTTGTTTCCACTGTAGGATTAGCTGAAGTCTAACAGTGTTCCCTAAGCACTCAGCACGTATTACTGGGAGACTCGCAGGAGAAGGGTTTGTGATCTCTCTTTTGCCTACACCAGCATCAAGCAAATTGATGAGTTGCTCTCTGTGGGAACTCTGCTGCACAATGGTTTGCTCTTATCAACTGAACCATCATCAGCCTGCTGTCTCTGTGTTAATTTTTAATGGCAAGGATCACTACAAATAGACTTCTCTACCTTTTATCTGTCTTTAAAAAAAAAAAAAAAAATCAATGTTTTATTAATGTTATTCATCACTCTGTTATGCTCTCTTTCAGTGGTGGAAAGACTGAGCTGTCAGCAGGGGCACCTCTGTGTACAAACTATAAACCACGCCAAGAACTAATGGTACATCTAACCTGGAATTGCATCCATGCAGGTAAGAAGGGAAGAGAGGGAAGGAATGAAATTACACCATCTTTTGAAGAGCAGGACTGTTTGCAGGTGAGCCTGGGCTCAGTAAGCAGAGACCATTGAGACTGTGGTGACTAACACCAAGAGAAAGCCTCTTGCTTGGAGTACAGGGCATCTCTGCGTGGGCTACTGGCTCAGCTTGGCTCTAGGTATGGTAGCATTTGTCAAGGCTTGTTGGCATGACAGTAAAATCCATTAGTGGTGGTGGTGAGGTTGCTGTGATAGGGAAGCCACGTAAAATGCGCGCAATACGTTACTTTGAACTTAGCCTGCACAGCTAAGTGCCCCATGGGGGTCAGATTTTGGAAGGTATTTGTTCTTTTACACATCAGGCTGTCCTAAGCATTTCCCAGGAAAACATGCCTGAGAGTAGGAAAGCTACAGGAAACCAGCACAGAGACAAAAATACCCAAAACCTTAGGAGTAAGAGTGAATCTGTCAGTGGTGCAGGCTGAGGAAGGGATTAGTTATGGGTTTAAAGGAGATTGTTCAATAGGCTGGGGGTTGGCAAGTCCAGCTTTATGCTGGAAATTGCCTTTAAATCAAAGCAAACAAAATATCACTCGGAGCTGAGACCTGCTGTTGTAAGCAGGGTAACTTTTTGTCTGAGCTTGATGCATGCTTCCAGTCTGTCACAACAGGAATGGCTGCTGAGCTTTCTGGGAAAACAGGGCTCAATAATTGTCTCTCTGGTCTAAGCCTCAATGGCTGCAGTGAGCAGGCCATCTGCATTGCCCTGCTTGCCTGTTCCCTGCTGTGTCCTTTCCCTAGGGTGCTTCAGCTTCTCCCTGCCACATATACATGATCTGGAGCTGCTTGCTGGTGGGGAATTATTTGTTTGAACAACAGGATGCATCTGATTCTTAACCTCATCACTAGGGAGTGTGCACAGGAGGGTACTACAGCAATTACAATGGGTGGGGGAATTGGACACTTCGTGGCTGTTCCCAGGCTAAGGAAAGTTATGGGTTTGATTTCTGCATATTCCTGCAACTCTGTGATATTCCAGAAAGTGTAGGGTATATTCTAGCCAACAGCTAGCAAAGGAAAATGCATCAGAAAAAGAGCACTGAGAGATGACGCCAGTTCTAAGAGACTGATGGGTATTGTCAGCATGCAGCTGGAAGGAAAAAAAAAAGCTAAGCATAAAAGTATCTGAAGCCTTAATAACTCTCAGAAAAATCAGCAATGTGCAAAAGATTTTTTCCTCAGCAAGGCAAACTCTATCCTACCTGCAGATGATGATATCCCAAAGTAAATTAATGAAATGGTGACATTCAGGGAAGGAACAGCTGACAGCTTTGTACATATCTTCAAGTGCGGAAATGCATGATATTTTTTTGGCAGACTAACTTGAAACAGCAATGATAAAAAAAAACAACCATAGTAGACTGACAGAGAGAGCCCACTCACAAGTTGTTTACTGAAATGAAGATACAGCTGAAAGTAATTACTGCCTTCCCAGAGGTATAAGTGATAGTGCCTTGTACAAGAAATAATACTTGGTTATTTCAGTTGGAATGTAAAATAGGATAGAAAGGTTTCCTCCTTCTGAGGTTATATGCTGGGTATTTTCACATCCTTTCAGAAAAGTATGTGTTAATGAATGTAATATATATATATATATCTATAACATATGCAGTCAACCATCTTTGCCACTGGCAATTAGGCAATGTCCAATGTTGTTTTCCATTAACAGCCAGATCTCACTGTACAGATTCTGAGTAAAAGCCTGACTTTGCAGCGCATAAGATTAAAAATACTCCTGTAAAACAACAAAGTATTTCTGAAGATGATCCTCTCCTGGCTACAAAATCATCTTGAGACACTTGGAGGCAGGGCTGCTTGATCTTGACATTTTAGCTGTGTGCAAACTGTAGTAAAATTACAATTGCATTCAGTGCTAGCTACTCTGTACCTTCTTCCCGAAGAATAAGTAATTTCTACTTCCTCTCTTCCAGACCTTGACATGTTGGAAGGAAAGCTGGCAGGTTTCTCAGAGGTTGCCTCAGTGCAATCTTTTCCTGCCATCGGTTTGCAGATCAGCCTCTCGTAAGCAGCCTCCCCTCTGCCTTGCCATAAGCCATGGAAAAGGAACCATTGCTCTTTTTCCTCTGTTTAAAGACAAGGCTGCTTCTTACCTGTGCCAGTTCAAGTACTGACTTTTCTTCCTCCTTCAGTGAAGTGGGGTGATTCACAAAAATCTTCAGAAAGATAGCATTATACACAGTTTATAGTACAAAGGGGGGGAAAAAAAGGTCAGATGAATGAGCATGAAGGAGATTTCTCCTGTGTCCTTTGGAGGAGGAGCAGAAAGATTGGAAATGGTATCTACGCACAGTAGGTATCTGCCTTGACTACCTGACAATACATGGTCATTGCAAAGGTGAGTCCGAGAATCTAAGAGAAAAAAAAAAATAACAAATAATTGTTTTTCAGTAAGTAAAACCCCCCTATTTATTGAAACAACAAGGAAAAAGCATAGCACTACTTTTGTTCACACACAGGGAGGCACATCCCATACTACTTTTATGTCCTTGTTCTGTTCCTAGTGTTTGTCTGCCCTTGGTGCTGATCTGTATTGTTTTACAGAATGAACAGTGACAGCAGGAGAGAGTTGATTTCTCCACGAAGAGCAGTCACCAGATACTGGGAAGACGTATACTGGAAAAAAAAAACCATTTGGATGTCTTTTGCTTGAAAATATTTTATAGTGGCAACCCACAGCTGTGGGGCTGTGTGACTATCGCTGTAGCTGTTGCTTTGAAAGGCATCAGGTTCATCCCTGATCCTAAGGAAGCTGTGGTTTACTTACTGCACTTTACTTTTCCAGGTCTGCTTGTGCACAGGTCCCTGTGGGGGAATCACTGGAGACTGAATATGCATTAATCATGGCCATCAATGCCTCATCAACAATGTATGTGTCTTTCTACTCAGCCTGTTCTAGAGAGAGCAGCAGGGAGGTGGTGATTCTTCTCCCAGCCAACTACTGACCTGCTGTGCTGCCTCTGTAGATTACTTCATCAGAAAATGGGATGGGAAAGAGACTCTTATCTTCCTTCCAGTTGAAGTACTTATAGAAATGTACTAAGTGCTTGTTAGTTTCCCTCTGCAACACCACTGTAAGAATTGCCATTGAAATGAAGGTCTGCCAGGTAGAAATTTTTAGGGTATGAATTTGACAATTTCAAATTTAGTCTTTCCCTGAGTAGCAGTTTATGTTAATGAGTACTTTGAAAAAGTACACAAATACACACATTGTTCTAATTATGAAGAAAAAACTGGTTACAAAGTTGTTAATTTTCTCAAGCCTTATTCTTCCACAGTGAAATAAGACTGTTAGGTTTTAGTGTGCTGTTTTAGAGTAAGCACTCGCCTTTTGGAAGTATCCCCTAAAGCTGCCTTCTGCTTCCTAGCAAAGGAACACCTTTGGGGAGAGCTCCATAGTAAAACCAAAATGGGTGAGTTTGTTTTATAATTTAGAGCATGAACAATGAAGAAGATTCTTCTGTCACATGTGCTGCATGTCCTTCAAGTTGTGCCACTGTATGATTCTACCTATAAAATTCTTAACATGGAAAACAAAAGCTGTCACAGGCTTAGGGCCAGAACAGCATTGAAACAGAAACAATAGAGGGAGCCCAAATCACTCTACCTGACACGTGCATCAAAACTTTTGTCATCAGTTAGATTTGATCACACAGCTGGAAGACAGACTGCAAATATTTTGTGTTCTGAGGTGTTTTCTCTGCATGGCACAGCATTTACTGGGAATACGAATTTGAATTTTTAAATTGGCTGAAGTACTTTCTCTCATGCAAATTTGTAATGTCCTTCTGTCAGAAAGATAGCATGGTCTTAGAACTTGATTATCTTTAGGGTATTTATGAGAAGGACTTTGACATGGGCTGGTGAGGGGGGTTAAGTGTATAAAGACATCTTAAATGCTGAATAGATGCTCAAAGGCTGAGGGGTTTTTGCTTTGTTTAAAGTATGGTAATATATTTAGACAGCAGTCTGCCATATGATCTTGATGAGCTTTTTTTCCAAAGCATATCTGCTTACTACAGCAGGGGGAAAACCAAAACTCTGCTGAATTTGGGCCTGTGAGGTGTCAGGCATGTGCATTAATAAGTTGCAGCCAATACATGCCAGCTGAGAGAGTAAGATACATGCCCTTCTATTCTGCCTAATCTGACATCACTGGGAATGTGAGCAGAATTCTGCCAGGCAAAATAAAAAAAAAAACCAAAACCCCAAACAACCCTGGGTTAATCTGCAGTTACATGGTGTTAATTAGCTCAGTGATAGCGTCCTTTCTGCTTCTATCTTGAGTGTGAGAGACAGCTGGCAATTAAAGCTAGATTTTCACTGCATTTAGGAATGGGACTTTAGGCCATAAATGGAGGGCTGGCATAGAGCTGTATTTTGTACCAATTTTAACTAAATTAGAATGCAAAGGACTTAAATCTTGCAGAATTTTACTCTACCATCATGGAAAATTATTAAAACCAGCTTGAGCAGACTATATTTGGATCCATGGTTACTTAGTTACAATGAGTTAGGATTCGAAAATTGATATTAAACTGTACCTGCACCATAGCTGTGCACAATCCAAAGATTCCCACTGCTAGTAAGTTCTCCTGGAGCCATATTTTCACAGTTTCATAGCAGGGCTAGGAAAAAAAAACACAGAATATTGTATTAGCCATAAACACCCAGCTCTACTCCCAGAGACTAAGCTGCTACATAGCCTGGATTATCATTTCAGCATTGGAGCAAGCACAATGTATTTCTGGGTTGAAGCTTGAACATGGAGTACTAATTCTAGGGACACAAAAATGTGCATCTTCAAAATGCTGCATAAGCACTGCTCCATCTAACCTTTTAACAGTAATTAAAAATACTGTGCTGGTTTTGGCTGGGGTAGAGTTGATTTTCTTTACAGGGGCTGGTATGGGGCTGTGTTTTGGATTTATGCTGAACACAAGGTTGATAATTTAGAGCTCATTTCATAACTTTTCCCATAATTTCAATTTGCAGTATGGGCACTCCTCCATAATTTTCTTCCTGCTTTAAATTCTGCAGTAGCTGTAACTCCATGTTCCTAGTCCAGTTTTGGGAGGGGTGGAATTGGCCCAAGCGAAACCTTTCTTTAAATAATAAATAGTGTCTGTAAGACAACCTTGTGCAGAAACAGTGCCCGCTGTCTTGTACATGTTCATGGCCAAGAATCATCCAGCCTTCAGCTAGTGGCTTTCACATATGTATAAAGGAAAAACTATTAATGCCCACCAGAAGACACTGTGTTAACGTGCACTCATCTTCTTGGTACCCCAAACAAAACAGAAGAACCTTTTTTTAAGCCCTTAAATTAAAACTTGACCTGGAGCTACTTGAGAAGTATTAGAGAGCCATGTTTGATGTGAACTCAGCCTCTGCCAGTGCCAATCCATGCATATGAAACTTTGCTAGAAAGTGGCCAAGAGAGCTTTAGTCATTGTCTTCACAAACCATTAAAACCAGCAAAACTTACCTGTAATTCCACTTCATCAGATGGCCTTACTCTACACCCCTCCTGCATAATTGCACTACCTGTAATTAGCACAAAGAATTGCTGAGCTAATTTCAGAGAAGAATTTAGGTTCTGATGGATCTGTTCCAGAAAGATCTTGCTGAGGCCATTGTAGGAAAATTATCCCACAGAGTTTTGAATTTGATTACAGGCAAGTGCAGAAACTCACTGAAAAGAGAGTGCTGTTGGCACTTCAGCAGAACAGTTCCCACTTTCCTACTGTGCAGTGGAAGCCCCCGAACTGGAGTTCCTGGTGGGAGCAGAGCACTCCAGGCTCACAGCCCTCTTGCCTCAGGACTGCCTGGGCTGTGCTAACCTAGGGCTGCTGCTCCAGGCCCTCTGGGAATATGAGCCATTTGCCTTTACTGCCACCCGAGGCCAGCAGGTGGGACATCAAAAAAGACATTCCTGACATTTCCTAGCTTGATGTGGCCAGACCACGCTGCGTATCAGTGTTGGAATGTGCTTGTCTGCTACGTGAAATAACAGCTCAGAGCCTACTGACAGGAAACCCTTCAGCTCACAAAAATTATTGAATAGGTTTCATTGGAGGTCAAAGGCCATGGCTCAACAGGAGCCTTCTGGAACCACCTGATTAAAGACGAGTTAGGATACCAGCATACCTTAGCATGTGCACAGCCCTACAACTGCCTGCCTGCCCACCCTTTACCCGGGCTGCAAGGGGATGGTGCTGGAGAGCTACTCACCGCTTTCCACCAGGTCCCTGGGGAATGGAGACCACAATTCTCACTGAATTCCAAGCAGCAGGAGTCTGGCACCCGGGTTGTGTTGTACACTTCAAACCAGTCAGTGTAGTTGGAGACTCCACAGCATCTGAACTGGAAAAAGATGAACCGAGACAATACCGTAAGTATGACCTGTCACTGACTTCTGCTCGCTCTGCCTTCTGCCTCCCAGAGCTGGACACTCCGTGCATCTTGATTATACCAGCAGAGGACTGACATTTTAAAGAAATGCAGTAGTTCCTAAGTGTTACCCAAATAGATCCTTTTCTACACTCTTATGTTTATATATGGTCACAAGACCACGTGGCTGATGTTGATACAAGAAGCAAAGGCACCCATTTGCAGTGGGAGGACACTGCAGGAGCTGAAACTGGACAACCTTAGCCAAGTACTGAGAGTAGGAGTTATGTGACTGAGCAGAATTATAACAGCTTGTCAGTAAAAAAGATACAGAACCCAAGAGATGAAGATACTGGGATCTCTGGCACACTACTTCTAGACTCGTGATGGAAGTTAACAAGGCAAATTTCTCACTAAATTCTTAATTACTAATCACCTTTGAAAGTCTTTGCCAGTCAGTAAAAGATGTATTTCCTCCTCTCTCTCTATGGTGCAATTCCTTAATGTCATCATCTGATGCTGCTAAAAAATAGTGGTGCTTTAAGTGTCTGCACAGGAGGACACAGCATGCAAAGACTGCAATAGTGCTAAATCAGAAGGGTTGCTCCACTTTGGTAGTCGGATGACAGGTACAGGAAACATTCATAATGGTACAGGGAATGGCTCTGTGATCATTTTCCCTTTCTGGAAACTGGTATATTCCTGTAATACAAAATAAGCTAAGACTCATTACCATATAGACATATACACCATCTGCTGCCTCTGTGCTAACTCAAAAGTACGAATTTGTTGGTATTTAGACACTTTAGCACTAATGAGTAAAACAAGACAACACCGGCCTGCAAAACTGCTCTCTGCTATTGGCAATACCTCAACACTTTTTTAGGGCTAAGCCAGCCACCCTCTTAACCCCAGAATGACTTGCTGAGTGAGATCTTACTCTTTAAATGCAATTTTACGTAAGCCTGTAGAGTATTTTTCGCATTCCTATGGAAACTACTCCTCTTATTTCTGATAGACTCATAACCATGCAGATGTCTGCATCACCAGGACCAAGGACCTGATTCAGATTCTGATGTTTACAGGGGCCTGAGGGAGAGTTTTCCCTTGATACATAATAGTTGTAGTGTTCAGGTCATGCTGCACACACAAAGTCTGCCATTCGAGACCCGTAGAGGGCAGAGGTGTCACATGCTGCCTCACGCATCATCTGATGCTTCAAGTACTCACAGAAATTACTCCTTGATAGAGACGTTTCAGTGATCACAGCAGCCTTTTTCTTCTGCCAAGGAAAAGTCAGAAAACTTGCCCGAACTAACATCTATCCCCACAAGGTTCTGCTCCGAATTTTGATTTTGGCTGTGGCAGGAATCAAGCCTTAGCTTGCAACTGTTTGATTTTTGAGTTCACAGGCTTAATTTTCTACAAACTGACATGAAAGTAAAAAAAAAAGTTTGTGCCTTTCTTTTTTCCCCCTCTATGTTCCTGCACAGAAAACAGGAGGTCTGTGTGTAACAGGTCCCAAAAACGGATAGGAGCAGCATGGAACACATGGCATGCATTTGAGGAAAGCTGGTTTCTTTGGAAATCTAACAAGAAGAAGGTCTTGCAGGCTGTCATCATTAGAGTCAGGAGGCAGCTCTTTGACAGACAGTGAGAAGTGACAGCTTGTAAACAGCAAGCCTTAAAAATGTGGCTCATCTGTGATATAGAGAGTGCAGCAGCAAGGGCTGAGACACTTGAGTGATGTTCTGGCCAAACACAAGTGACACAAGTTTGCATAAATCAGGACTAGACCCCTTCTCCCCATAATACTGCATGGCTGAGGGTGTCAAAGTCTGACAGACTAAGGAGATGGAGATGAAGTACGGGTTTTGTAGTTAAGCAAAGAACCAACAGATTGAAGACAGCTGCTCCTGTGGAGCCTGTGAAGCAGGAGGTGCCTAGGCCATGAGACCAACCCTAGTTGGGGCTCCAAAGAGGAAAATTTCCTGGTAAACCAGAACATGAAACCAGGAGGGGATGCACTTGCAAAGACAAGCTGCAGTTGGACACAAACTGCCTGCCCATGCGGATTCTCTGCAGATACGGCAGACCCAGCAATGGGAGAAAGGGCTAAGGAAAGATCAAGGTATAAATGAAGGACATAGCAGAGGATCAGTAGTCTTGGGACTGCAAGAAGTAGACTAACTGGAAGAAATACCTTTGGAAGACAACAGAAGAATAAGCAATGGAATTAAGCAGTGGATGATCCATAGTCCTGAAGGAGAGGGGGTGATGAACACAGAGGAGTACTGACCCCAAAGAGTCCGTAGAGCGAGCACTGCTCAGTGAAGGCCAAGCCCAGTGAGCGGCACCTGTGGGGAGCAGAGGCACAGCACAGATCCACCTCAGAGACACAGGGAAAGGGGCCACAGCGGGCCTGAATGGCTCACCAGTACGGATTCAGCAAAAGGGTCCAGCTAGAAGCCAAAAAGACAGATAAGCTGAGAGCTCAGTAAACTCACAGACTTCATTATGGATATCCAAGTAGAAAAGACAGAGTGTAGGAATGATTTTGAATCTGATTTATCCCAGGTCTACAAAGCTGAACAGTAAGTAATCAAATGGTTTAGGGAGATGAAGAACTATTAGAAGAAAGGGGAATATTGAGAACAGAGAGCAAAGTAAGAGGACTCTTTTAGTCTTCTGATATTTGAGAGCAAAGGTCTCTTGAAAATTCACAAGGTTTCTGAGCAAGGATAGTTGGAGATGGTCCTACACTTGGAGAATGGAGAAAGCTCAGGTCACATAAAGGATAATTTCTGTCACCAGCAGTTTGTTGCAGGCAGTCCTACCAGACTTCATGTTCTTTCACAAAAGCTGATGTTCTGCTGACTGTCATGAAGCAACAAGACATGATTCTTGCTACAACCACATTCATTTTTGGATCACATTTATGGTCCTGTCTTGTTCCCTTCACTAGCTGAGTGACAGAATTAGACAAGGTTGCCTAATGGATTAGTTCTGTTCCTAGTATCAACAGGGAATGATGCACTTAGGAGTTTTAGAAACAATTACAAAATAATCGTGCTTATTTTAGAGTACCCAGACAAACACACTTTAAAAGGGGGCAATCCATTAAAAATGTCAACTCTTGTCTCAAATAGCAGTAACTTTAAGACACCTCAGGTCATTCGATTCTAGGGCTTACAGCTGTGCAGGACCTACGGCATAAGGTGACAATCAGGCAGGAGTTCTGGGGATGTTCGTACAGTGTTTGGCAGAGCTGCTCAAAGCAAGGCAAAGCTTGTCAAATGCCTCTGAGTATCTGACTTATGGGATGCAAGGCTGCTTGCAAATAGCTTAATTTTTGTTTTAACAAGTAACTGCTGCTCTGGCATGGGGTATCTAGGGCTGGCCATTCATGGTAAACAGAAAGTTTCTATCCTAATGCAACAGGAATGTTACGGAGTAGCACACTTGTACGTATTTTACAGGTAATCCCACTAATGAAGGCTAGGTAGGTCTTATCTGCCAAATTCCTGCAAAATCAGTCAGGATGGGACAGGCTTCATGAAAATAAATCCTTGCTGCAGACAGTTTTTTAGCAATACCTGGTTTTCTGGTTTTTGTGAATGTGACGAAGAACTAGAGGCAGGGTAGAGTGCTTTTTAGATGCCTTTTTCCTCCATCACTGTAAAAAGTGGTGAATGGCATAGTTTTGTTCTAAAAATCATGTTTAATGGGTGGCTTGGATTACTTCAGCAGTAATTCTGAAGTATGGCTTGATCTAACACAATCAATGACTGGATAGAGGGAGATGGGTCAAATTTTCTTCTCAGTTACAGTGGTCTAAATAGACATGAAAGGGCATTACACAGCAGGAAAAGTGAGCTGAATTTTGCTCACTTTAGTGAAGCTAATAGGTTTCTGCATGCCTCTCAAATTACTGCCCAGTTAGCTAAAAGGAGAAGTATTCAAATATTGATCACAAAGATGTTGGGGATGAAGAAACATTTTAAAAATTAGTGCCTGTTTCTCATTTCCTAGAGGTCTCCACCTGTAACTTTAATCAGCCCTGGTGGGTAAGAAGTGTAGTGCAGTTCAGGGTAACTCACCTCCTAAACTATTAGAATTTTAGTCATGTTTAAAAGTGACTTTATAAGCTTTCATAGTCTTTGGTCATGACACGCAGAAGTCATCTGCTTGTGTTTCTGATCCTTTCAAGGTTTGAAATGGTATTGAGAAAGGCTGTGAGTTTGGTTAGCTGCAAGTATTAAAAGAAAATCAATAGAATGTTCTAATTTGAAACAGCTCCCTGACCTAGAGGCTTAATATGACTGCAAAATGAGTCCACTGCTTTTCCTCTCACATGCTTTGCAGGTCTGCAGCTCAGCCTAGCTCCTTTACTGGCAACATGAACAGATCAGTCAAAACTGCAACTTCCCCCTTTAAAGACAGGCCAGACAGGCCTTGTTTCCAGCTACTTAGGAATGGTATGCTTCTGTTCAGAGGAAAACCATTTCTCAAGGCACAAAAGCTGCAGAGAATAAAGCCTTACTCAAAAGATGTTCAGGCCTTTCACACTTGACAAAGAAATAGAGTAATCACCGCTCACAAGTCACTGTGTGAGCACTGGGTATCCACACTCCCAGTCAAAACTCCTCTCTGATCTGTGACTGGGCACTCCCACAGGAATCAAATGCCATCTAAATGTGGTTCTGTTTCTGGAAAAAACAGTCATACCTAGTGAACACAGGTGGGGGTGGTCTCTAACTAAGCAAACTGTAGGAGAAATGAAGAACTACGCCAGAGCTCCGACCCCTCGTGTCTGCACTGCTACTTTAACCACTGCTCAAGCTCTGAAAAATCCTTTTGCAAAGAAAGGAGCACAAATGCAGGGGGGACAAGGGAGAAGGACTCATTTTGATTTCTGTTACTGTCATGTTTTTCACATGGCATGCTTTTTTTCCTGAGGCTGCTGTTTCCGTCCAAGTACAGGCACAGCCCATAACTCAACCAATTACTGATGTCTACAGGTCCCATCAGGAAAGTCAGTGCTGAGACACGTGCTTAGCTCTACTGTAAGGTTTTTCGTGAGCCTTGGGAGACAAAATGCAAACAGTAAGCCTGGGATGGGACTTTCCTTTCAGAAAATCCCTGGTACTGCCCTAATCCTCCTATCAGTGATTACATTCTACTGATTAGGGATGTAAGAGATAATGATTATTACACAAAAAGAACCCCCTTGGCATTTAGATAGCACTATTCAACTGCAAAGTGTTTTACATAATTAACCATACTGGGATTCTCTTTGCTGCACCACTGCAATAGTCTGTTCCTAAAAAGCTTTGAGAGATACATGTGAAACCCAATTATGCAGCAAAGTAAAAAGGGATCTGTGGGAGCTCTGCTTTCCTCCTCAGTGCCCAGCATGGGCAGCACAGCAGCTCCAACACTGTGGTACTGCCAGGCTGGTGCACAGTAACGTCATAGCGGCCCTGAGAGTGTCATGTCTCACAGCGTGGGAAGGGGCACTTTCTTGTTACCTTTTGAGCTCCTAGGAGTTAGCTAACATTAGTTTCATCTGAAACTTGTAAGACACTCTTTAAACTGTAATGGGTTTCAAGGCCAAGGAAATTATCAGGACAACTGACCATGAGCTGCAGCACCGTGCAAACCACAGACTATTGAGCCTCAAACCCAAGCTTGTCACTAAACATGACTATTTCTTTTAAGCAAAAAACCCTGTCCTGTTCTTCAGAGAAAAAGAATCTACTGTCCTGCTGTACAACAGCATCCTACCACCACACATGTCTGAGTTTTCACCTCTTGGATACAATTACAGAGCCCTTTTCTTTCAAAACCTTTTTCCGTTCCTGCTCACTTTTTAAGAACTGCAATCACATCAATACTTCATCTTTTCCTGGTTATATTAAATGGTTAAAATTTCTCACAATAATACTGTTCGATGTAAGCAACAGTATTTAAAATTTTATCTATATTTCACATGGCTAACACCACAAAATGCATTTCTCCTGTCAGTAATTGATGCCTTCTCATATTTGATGTATTGGAATGAGGAAAAAATATTGAAAATATTAACAATATTGCAAGATGCCGAGGCCTTTTAAAGGTAGCTGAAACAACCTATTGTGTGCAGTTGTTAGGATTCAGGACTGGAACTGGCTTGTTTGCTGGACCTGAGCTGTTTGTCTTTCACACACAGAACTGTTGCAAGCAACCTACTGCACTCAACACAGACAGCTCCTGCAGACCCAAAGATGCACATGGAACTTGCCCAGCTAGTTCTTTTGTTCTGTTAGTGACCCCAAATATTTAATTTCTCAGTCCATTTCTTAGCAGCCTGCCACTCCTGCTATTCTGGATTGTACAGAAGAGTATTCCTGGGAGAGGTTATTGTCTTTGATAGATTTAAGACATCAGAGGCAAGACTAAAGCCCTCCTGTCTGTACCCTGCTAGCACCTCTTGGGTTGAAATTCAGAAAGACTTTTTGAGTGGAACCAGAGCAGTGCAAGTGCTTTTGCCTAAAGCAGAGGGAAAGTTGGAGCACTTTTCCTCATTCAAGAAGCAGAGAAAATGAAATCAGAAAGATCACCCCCAGGAGAACTGACTGAACTGAATATGCAACGAGAAGTACAGAGCTAATAAACCTGAACTGTCAGTGTTTCTCAGCAAGCCAGACAAGGACAAAAGGAGGAAGCCAGCTACAGTGTTCACCGGTCCTTATGAGATAATCCCTGGCAGAGGGCTGTCAGAGAATCAGGACAACCAGAACAGCAGTGGCAACATAGCAAAAAGCATTCCCAGCCCATCTGTGATGGAGGATGATTGAATTCTGCTGGGGAAAGCATACTGACTGTAGGAGGAGGTTGTAAACACCATGCTCTGTTTCCATCTTGGCTACAATAGTGGAAACAACAATAGCAGTGAAAGGAGACAGGACAGAAATGAAAAGGTGTTGAAGTGGTTCTTTGCTATTGTGCTCTTCATCCCAACATAAGCCACCCCTTTGACTACAAAGAGAAGGTACTGCTTGTTTCCTCTCTGACCAGCTCCTTCACTCTCCACACAGCACAGAACTATGAAATATTTAGGGATCCACATAGTATGAACTTTTAAAAGAAAGAAATCAAAGGAGAATTAAATAAAAATTACCACTTATTACAAATAGCAGAGTGTTCAGTTGCTAATGTGCTGACTGAGTGGGAGAAAGAGATTGGCTTGGGATTTGGAGGTTTAATCAGGTTCACATCCAGAACATGCTACTACAGTACTCAGAGGGTAAAGAGGAAGAGGAAAAAAATGAGAATTCAGACTTACATCTGTTTGAATGATGCTCCATGCATTAGTGAGGCCAATATTTCCATCTGTCCCGTACAAATGAAGTCCTTTCTTCAGATCCCGCTGAGCATACTTGTCAATCTAAAACCAACAAGACACAAACCTCAAAATTTGCTGAGTACCACATTTCAGAATTAAAGTGCAGGGTGATGTTGGACAGTGGCCCTGTACTGAATAAAAACTGAACCAACACTTCCTAATACCTTTCCTCAGTAGACCTGGCATCTGTTACAGGTACCTGCACTTTGTAAAGAACATGAGGAGTTCCTGCTCTGAGTTTATGTTCACATTTTCCATTACAGAGACTTTTAGAACATCTTTTCCCTTCTCACTTAATTACCAAAGTACTATAGGGAGACTGGACACAGTTTAATCACTCATTTTTGCGAAAGAGGCCTATATAAGAAAATGTTCACCTACACACAGAATTTACTTTTAGCTTAATATCTTTCATTGTGACCAAGTGCCCCTCAGCATCTTCCTTATGATTCCTGGGAGAACAACACTGGCATTAGCACTGTACCGATTGTACCATCAGCCAGGATACCCCACTTCCTGCAGCAGGATGAACTTAATGATACTGAAATAGCAGGTAATGAGCTATCCCAAATTCAGGACAGAGAGGATTTAAGAATTTAGTTACTAAATGGAACTGCTCTTTAATAAATGCATTTTTCTTGATTTAATGAAAATACAAAGTCCTGCTTTAGTGGGTTTTGCAATTGAAGAGGGTGCTTTCTTGTTGAGAGTCTCTGCTGGGAAAGCTGGCTATTGTTGGATCCACTGGTCACCAGCAGGGAGTATCCAAAATGATTGCAAGTGCCTCTCTCCTAGTCTAACCATACACACACACATTTCTATAGAATCAAGCATAATTGATGGATATTCATGGTTTAACCTTTTTCTGTTATAAATGAAAAGCACTGACTGGTGCTGCTCAAATATGCCCGTACATTCGCCCTCCCCTGAGTGCCTGTTCTTCTCCATCAGTCTGCTGTAACTCTGACTGCAAAATACAGTGCAGAACCTCAAAAGTTCATCATGTCCAGGAAATCTCTGCTGTGTGCAAAAGATTGTGCTTGATCTCTCCACTTCTTTTGTTTCCTTCTCAAAAGTTTACCACCATCAAGCTGAGCCACTAATAACAATAGCTTCGAGGCAGTTCAAGAAAGGTGTACAACTTAATCTCAGCACCTTAACTATCACACAAGGACCTCCTCACTGGTGACTCCCATGAACAGTAGGTGCTGTGATCCCACTGTAATTATCATGTAAGCTGCTTTCAGCTTTACACAGAGATGATACAGAGTCACTGGTATGTTAATTAGAAGAGAAAACCAAAGCTGAGAGCAGTCATTAAATTTGGAATTAGTTGAGAAAATTACAGGCAATAAATGATAAACTTACACGTGTTGGAGATTCCTAGCATTCATTTAAGAATTAGATTGAACTGGGTTTCAGCTCTTCACTTACCCTCAGCCCCCTGTGTCTCAACTGGACCTGCTGTGGCCTCCAGCAGAGCCATCAATTAGGATGGAAGGGCATGGTTGTGATGCTTGTCTCAGAGAGGCTTTGAAATTTAGTTAGTGTACTACAGAGGTAGGGAGGTGAATTAATTGCTGAGAAACTAATTCTTATTCAGAAACAGAGGTGAAGTGGAACAGTAATAGCTGAGGGCAGGTGGGGACAGAAATCCAGCCAGCAGATCTGCTATCTTGAAGGTGAAAGGTCTATTTTGAATATTAATTTATCACACCTGAGAATATCTGCCCTGTACAGCATGCACCAACCTTAGGTTCACATCAGCACTGATCTGGAACATGGGAGAGAACAGTGATGCTTATCTGAAGGGCAAATATCATGTTAAGCAAAAGGACACAAAATGCAAAGTTTGCATTTCCTCATGAAAGTTCCGCTTTGCAAACCAACGCGGTGGCTCAGCACGATAATCCCTTTTACCAAGGCCCACAGGCTACCCTTGTTAATGCAGTCTTCATGTTCTATTCGAAAGGGATAATCATAATAATTTCATAATAATCTAATAACATTTATAAAGTACTTCAAGATTAGAAGCAGTTTTGTTAGGCCATGTGTGCTTCAACACGGTCTCAAGAGGGTGCCCCACCAAGCATTCCTGATCTTCCTTTCACCTGAACAAGCCTCAGTAGCAAGCAACTTGCTTAGGCAAAATAATACCAAGTTCTCGCTTTTCTTAAAATTAACCACTTTTGGTTCACAAAGAGTGCAAGACCTTCATACTGGCAACACAAGTGGCAAACAGATTTCCATATTTCAGAAACTGAGTGACCAGCAGAGCATTACTTAAGAAAACAGGCACTCTGAGACCAGTTCTCCCACTATTTCAAAAAGCCTCAACATCAAGACCTGCACATTATACGACCCATCGTTATTTGTTGTTTTAAAAAGAAATTGCCTGCTTGAATCTTGTTTGGAAGAGGATATAAGCTTTTTAGAACCCACACCACTGTGTGTCTCACTTCCTTCTCTCTCTCATCTCTATGCAGGTTGCAACTTCGAAAGAGGCAAACACGTGTTGTGAAACAGTATTGCCAGATTGTTTTACCTTTTTATTTCGTGTCCACTGACGTGGGAAGGTTTCTGGAGATACCACACACAGTTTTACACAGACACACACCCATGGAACTCTATTATTCCTGTTCTTCTATTTGATTACACTGGGATCAGAAAGTTCTTCATCACTCCCTAGGAATACCCTTGTACAGAACAATGAGTCAGTGCGTGGCCCTTGGGTTCCAGGAGAAAGGGGAAGGAGGCGTCAGCCCTTGGTCTCCAGCCCGTGGCCGCAGCAGCTGAGGCACCAGCACAGAGTCCCCCACCCTCTGTCTCTCCTGTTTCTACCCACTTGCATAAAGCCTTTTTTATTAATGTGTTACCTTGCACGAATTAATCAGTCTTGACACACACATAGCCTCAGACTCCCTAAGAGCCCAGATGATTTTAAACAGGAGCACTTCTCTCACTCACACTGCGAGGAGTTCACTCTCTACGTGCGGTCCTATTAAAAGCACATTGACCTCGGCTTGAATAACCTGTGTACAAGGTTATAAGATGGATATTTTCCCCCTAATTGAAGCACTGCTTGAAGCTCTAGACATATGATTCCAACTAGCTTTGACTAGAGATGGGTAAGTAAAACAATGCCTATTTGTGAGGCACAGCTGGCAAGTGCTCCTTCCAGGTCATCCTGTTTCTTTCCAACCTCAATTTTATTTCATCCTCAAAATATTTTTAGAATAGGAGGAACTTTTCAATATGCTTTTTTTCTAATTGTATGTTTGATTTAAATGAAAACTCACAAAATACCCCCAGCTGCCTCTTCTGCCTTTGAATTTTTCAGAAAATGATCTTTCTGAAAGTGAAATGCTGTGCCACAGTGATTCATCACATCTCCTGACAAATGATCCCACCCAACATGCACCAATCTGTCAGCTTCTCTTGTTTGTCTCTGCGCTACCAGTCCTTAGCCACGCAAAATGCCTATCTCAAAACAGGGACTATCTGTATTATATTTAATATTCTGCAATTTGGATCTGCTGCATTCTTCCATAAATAAGCCAGGCCCTTCACAAAACGCAAATCTCGTGAAGGACCGTAATAAAGCATAATAAAAACTCTCAGCAGGCAAACTGTTACTCTAAATGAGGTGCCTATTTTTAGACACATGGAATACCACAGATATCCTTAGACAAAAGAGTTTCTGAAAGGTTTGGCAGCAAGAACCTTTTATCAATCTGTTAGTGAAGAAGAGAAAAATTCTTTTCCTGCTTGAGATTCACTGGTCAACAGATCCAAGGTGAAAGCCTTGCTCATGCTTACCAGCCCCATCAGATTTCAGTGGTATTTCTAGTAACAGAAGTTAAACGTGCCCCAATGTGAATCCACTACAACCCATGCCCACAAGAGAACTGTTTCTTACAGCAGGGCATTCACAGTAGTAGCACTTCATCCAAACTAGAATCCTGTTCCCACTGCAAGGAGCACCAATACTTTTTCACTGGCCACAAGGCCCTAATAGGGCTCTAAAATCTCTCCTTGTCCTGTTAGAAAGACTTTCTAAAAACTACATACTGCTCTAAGACGGACAAGGGTTAGGGTTATTTGAACTAGAGAAAAGTAAGTTACAAGAGGTACAGGCAGGACTGGACAGAACCTTCCACAGGTCACAAAAGTGGCAGCAGCTGATGCAGTGAGAGAAAATGGGCAGGGATGTATTTGAGCCTCCTCTAAAGTACAGCTGTGACAAAACATATTTTAAAAAGTCTTACTTAAGCCTGCATATAAATCCAGCAGTTTACATGTAAGGCTTATTTTACTGTCAGCTTCGTCCCCTTGTTGCTTCGGAAATCCGGAGCCTCCAAGCAGAACTGTGGCTGGCTGACAAGCCCAGCTGGAGAAGCCAGCAGACTGCAAGAGGGACCAAGGGCTGTCAGACTCCACCTTGTCCCCTTGAACAAGGCAACCCAGGAATAATTGAGGCTGAGATCAAAACTGTGTGACTGCAGCAACAACAAAACCCTGCTTAGCACAGACATGCTGAAAGCACTACATAAACATTCTTCGCTGCAAAATCCCAGGGGGGGGACTGTACAGGTGGGGGACTGTACTAGCTGCCTCAGTTTCTGGGAGTGCTTTCACAGACCTCTCACTCTCTGTCTAAATGAAAGGCTGTGGAGTTTATGTACTTACTGTTAAGGCATGAAACACAAAACAAATACGGTTCCCTGAGAAGCCCAGTCCTATAAATTTTGCTGTTGATAAGGAGAAGGAAGTGCTTTGGAGCAAAACGCCTTGGGCAAACAAGAAAATTGTGTCTGTGCAGAGCACGGGTATTACCAATATGTACAGCTAACACGGTGCAAGACTTTGTCTCTTCATTATTGGCAGAGCTTCAGTTTGATCAAAGCCCTTCCACTATCCAAGCGCACTGAGAGGGAAGGTCACTTTGATGCAATCTACTCTGGAATAAAGGTCAAAAGGCGGCTTTGGGGAGATCCTTATTAACTCCTTTTCAACTTTTTGAAAGCATGAGATGTCACTTAGATTCTGGCATAGCCTTTAGGAAAAGGCCAGAGGATGCCAGCAGCATCCCCAGCTTTCTAACCTGCAGGCAAGCGGAGAATTTTAATTTCAAGCCTCAGTGCTTTCCTACCATATCCTGCACAAAAATTCTACCCAAAAAGTCCCCTAAACTGGACAAAGCCTCTCAGCGGTGTTTCAACATAGGTAAGCAAATATTCTTGACCTTTCTGGTGATTGCTTCCCCTGCCTCTCTGCCTCTCCACCAGAACAGGAGAGCCTCTAAGAAAATGACAAAATATCCAATAGTTTCCCACCGGGCAAAACTTTTAATTTGATGCCTTGATAATCACTCTCTACAAATAGCAGGGAGTGGGAAATCGAATGTAAACACCAAGTGCCTAATCTATAAGGTCATTTGTGGGAGTCCTTGCCTGCTAAGAAGAGATGAGATTGATCGTACCAAGGTAAGGCTTGTTTTAAACAAGATGTCCCCAAGCCTGTCTATAAGAAGCTGAGAGCAGTACATGCCCTCCTCACCACTAAAATCTTCCTTATACCATCTGCCTATAAATAGAAATCTTGTAAGAGATAATGCATGATTCTTGCTGATGTTTGGCAGTTAAGTGACAACATACCCATTTCTTCTCAGTGTCACACAACACCTCCAGGATGCTTTGCTCAGCTCTGTGGGATTCCCTTTCCCTCACTTTATCCCCAAATGTGAAACAACTTCATGACTTAACATTTTTTTTTTCTTCTTTTTTTGGTAATTGCTTCCTTAAGCACAGAAAACCACTTGCTTAGTGAATTCTCTTTTCCTGGTTTGACCGCAAAAGCCAATGTCAGGAGTCAAACACTTTACAGATCTTCCACACGTCAATAACCTAGTTGAAATACTTATTGCTCTAGCAATGTTTGATACCAAGAGAGGTGCATTGGTACTGGCTGTGTAACTTCAGAAGAAGAGTGAAGAGTACAGAAGTGAAGATCAGAGGAAAAGGTCTGGGAACAGGAAGAAAAATGAAAGTTTCTGAAAGGTACTGGCTTGGGTCAGCTGAGGTAACACCTTTCAGCTGTGCCATAGGATTCCTACAGAGTCTTGAAAAGGCACTGTTGCTCTTGTTTTTCAGCTCTCTGTTTGTAAAACAGTGGGAAAACATTATTCTAATCATGCCATGAAGTTAATAATGTTATTTAGAGTAGGTATTTGAATACCAAATCCACCCTGGGAGAAGTGGTCCTGTACAGAATCTGAGACAAGGACTGGAGTTTCTGACCTGACAGAGTCAGTGACCTTCCAGGCACTGAGAGGGTATAACTGAGTTTCATCAGGAAGCAAAAGGAAGGACAAGTACACATAGCATTGGCCTGGAGCAGGCAACTGGTGAAACTGTATGAGAAAGAATCTCCCACCATGTGCTCTAACAAGAACCAGACAGTTGCAATAGCTTTTATCACAAAAAGCTAATAAGAAAGTCAAAGAACTTGGTTTTTTCAAACCAGAGTTTCCTGGGTCAATTAATTGCAGTTTCAGTCACTGTCTTCTACCCTCAAGCACCTGCCTGTGCTCCAATGCAGGCATGAGCAAACAGCTGAGGTTTCAGGAAAGGACCCACTGAAAACATCCCTGTACTATTCATACTATTAAAATGCCAATAAATCCCATAGCAGCTTTAGTGCCTCTTTGTTTTAAACAAGAGATCACAAATATGGCAAGTCACTCGGCTCTGCAACTCAACATTTTTATGCAAGATCAAATTCAAATGTTTACAGCAAACTGCACCTGATTTTGTCTAAAAGATTCCTTAAAAGTCCAAGGGAGAGGCATGCATTTTATCATTGTTCCATATAAAGTGACTGTTTAGCTTCCTATTACTGCTGGTATAAGGGCAAAGTAGCCAGAGGGGCCACTGCTGTGTTCTTATGCACAGCAACAGCTGAATAACTTGTACATCAAGTCCCCCGGTTTGTTTAAACGAAGTACATTGTACCTAGCCCAGAGATACAGCTCAGAACACCGAGCTGCTGCTATGCAGTTTCTTGGCTTATTTAGAGAATGAAGCCAATAGCAAAGCCAACTGCTCATTTAAGCTCTCTGTGTTGTACAGCACCTGAGCACAAGGCACTTCCCAACGAGATGGTCCTAGAGCACCTTAAAAAGCCCCAAATCACATTTAGTGAACCTAGGAATAAAAACTTTAAATATGATTTCTTGGCTTGCAGCTTCTTGCTTCAGAGGAGTTTGAATGCTGCAGCAAACATGGGAAAAGGGCTGGGTAAAACTAGGCAGGTAAATAAAACCAATTGTATATTCGAAAGTCTGACACTGCAAAGTAATTACCACATTATTAACTCAATTCTTCCAGAGCATTATGCATTTGGAGTGACAAAAGCCTCAGCAGCAGCATGCTGATGGAATTTCAGGTGAGTGAACACTGAAGTGCATGTTTTTGTGACATACCTAATTATGCAGCATTTGAGGATAAATTTAATGCTGATCCCAAAGAAGGAACCTTTTGTTTACATATAAATAGGCACTTCTTCAGATTATTAAGCTGGTTGGGAAAAACACGATGCTAACATCCTCAACAGCAGGGACACCAGCAAAGCTGGTGCCACTGTGAGCTAACAGTGCCATTTCTTTTCCAGAAGGAAACTCCCTTTGTAGCAGACTTTCTTCATACACTTGCTCCAAAGGTGACTAACACAAAAGAGTTTCTGTTCCTTTTCTCCAGTTATACATCCCACCAACTGCTGCTCCCAGCAATGCTCCTCTGTGTTCACCCAACAGCCCCGTGTCCCACAGATCTCACAACCTGTCCTCAAAGCCCTCATCTCCTTCCTGTGCCACCCCTCCTACTCACAGGAATTGTCTTTCCCCAGACATAGTCCTGTAAGAGTCATTCCTTCCCTGCATGTCCCAGTAAATGGTAATTCTGCCTAGATCTCTAGCAGCTACAGGACCACACCTGTGCCAGGGTGTAAAGAATCCTCTGAGCTACGTTCATGGTTTGAAATCCCATGTACACTGAATCCAGACCAGCAAGGGAAATACTCCTTCTCTCGAAAGCTATGCTTGCTTTGAAGATATTCCCAGGATATCTGTGCTCAGCCTCTCTGCTGAGTTTTTCCTTTAAAATTTTAAAATAGATTACCAATTTCATTTGTCCTCAACAGCCATCATTTAACCACAGATAAGTAAATTGGGAAGGACGCTAATTAACATGATACATGCTGTTGAGCCTTTGTTTGCCAAGAGACATGAAAGGTGGGTTGCATTTGTGTTTCAAGTACTAACAACCTGTTATCTCCAACTACACAGACCCCCCCCCCGCCCCCCCCCAAAAAAAAAAAAAGTGCCAAAACCTCCCCAGCCACCTAGGGATGCACATGTCAATAGAGCCTGAGATCCAATTAGCTGCCTCAAAGGCTTCAGGACTGCAGGAGCAGGGAGAGAAGCCACTTCCCGTGCAGGAACTAATGACCACCGTGTGATCATGTAGTAGGCAGAACAGCGGCATTGGACACAGACTCCTTCAGACGCCGACAGCTGGGAAAGGGGAAGCCAGCACTTTACTCACAGGGATAAAGGACTTGGCCACTTGCCCACTGAGCCATTTGCTGCAGCCATCCCATGGGATCAAACCTTGCTTCAATTATTTACAGTACTCATTCACTTAGCTTAAAGGTGAATGAGACAGAGTTCAAATAAAGACCACTATTAAAATGTCACAGGAGGAGGGATAACAAAGGCAAAGCATAGCCTGTGGTCCCACTGTGGTAAGGTAAGGCCCACACACTATGCAGGTGTGGGCTATCTGCAAATCCATTTATCCAGGTAGCTCAAGTTAATTTCCCCTTAAATTTATGACCTTGGTAGGAAAATATAGGCCAAAACACAAATTTGTCCAAGGCAAATACATCTCTGCAAAAGTCAAAACAATGACACCCTCTCTGTATCAGGTCTCTGGTGTCACCTGAGCCTTGCTGGGGCCACGGGAAGGGTTTGCAGGCTCCTGTGGTTCATCACAGGCATCAGCATTGCCACCTCTTGGTGTCAGAGCTGCTCTGCTGAACACAGAGATGGGATCCGCCGTGACAGCCAGGGAAGCTGCAAAGGCAGCGCAGGAGAGGGCTGGCTAAATCGTGAACTCAGGGCTGCAAATACTCCTGATTCCTTAGAGCAAGGGCAACAAATGTGCTGGTAAGCCACCTTTCTCTGGGCTGGAACTAGAAGACCTATTAAAGACAAACCAAAACCCACTGAAGGGTTAAAATTTGTTACTGTGCCTGGAGAAACTTGTCTGGGAAGAGAGAACCTGTGGAAACGGATGGAAAGAGCTGTGTCTTCCTAGATCCACGGAATGTTAATCCTTAGGGGAAAGTGAGGTTTGCACACAGCCTGCTTTATTATTCTTCAGATAAGCTTTCTCTGAAATGAACTAATTTTAAATAAATAATGGTGTGAGGGGAATTACCATTATCTTTGGAGGGAACAGAGCAGCAGGACTGAAAGTGGGGAAAGTGCAGAACACAGCCCCGAGAGAGAGAGAGAGAGGGCAGCACAAATCCCAGACCCAGGGAAGAGACAGAGGGCTCTGCAGGAACAACTGGCTACTGCACAGAAGAAACTCAGCAAGACCACCAGGAGGGTTGCCTGGCCAAACACCAGAGAAGGTGATGATCTCCTTACCTATCTTTTCTTCCTTGAAAACACATTATTTTCTTCCAATCACACAGACATGTGTACTTGCAAAAATCAAAGGATATGCTAAAGGCCAGCTCCTTAGCTAGTAGAAATGACTCCACTAAAATCCACAGAGTTGCTCACATTTCTAGCAACTTGGCATTGTCACGTGGTGTTTCCAGTGGCTCAAACCCTTGTTTCTATTGGGGTACATGCAAGCTTGTAAACCATTCCCTCTCCAAAACAACATTCTGGACACCGTGGGAGTTCTGACCTTCAGCAACTGAACTTACTGGTTTTAATCCTCAGGTAAGATTTTTCAGTGGAGATATTATAAATCGGTAAACAAAATGCCTTGGAAAGCTAGTAAACAGCAGCAACAGAAGTGAATAACTGCTATTAAATGCCTCCCTTGTTTTAATGAAACAAACAATTGCAGCTCTTCAAGGCACTCACTGAAAACAGTTTTTATCGTGAATGGAATGATTTGGGACTCAGTCACTGCAAATGAATAAACTACGTGGAGATTGCTTACCCTAAGAACAGAAAACAAGCAAATAAACAAACTGCCACTCACAATTACATGGTACAAAATGCAAGTTTCCAACATACTCTGCTAATAACGTCAGAACAAAGCCACATATCTCCCTGGAAGTCACATGGGTTGAATGGAGAAGGAAATATGGCTGCTACCATATGTATATTAAACAGAGATAAGTGACAGTACCTTCACTGAGTGAGAAGCCAGAGAACTGCAGTATTTCCATACACAACACAATTATATATGTTGCTTTTTCACATAAAAAGTGGCATTTATCAAACTAACAGCAGACACCGTGTGAAATGGCAGCAGAGTTGAGTGAAAGGAGAAACCAGAAATCTTGAAGAAAGGTTCACCTCAAACTCTTGCTACCTGGGGAGCCCCCCTATACCCCAGGGTGTGACACAGGCACATACTGGTGCCTAATCCAGCTGCAAACTGGGGAGAGGTTTGGCTCCCCTGCCAGGCACTGTCGGGGTGAGCAGGGGAGGACAGCACCACAATCGCTGCTCTGTGGCAGATCCAGTGTTTCAAACCACCCAGGGCACATGCCAGCTTCACTTCTAACTGCATCATCATGTCAACATGACACACACAGACTGTGTCTCTAGACATCACCAGCAGTTAGTGGAGTCAGGAGAAACTGAGTCAATTCAGTTCCTCAACCACCTGTTGGTCCTTAATGAAAGGAAGGCACATTCAGGGCTGTCAACTGGAAAAGTCAACAAAAGCCAGTATTAAAAAAATGCAAATGCTTTTCATGTGAGCAGCAAGGGACACATTTGAGATTATGATCTGAGCCACCCTCACCCAGCTATACAAAAACCAACACACTAGCAAGCATTTGATGATCTGACCTTGACAGGCAGGGCCATGCAAACTTCATGAAGCTCAACAAGGGCAAGTCGAACCTTTCCTGCTCCTGGGACAGGGCAATCCCAAGCACAGACTCAGGCTGGGTGGAGAATGGATTGAGACTGGCCCGGAGGAGAAGGACTTGGGGGTGTTGGTGGATGAGAAGCTTGACAAGACCAATAAGCCCAGAAAGCCAATCGTGTCCTGGGCTGCATCAAGAGAAGTGTGGCCAGCAGATGAGGGAGGTGATTCTTCCCCTCTACTCTGCTCCTGGTGAAACCTCTCCTGGAGTGCTGCATCCAGCCCTGAGGCCTCCAGCACAAGACAGACATTGACCTGTTGGACTAAGTCCAGAGAAGGGCCATGAAGATGATCAGAGGGATGGAGCACCTCTTGTATGAGAAGAGGCTGAAAGAGCTGCGGTTGTTCAGCTTGGAGAAGTCTCCAGGGAGACCTCATAGCACCTTCCAGTACCTAAAGGGGCATTCAAGAAAGCTGGAGCAGGACTTTTTACAAAGGACTGCAGTGACTGGACAAGGGGAACGTCATCAAACTGAAAGAGGGCAGGTTTAGATTACATATTAGGAAGAAAATCTTTACTGTGAGGGTGGTGAGGCCCTGGCACAGGTTGCCCAGAGAAGTTGTGGCTGCCTCATCCCTAGAAGTGTTCAAGGCCAGGTTGGATGGGCTCTGAGCAACCTGGTCTAGTGGAAAGTGTCCCTGCCCCTGGCAGGGGAGTTGGAACAACATGATCTTTAGAGTCCCTTCCAACCTAAACCAATCCAAGATTATTTGATCACATACCACATGTAGCTAGACTAGAGTTTAGCAGTGACTCCCCAATGAAACAGGATGTCTGTGTTATGACAGAGATGAGTCCTACTCCAAATTCAAAGGAGCCACTGAGTAGGAAAAGGGAAGGAAATCTGCAAAATTGGTTCCTCTTAGCCTGCCTCCCTTACAAGACCTGAACAAGGACACATTTAAAAGTATAGAGAGTTGTCTGCAATAATCAAGACTCAATCAAATAACTGCTGGCAATCACTTTTAATCAGTTTTAAGCACAAGCTGCATCTCAATCAGGACCTTTAAAGGGCTTAACTCTGTTGGGTAATTTCACCTTGTCTCAACTGACTGCTGGTCACCTAGAGGTCACTGACATATTTGTAAAGGTTAGCTTGGACAATCTCCACACACCTCCAGTCTGCCTCTGTGATCAACCTACAGTAATATTAGCGTGGCTCAAGTGTAGAGCTGGTGTCCAGAACTGCCTTTAAAAATGTGAAGATCTTCTCAAGCCTTTTGTCAATCAACTACAGCTCACTCTGCAGTTAATACAAACCTATAGAGTATGGGCTGGACCCTTTTACTAACCTGCTGTGCTAATCCATCTTCTTTCTCTCCCACAAAATGTCAAGTTTTAAAAGTTTCTGTCAGTTACAAAACCACTATTCTTATTTTTTTCTTTTCATTTTGGTTGTAGCTTAACACCTACTCTGCTGTGATACAATCAGCTTCACCCAATACACAAGCCTTCTAGAGGAGGGGCTGTGTTTTCACATATGTTGTGTTTGATCAAAGGACCTGAAACAAGTTTCTGCCATATTCAAGTGCCACTTCTAGAAATGGCATCAAGGTCCTGGAAGTAATCCAGACAGACTGAGCAACTGTCAATGACAACCTAGCTTGTTCAGAAACAGTCTCTGTCAGAAGGGTGAGGTATCCCCCAGAGAGGAAGAGGAACCAAAGCGAAAGGTTAAATCTGCCACATGTGACAATGGTCTCAAGAACTGAGGATGTTCCTCAGCTGCCTTTGGCTTGTTTTTACCATTCATGCTTCTACTTTTCAAAATGAGCCCCTTTTTCCTAATTAAAACATTGACTTTTTGCCAAAGAGAAGCACTGATCCCAAGTCTCTTCTTAAAGCTGAAAACTGTCTGCTCCATCTCATTCCCCTTGGATCCTCTGGTGTTCAGTAATACTGGCTGTGATAACTACATGACATTTTTCTCCATGGGGCACTCACTTGAGTCTCTCCACCAATCTAAATGTAGTGGTTCTGACACCTCTCAGTAGCTCACACTTGAGTGAAATTTGCTGTCAGTGTCAAGGCTTAAGGGGGCACAAGAGGAAAAAAAGTCCTTGCAGCCATACAAAATTATTTTTAAAAGCAAAATTTACAAATAAGAGACATTATTAAAAATAATAATTCATCAGTGGGGCCTTTAGTGGGTTCTTGACCCAAACTTATTTGGTATTTTTGTAATGCTAAATGAAGTGTAAAAATGACTGCTAAGGAAATGTTGTAGGTAACACACAAAGCTTGCTGTGCATTAAATAATCTGCTGATATCACCTGGCCCACTTGGTTACAGAGCCTCATGGCTTATCCAGCCAAAAACCTGAAAAGATGGCTAAGAATAAAGACATGAGGTCACAGAACAAGACTGGAGAGCAGGAAACCTGTGGAAGAACTGAGGAAATGGTCTGGGGGAACGCTTCCATGGGTTTATTCAGCGTAAGCTGCACAAAGGCTGAGTTGTGTCATTACCTCTACACTGCAGAACTGATATCCATGTCTTCAAAAATCTACTGAAAATTTGAAAAGATTCTCAAGAAGACCTTAAGAAAAAGCCATCACGAGAAGCATGCTTTCCTTTACATGACTAACATTCTTGGGAAAACTAGACACAGTGACAAGGTTAAAAAGCAGCTTAATTGCAGTCTTCAGTTACCTACATGGGGAAGCAATTCTCAACAGCAGACAGCACTTTAATCTACCACAAAAAGACATAATTGAGAGTTAATGGTTAGAATTTTAAGCTAGACAAATACAAGATAGAAACAAGGCCTAATTTTAACCATGAAGAAAAAATAAATCCTTGAAACAAATTATGGAGGAATGAGACACAGTCAATGATGTCTTTAAATCAAGGCTTAAGAATTTTTCAAAATTATAACTCAGTTTATAATGTAATTAGTTTGATGACAAGAATACTGATTGAAACACTATGGACCAGAGATGACTGCAACTGTTTCATCTGGTCTTAAAATTCACAAATCTTTCCAGAAGGCTACAAGTTTTCCAAGGATAGGGACTTAGTTATTCATGCCAGGTGATGTCACCTATGCCCTGCACTTTGATCTTTGCTTCACATCCATCCTGAAAGAACAGCTGGCATAAACCACGCCAGTCTGTCTCGCACAGCCCATCGTGGGCACTCAGGCACTGCTCCTCCTAAACTGACACTGGTGATCTGGGGGCACAAATGCTCCCAGACTGCAACCCGAGTTCTCTGAATGAGCTCCCTACCTGCCAAATCCACATCTCCCTGCCCACGTCAACACCCAGCAGTGCTGTTGCCCGTGTGACTGAGCGGTGGTCCTCTGGGAAGCGTGTGAGCCCAGCCACAGAGCCCGGCTGCTCCAGTCACCACCCGCAGGGCAGGCTCACCTGCCCTGCAGCACCTGCACGGCATCCACCCCAAGGGCTGCTTTTACACTCCTTCCCCTGGCTCCACCGTGGGAGCCTGCACGCTGCCACCACCCGCTCCCGTGGCTGCAAGGAGGGGCCAGGCCAAAGGGGACACAGGTGAGCAGCCCCAAGATGTGTTCCCTTGGCTCCCCTTGTACAGGCAAACACGTTCCAGTCCCTCTGACACGGAGTCAGGACTCCTAGATAAACAGCCAAAAGTGACTTCAATTTAACTTTCAGTGATCAATGCTCCATTTTGTCAGTTCAAACAGTTGAGTTCTTTTAATTTTGCAGGAACACTGTCCCTGACCTGTCCTGCTAGATGCTTCCCCGAGATACCACGGGACTGGCTTGGCAGGTTGCAGCATCACCAGCACCATCTCCATTCCTTACCCATTAACGCTTATCAAGTCAGGCCACCTGCACTGAACGCCACGGGCAAGGCTGTGCTGAACACAGTGCAGCACCAAAGGTCACTCACAGCCACAGCGCTGCTTGCCACAGTCACTCACCACTGGTGCTTTAGTTTTGCAGGATCTTTCTCCCAGAGGAGGACCCCATGTGTGGCCCTGCTATTCAGAACCCTATCAAGTTTTTATTGAAAAATTTCCATCATCTAAACTGTAACCACTTCAGAAAACACTGCCCGTGATTACCCACAGTGACACTACCTGCCGTTCATGACCCAAAGCACAGTAAAAGCACATGTTCACTCAGATGTGACTGTGACACGCTTTCATACTTATATCAAACCTTACTATATATAGACCTGGATCAATAGCCATAAGTCTCCTATGGGAGTCAAAGACACTTGGAGCTGGGATCACAATTTTCCTTACATGATCCTGAAAAAAACAGCAGAGGCCCCCAGGTGTTGCTGTAGTGAAGATAAAATGTATACATACCAAAGGGCAAAGTGCAGGGGTTTTTTGCCATGTGAAATTGTTTTTTAGGTACTGGAAGGCTATGAGGAGTTCATAAGGATGCTTATAAATGCTGGAAAAAGTAGTTTTAGCAAGAATGAAAATCCTTATGAGACCTCTTCTGCTGTTTATTCATTATTCACCACTGATAATTTTTCTGTATTACATTTCTTTCTTTCTGTCAGGGGAATTCAAAACACCCTTTTTGGTCAGGATGACAAACTGCAGAACCTAAATAGTAAAGAGTCTAAGAGAATGCTTTTTGAAAAACCTGTAAGTAACAAAAACCACTCCACAAAACCCCCAAACTAACCCAGCATCATGAAAGAAAGTGCGGGCTGGGATTAGCCTGCACACGAGTCACTTAATCCAAAGGAGCAGCCTTGTACTTTTACCAGTATTACCAGCTTTTGGGATACTTTGAGAAGTCACATCATAATTGCATGAGAGTTTGTAAAATACTGCAGATACTGAATCCAGTAGCTATACTTGAGAATTTTGGCTTTTGTTATAAAAGGGTTTATTATAAAATGTTGAGGCCTCATGATTCAGGTTTATACCAAAAGCTTTAAAATATTAAAAAGCAAAAGGCAATCCTCCTTCCCCCCAGCTTAGTAAGAAGAAAGAGTTGTATTTGTCATTCTGCCTCACTGCCAATGCTATCTTGGATGACTTCATCCAGTAAAGGTTGGCAGCTTATCAGCTCTGGCATAGCTCCATGGGATGATGATATGACTAACAGATGTTGTTGCTACTTAGGCTATTTATACTAGTTCTGAATCTAACAAAATAGCAAGTATTGGATACACACTGCCTTCACCTGAGCATCAAAATGCACTTAAAATTATTACTAAAGACCATTTCCTTCTTATGGCACACCCATGGTTGTTGTTTTGGTTTTTTTTTTTCCCTTCCCAATCAGACTCTATTTGAATCTCCTTTTCCTACAAAGCACGGCCACTTTTACAAGAGGCAGCAAGCACATCCCCTCAGGTGTGTATCTCTGGGACCAGCAGAAGCTCTCAAGTGGCCACACAAGAACTGCTTGACCACACAACAACCTGATCAACATCTGGGGAAGTCTTTGCTATGCCAGCTTTCACCTTTCTTAGGTTTGACTGCTGTAAAATGCAATTGTCAAAAAATTGTTAGAATCTTTCTCTGTGATGTATTTTCAAAAACAGAAAAGAAAGTTACAGGGTCAAGTTTTTTTTCCCCTACTACTGAACTTCTTTAATAAGCAAAGGCTTATTAAAAAGGACCACAACAGCACCACAGAAAGTTTTGAGACAGGAACTGGATGATTCCAATTGTTCTGAAACTGCAAAGTCACATCCCTGTGTGCTTTTCCTGAGCATTAATAATTTCTTTGCTAAGCTCACATTAGTGGTACAACTGGCCTTACAGCCAAATCCACACAGAAACGTGTAAAAGCAAAACTCAGTGAAGAGTCACAAGTGCTGTAAACTGGAGGCTGAGCGATGAGGAACAGGATCCATCTTGCCAAAGGGAATGTCTCATCATGTAGACAAACAATTTGTTGATGGATAAATGTGCCACAGACAATCTAACCTCGGAAACAGAGTTGCAACCACACAAATCAGAAGTAATGGATATTCAGGTTTTGCATAAAGCAGCTTTGCAGATGAGAAATGACATCCAGCATACGTGCAGAGTACATGAGAGGACTGAAACAACTTTCAGTTCCCTAACCTGTTCTGCTCACCATTCTCTCTACAACATAAACAGGAGAACAAAAATGCTTAGATTAATCAGCCAGGGCTGAATTTTCTCCCACCAAGACGCATGGGAAAGAAAAGTAAAATAATCTAACAAATTTGAAAAGAAAGTGGAGAACTGTGAAAGCTGGGTATTCACTGGATAACTGTTTCACCACAAACACATGAGGGAAGCCAAACCCACCACAATTTCTGAAACAACCAATGTAAATAACCAATACTGGAAAAGATGCACCAGAAGTTCTGCCTGCTTCTTAGCTGTATTAGAAAGAGTTGTAGTTTCAGTCTGTAAAACTGCAGCTCCCATCACTGAATTGGAGACCAACTGTGTTCAGAAACATGCTGACTACCACTGTGTTACCACACAGCTCAGAGAGAATCACTAAACCTAAATAAAGTGTATAGGCAAGATTATGAAAGCATTAGAAGTACGCTCCACCCACTCTCCCTTTTATTGGGAGAGCTTAAAACACTTTTAACCACTCTTATCTCCTTGGATTTGAGGGAAAAGAAAGGACAGAATCAATAGGATAACTACGGTTCTTCTGGCTATTTTAGATAGATTTACAACCATTTCCAAACTGCATTAAATATCCTGAATTTAGGACAGGAAACTTTCAATTTTCTTTCACAGATCTAATTAACTAAATTAACATGCTCCAAGCAACAGCAAATTCCCCATATGCCTTTTCGAGAAAAGTGATTCTCTTTCTCATGAAACTGCAAACCAGCACCAGGCATCTCCTCCCACACAGGCAAAGTGGGAGCCTAAAAATATAACCCCATTTAGAAGTACAATTGCTGAGAGCTTCAGGGTAGCTTTGTTGTCCCCAGCAGACAAGCAGTGTGAGCAGTTTGGCAATGAGGACAAAGGCCTGGGAAGTGGGATTAGAAACCAACACTCAGACCAATGTTAAAGACAGACCAGAAGCCGACTGGCACTCACAACAGCTTGTTGCAGCAGAGATTAATTTTTTCTGCAGGAGCATGTCACCCACCTCGCTACACACCACTAGGAGAAAGCTCTGGCAGCAAGAGACAAATTGCTATTTGCTTTTAAAAAAAAAAATCGTAATAATGCCTACAGAACCACCTCTGTTTGGCCCTGATATATAATTTATAGAGGGGGAGAAAAATGCCACCCTTGAAATTACTTGGGCCCCGTAGTTTTTAACTGTCAGAGATGATTTCTTTGAGATCTAATGCATGATCTGCGGGCTTCATTAAGTTTTCGCAAGTAATTTTAAACTTAAATCACCATTGGCAAATCCATCATTTATTGATAGAAACATTAGGACTCTAATGCAGTGTGACTTGTGATGAAACAAGATAGGAAGGGATGAGCCTCGAAAAATGTGCTCCTTTTTGCCATAAAAGACCATTTTGTCAGGACAAAAAAAAAAAAATCAAACAGGGAAAAAATTAGTTTTTGACTCCCCGGTCACACTGGGGAGAGTTTTTTAAGTTGTTAAAATTATCTTCTGAAACTTGGGGAAGGGGATACAAGCTAAACTCAAGAATAAGCATAAATAGTAAGTCTTTTGTTTTCTTATTTACAGAGATATAAGGGTGGAGTGCAGTAGAACTGCATCCTCTCAAAGACAAGGGAATAAACAATAGCATGGCAAAGCAAGTAAAACACAGCAGAGAAGCCCAGATATCCATTATCAATTCAATCCCTCATCAAGCTGAATCCCATGATTCTGGCTGAGGACACGTTGAAATAGTAGAAAGATGACGGTATTTTAATTGATATTTAAGGATTTGGAATATAATTAGTCCAAACTCCATGAAGTAGATGGTTTCCCAATAGTCATGTCCACTTTTCAGAGGCCTGCATCTGTGTGAACCCACCAAGAACAATCTCCTTCATGCTTTGCAGCCATCTCCCTTCAATGTAACCTACCACATGGAGAGGACCAGGTTTCTTTTTATATTCCAGACAGCAGCTTTGTTTACTGCACTTTATTTATCACACCATTGTTCCCCTGCTCCAGCAATTACAATTCTGGCCACTCATTTTGAACAGATGTGATAAACAATGCATTTCACATATGGAGTGACACCAGTGCAGCTCCCAAATTAAACACAGCTCCTGAGGAGGTGCAAAGCCCTGTTGCCATGGAAAGGTGGGTGATGCACAAGCAGAAGTCCCTGCATCTTCTTACCTATGGCAGAGTGAGGCTGTGCCACAGCAAGAGTTAACAATGTAAAGTCTGTAAAGCAAATGGCAAAGAAAGCTCCACTGCAATCAGAGCATGCTGCAAGTGGACTCTGTCCACAGAAAGGCTAAGAAAAAGAGGGATGAAAAAGAGCCAGAGCTCCCTACAGTGCAACAGTATGAAAAATTAGAAATATCTGGTACAACTGAAACAGAGAGGATATTGGGGCTTCTCTGTCTGGGGTTATTTTGTTCAAACAGAGATCATGAAATGACTGGCTGGTTCCTAAGCCAGAATTTACTTAATCTAGAACAACTACCCTCATCACTCTGAGCTGTGTGGGTATTTCTGTGACTTACTAGTTTATTTTTTATATATAAATAATGGATAAGGATCTTAAATAAGCTGACTGTAATGCATTTTAAATAAACCTGCTACTCCTTTTTTTAGATCTAAATTAAATGCAAAGTAAGCACCTCTTCAATGCTTGTGGCTAAATTTACCACTGGGAACTTAATGGGTGTGCTGATGAAACATTTACATGCACCTGCTTTGGCCATAAAGAGAGAAAACTTGCACATGCAATACATTTTAGCTTTACATCCAGCTTCCCCTCTGCAATATGACTGCCTGCCTAATATGTACAATGAAAGTTTAAATGGGAAAAACTAGCAAGCTTCAAAGTCTGGACTTTAAAAAAAAAAAAAAAAAAGCACAACATTTTCAGACAGTGTTTTGGCCACCACACACAAGCTGAGATTTATAAAGTTCTGCCATTCACATTTCAATTCTGTTCCAATAAATGCCATTATAAAGTTTTCAGACTAGCAATAAAAAAGCTATTAATGTGTTTCCTCTATGTTAATCAATTCAATATGGGGATTGCAATGTTAACACTGCTTTACATTACTGCCTTCATCATCTCTCATTCTTACAATATATAAAATAAACAAAGAGGGTTTGGATTCCTTATAGGTTCATTTTTATCTCAAAGTGAAAGCTGTGCAAGATTTGTGGCTTCAGACTCATAGCTGGCGATAAGCTTTTCCTTCCTTCCTCTTCCCAAGCTAAATATATAAAGAGACTTTAACAAAATTAATTGCAGCGTTCATGAATTTCTATGCTTGTGTAATTCATTTCCTTGCAGATAGCAAAGCAAAAGGGGATTCTCTTGCTGCCAAGGTTACCGGATTCATGAGCAAGCCTGCTCATAAGTAATAGGGAATAAGTAAAGAATCTCCCTCCTCACTCCTTTCACTGGGGGCGAGCTTTTAATCACATTAAATTCCTTGGGCCCATCGGACTGCAGTCATTAGGACAGAGGGGCAGACAGAGAACAAATGCTGCCGAGAGAATCCCGATCAGCCACTTCTGCTACAACTTGTGTAAGTTTGGCAATAAACATTACTCCAAGCTTGGGGACCAATCACATTCATATTCATCTCTACCAAAGCGTATAGGCAGGCCCGGTGCAGGAAAGGCAAAACAGTTTGTGCTCCCTAAGAAACAGGCAGTAGCATAAAGCCTTCGCCTTCCCCACCCTAATCCTACTGCCCACAGTTGCTGACTCGCAGGTCAGCAGAGGGAACTCATCCCTGGTACGGATCATACACAAAGCCCCTGTGGGTGAGGTGAAGCCACAGAGCACTGCGGGGTCAATCTGGCTGTTTCGTCTCTGATTCCAAACCAACACATTCACTTTCAGGTGCCAAATACACTTCTTGTAAGAAACAGCTTTATTTGCAGGAAAAGACCTTTACAGCCACCCTTCCCAAATCCTAAAGCCCTTTCTGTATATTCCGAGATGGTCCAGGCCTGGGAAGGGATACTGGTACATCCAGAAAGCATGGAACATCTCCTGAGTTTTCCTGGATTTTTAAGTTAGAGAGTGGCAGGATAATTTAATTTCACACTTCATAGAACAAAATTCATCTTTCATTCCCCACTCAGTTTTATAAAAATCTGCTGACATAAAAGATTTGTTTAATTTAATCTTCCATTTCAGCTTGAAATGGAGGACCAATTAAGTTGCAACTTCCTGATAAAACAAAGGAAGTGATCCAAGCCTACATGCTTATTAATATGAATGCATCTTTACCCTCCACGTAAAACCCTATTCCAAAGGGAATATGAGAGGCTCAGCACTGTGGTCACAGGACACAAAAAAGAGAATGTTAAGATTCAATCTTACCCAAGGAATTCTTCCCTTGAGAAGTGAGTTGCTGGGGTAGGCAGTGACTGAGCCATGTCTCACCAGTGTACTGCTGCTGTCCAGGGTCGCTCTGCCTCAGAGATGATTTGCAGACATGAGAGGGATTTGGGGTATTCCACATCCCAGTAGATCTCATTTTCATGACCTCTCAACATTCAAGCCTCTCTAAATTATCTCCAAGTGGGTCAATTTGGGAGAAACATCCAAATCACTCTGAGCTTAAAAACACATTTTCATTATGTAGGATGTACTTAGCTGGCTGTCAAATATCATTTTGCTTTAGCATTAATTTTTCCCTTTATCAGATTCCACCACCACCACTTAAAAGAGCACCCAGAAGTTATGCAAGAACAACCTCTGTAACAAGTGTTAAATTCTTGCCTACTTAACTCCACTTAACTCCGTTCAATCAGAATAAAAGTTGCCAGTGTGCGAGCTAAAATTCCCACTGGGTAATTGTTTCAAGGACTGAAGGTCAAGTGATCAGCAAGCCAGAATTGACACGGGCACCTCTCCACGTCCTCTTCTCTTGGAAGGTTAAAGTAACCATGGTATTGCAAGCTCTCAGAGATCAGAAACCTGATCCTCCTAGTTCATCCTATTTAAATTGTAGATTCACAATGTTAAGCTGAACAAGGCAAACAGTCTTTGAGGAGAAAGAGAATAATGGTGTGACTGAAGAAACACACTTGAAGTAGTGCATTTTATACTCTTATCAGCTCTGTTTCTCAAACCTCAAATGCGCCACTTTTCACAAAAAAAAAATCTATATAAAACAGGACTCGGCTCTTCTCCGATAAATTCATCTACTCTAGAAAAGTTCATAAGGAAAAAATCCTGAGAAAGAGTAATACTGGAATCCTTGAATTTAATATGCTATTAAAAGAAAGAGAGAGAAAGAAATAAAGATCAATGAGATGCATCAATTCTAAACATAGAAGCTATGGAATAGAAAAGGACTTAGGCTGAGTCACCCTTACAGGCTATACCACTGCATCACATCCTACCAAGGCCAGCAAAACCCCCCACACAGTCTGTGAAACAGTGATTTAAAACATACTGCCCTTTGCACTGAAACTGTTTCAAAAGGACACAATGGAAAAGGTTCATTTGTCTACGTCTAAATCTGGCTGTTGGCATCTACCTAATAAAGAGGACACAGCAGAGACCACATACAGGCAAATTCACACCGGGACATGCCGTGAGCCTCTGCACAGTGTCACTCCAGCCTCACAGGGAGGACTAAAGCTCTCCCAGGCATACTGCAAACAGGTCCACTCCACATTGCTCAAAACACGCCTGAAAGGAGTGGAGGAAGGCCTTTGGAACAGAAAAGCATCTCTACTACCTATTTATAGATCAAGCAGGAGGGCCCAGTTTAGCATCTCAGACCCTGATCTAACCTCCTCGAAGAGCTACACGGTAATGCTGACAGTTTTGTGGTGTCTAAGGACTGTGCTGGGAGCTGCCATTATATGCCTTCAACAAATAACTATAAAGCAAAAAAAGCCAATGGTTGGTAGGCATCGAGATTTCAGATACACTCAATTTCCATAACTTTTGTGAAAAGCAATGATTAGCTGCATTATATACTCAAAATTAGTACCCAGGATGAGACAAAAAGGCTGAAATGGGAGCGTAACAGACACGTATTTCATCTGTTTCAGAATATGCAGTGCCCTGGGCTGTTGTTTTGCCAGTGCATTGGTTGGAATTTCTGGACAAGAAATGACAATAGTATACAAGACAAGAGAGGACTCTGTCCCACCAGAGGCTGGTGAGAAGTTCTTGAACACTGGAAGACAGCAAACACCACTCTTATCTTCAACACGGGCAAACAGGAAGATGCAGGAACTCCAGACCTGCCGTTCTCACCTCAATCCCCGGGAAGGTGAAAGAGCAACGAATCGTGGAAACAATTTCCAAACACATGAAGGACAGGAAGATGACTGGGAGTAGTCAGAATGGATTTAGGAAGGGGAAATACAGCTTAACTAACAGTTTTCCCCAGTACAGTGACTAGCTCTGTGGACCAGGGGAGAGCAGTGGATGCTGTTTACCTTGCCTTTAGTACAGCTTTTGACACCTGTAGATCTGCAGAGAAAGACCTTGGGGTCTTGGTGAGTATTAAGTTGACCATAAGCCAGAAATGTACTCTTGAAGCAAAGGAGGACACTGTGAGGGTGGTCAAACACTGCAACAGGTTGCTCAGAGGGATTGTGGAGTCTCCATCTGTAGAGATAGTCAAAACCCACCTGGACACAGCCCTGGGCACTCTGCTCTAGCTGTTCCTCTTTGAAGAGGAAGTTGGACTACAGATCTTAAGAGATCCCTCCTAAACTAAGCCAGTTTGCAATTCTGTACCCTAGCAAGGGTGTTGTGCAGTCATTAAGAACATGGATGGCAAAGTTAAGTTATCACCACAGCAGAGATTAGGAAATGAATACCCACAGGAATGTAGATTTCGTAAGTGACATTATTTCTTTTGGAAATGTGTGATCTTTCTGCAGCCAAGAGTCAACCAATTTCCAAGCAGGCAGCAGCATCCTACACATTCTGCATCACAAGATTAAGACATGCTTGAGAACAAAACTCCCTGATTATTGCAGCTGCCACGCACTGGAATCTCCCATAGCACCATGATTTCACACACTCAGGTGAGCATTATTTGCATCGTTATCTTGGAAACTGGGAAAGAGATTTAAAAATCCTAAAATTAAGGACAATACCTTCACAGAAGACAAGAGGCAGTTCCCACTGACTTCACTAAGGCCAGGATTTTAACACACCAGAACATGTATTTGTTCTGTGCTGACATCTGATACTCTATCGTGTAGCTAAATTCCTAAAAGGCTTGAAATGGATACAGCAGAACTGTGATACCCAGCAGCAATGTCAGTGTCCAAGTCTTACCCATCCAATCACCCCTCACTGATGCTCTTACGTGAAAACACCTCCACGAAAAGAGAGCAAACTTACGGCAGGCGCTCGGAAAAGCCGAGCTCAGTGGCAATAACAACAGTCATGATGACAGAGCTGCCTCTGCCATTTGTACATCAATCGGTGTCAAAGCCAGCACCAGCCAGGCTCCCGCTGGGAACACCCAGCTTTGGGAAGCCACACCTGTGGTGGCACTAGCAGCAAGGGCATTCTGCTGACATTTACTTAAATATCAGTCCCACTTCAAGGTATGCAGTACGTTCGCCTCCTGCTTTGTTCAGTCCTCAAAAGCTTTTTTTTCCCCCCCCCCCTCAAGCTGCCTGACCTTGGTAAAACCATTTCTTCTGTTTGCAAAGAGAAGAAGCTTTTGTGACAACTACAACGCGTTTCCTATTCACAGAGAAAAAGGTGGACCTGGAAGAAATCTGTGGAACATTTCCTTGTGCATGCATGTTGTATGGAGAGTAATGTTGATTCTCTTCATCCCTTTTAAATATCCCCTCAACTATTTTGATTAATTCACATCTTACTGCAACTCCCTTGGTCCTGAATTTTTAAAAGCAAAACTAAATGTCTTGTGTGATACACGTAACAAACATCTAGTTCTTACATGCTTCGTAACTTCCTGCTTTCATTGTTCTTTAGAGAAACATTTTTAGTTGTTTTCTTAAATATCCTCAATGATCTTCCTAATCTTTTCCATTTTGCTTCATTTACATAATTTACCAATCTTTAACATGCAATTGAGTTTGCACTTCAACGTGCCCTTCAAGGTGACCTCTGAAAAGGTTTCCTAAATGCTGAGGTTAGGACTTTGTTAAACATCAGCACCGCTGAAGATGATGACATGTATCGCTTTCCTCTGGCTCAGAGGGGCAAAGTGCAGATGGCAAAAACGTCTGGCAGAGCGGCATCATCCTTGGCTTATGGCAGTAAAGTACAAAATGGAGCAAGCAAGAAAATCAAAACATACATTGTGGTATACTAATTCAATAATCTATCACAGAAAATCTCATTAAGAAACTGTATGAAAGACAATTAGCAGCAGGAGGGTGAGGTGAATGGTGAAAGTGAACCTCTATAGAATTCTCTGTTCTCTGGGATGCTCTCTCCCTGCAACTTAAAGGAGGGTACACAAAATAATTGCAGTACAACAAAGTGAATTGAGATTGTGCCATGGTTACAACAATTTTTGCACACACCCCATTCATTGCTAATGTCAGAACACTGCAGCACAATTGTCAACACACTCCACGCTAAGAGAACTCAAAACTAGCAATGGTTTAGAGCTGCTGATCAACACAGATCTGCCTTTCCTCGTTTCAACTAGTTCTGAGTATACCATTGCCGAGTTAAATAAAAGGAAGGAGTTGAAAAACCTCAGCTGCAAATTTTGCCTAATAAAGTGGTCAATTCACCTCCTTATTCTTCAACTGCAGCTGACAAATTCAAGACAAGGACTAGAGGTTACTGGCCTGCTTACAGTATGGTAACACAAAAAGTCATCTTCCCTTCTCTTTTTTTTCATATGTAGAAAGTGTTAAGCATTTAGTTTACTGTCTTTTTCTAATGTTGCCTGAAACACATTGTGACACATCAAAAATGTTCAAGGAATGAATAAAAAAATGTGCTGTCTGTTTCAATATACTACCTCAGTCATTCCTCAGCATTTGATGTTGCCTGCACTTTAATGTCTAAAGCTGCTTTAATTATTTATTTTATTTCTTTTCTAAAACACTGTTTTCTCTTTCTGCTATTAATCCCTTTGTCAAATAAAATTGTAGAAAATGACTGTCAGCAGCTAGAGCAGATGCAAACTGGGGGTCAGTCACCAGCCAGAACTAATGTTGGCCAGGTGAATGTAAACCAATGCCCTTCATGTTACTTTCACTGGCACTGAATTCCATTCCAGATGCACCTAGATGCTGAAATTGTTTCCTGTGTCACCACAGATGAGTCATGTAAACACTTGTCTCCTGGGATAGTAAGGTCCCATTCCATTCATTCAGACATGAAAGCACTAAGTATTTCCCAGGACACACTGCACCTTCAGGATTTAGCCTTCGACATCACTTCCCCAAGTCAGCAAAAGCAGAGCTGAACTACTTATAACTTGTAATGTGCTTTAAGATGATGAACAAAAAAACCTACACAAAACAACCTGCCCCACTCATATTTTGTTTACTATGAAACCTGAAACTTGAGACACGGGCATGGGAAACAGATCATCGTAAAACTGCTGCCACAACAAAGATATAATCCCACGTGCTCCTGAGATAATTAGTTAATCTGTATTTAGTCATTGCAAACTTGCAAGAAGGAAGCCCAGATACATCCTTCTGTTGCAGACTAACTGATATGTTGCCAAATATGTACCAGGAAACCCTTAGACGAACTCAGTGATGTCAGGAAATAAAAGACAGACCTGGCTTTAAGCCAGGCATAATGGCAGCAACAGCTGTGTTCAGTTCATCTGTGTGGATCTGGGAATTAATGTCCCAGTTCGCCAGGCTGGAGGTGAGAACTGGATTTCTCCTGAGGAAAAAAGCATTATTCCAAACTGTGCAGCAGGACACTATGAAAAATATGGTACTCATTGCAGTATGAGCAAAAATCCATACTGCCTGGGGTAAGACCTACCTCATCTTCATTTCTGAAATCAGCCGAACAGGAAGACAGGCAGCATAAAGAGCTGTCAGGCTGCTGCATTATCTAATCTTTACAAAGAGTATTTGTGTTAGGTATGGAGCTTAATTTAGGAAAGTTGGATTTTCCTTTCCCTGCACCCCTTCCCCTGCTAACATTTTATTCAAGGAATCAATTAGGCCTTGATCAACCATTGATCAAGAGTTCCCAGTGGGGAGCCCTAATGCATTTTATCTGCAGTTATTGTTCCTAAATAACACCTATTTCTGAGCATGCACTTAATTCTTTTCATCGATACTGTGCTATCCTTCAACGAGCCTGTTAATAACATTTTGGAAGTGCACTTTCAATGAAATCCTCCTTTGACAAATGAATTAGTGAAACTACTGGGATTTCCTTTGGTGTGTTTGCTTTTTTCAGTCGCACAGGCAAATAGATTCCATCCCCCTCACCTCCTCCTGCCTAAAAAAAGGTTAAAGTGATGCGTTAGAGTTCAAGATACTAAATGGAAAGCTGTTCAGAACAAATGGAAAAAGATAACCAATAATGCTTTAAAGCAAGGTTTCATTATTTTTCACTCAATTCCCTATGGAATGAAAGATGTGATGCATCTTTACACCCTTAAGAATTTCTGTCATTAGCATTTCCCTAGCAATATTTCTTTAGAAGACACAAAAGATGCAGATCAACTTTGACAAGACTTGGGCATATTATTAAATCAAGTCATGTGGGCTTAAGCATGCACTTAAGTTACGTGCTGAACAGGGAGAGATTTAAACTTATGCCTGAATGCTTTGCTGAAAATAAGCCAAAATTAAATGATTATAATTAAATTCTTTGGATGAAATTTCTGCAACTCCCTATTGTGTGACACCAGTACTGAAATGCTAATAAACCAGCTAAAATTAAGCTTATTACCAAGTAAAACAAGCCACAGAAACACTTCTGTCTTTTCTTATTTTCTATCACCATTTGAGGGAACATTGTTTTCCACTAGAGAAATAAAATACTTGACCAGAGTGAGCACATCAGCCTCACAGAGCAGTAATGGCATTGCATCCCCATCCAGGAGGCAATCCATGGATTCCTCCACATCTGCCTGCAGTGCTACTCCTGTGGATCTCAAGAAATAGCTTTTAGCTATGTCAGTGCTTAGGCAAAACCCCAACTTCAGAACACTGCCAGGGAGGGGGCACATGCCAGGAACTGTGTGGTGGTTGGACCTGATAATCTCAAAGGTCTTTTAAAAGCAAAACCAACAGAATCTTAACTGGAAAATAAAGCAGGCTGTACAGAAACCACTGCATAAATATATATATATATATATCTATCTCAGGACTTGCATTCTCTGAAGCTTGTTATGCTAATACAGCACATCCCCACAGTAATACCAGAGAGAGTTAAAATTGGCCTTGTCCCCTTGAGAGCCTCTCTGCTTGCTGCCAAGGGCACACACCACCCACGCAGACACTGTTCTGGAATGCCCCCGGCCCTGCACAGCAGCAGGAACAGCTGTGGCCACTGCGGCAAAGGAGGATACACCGACCCAGTTAAGTCCTACCACCACTCGAGTTTCTACAGCAAGAAGTTTTAAAACCTATGACAAGGTGATGTGTAGGCAAAGCCAAGGGGATGATGGAGAAACACTAGAATGGAAGCCAGGCCATCTGACTGAAGAGTGGCGCAGCGACCACTCTGTCAGCTTTGCAGGATTTTCCACAGCCTGTTCTTTTCCAGTAACTTAAGATCATCTCCAAACTGCATACAATTTAGATGATCTTGTCCTTTCACTTTAGCCTCCGCTTCTCCATTTTCAAGGCCAGTAACACCTCCTGTGTGCGTGCTGTGGACAGCCCTGCAGGTTGTGCTGACGGGGAACACGAGGCATTTCGCTCCCCGAGGAGATATCCTGCTCTGCTGAAGCTCTGTCAAAGGCAAACCTGGCAAACTTCTAAGCTCTCCTGACAGAAGCTCAGTGAGGACAATCCTCCGCAGTGGACTTGAACTAAACCTTCCAAATGAGTAATTTCTTCAGCTTTTTTGTGAATCCCTTCCTCATAGGGGCAAGCGGCTCAACAGGATCAGATCACTTCAGTGAGCAACTGCACATGAGTCAGCAGGGGGAAGATTCTGGTTTGACACTTTTTAAAGGCAAAGGTAAAAAGAGGTTGTGAGGAGTGAACTACGCTTGAAATCGTATCCACTACATTCCAATCTGCTGTCTCTCTATGGGACAAGGCAAAATATCAATCAGGAATTACAATAATTTTCAATTTTTTTTTGAGAAACAAAGCAGGAAATGCATCAATATACAGACTATATATTTTACAAGCTAGCAGTAAAACCATAGAGGAGCTCATTGCAATTTACTGCAACATGGAAAACAAGAACATCTTCACACATGTCATGAGAAACAGAAGTAGGCATTGGTTTTCAATCCTCTGTGGACCATTCTGTGGGCCCTCTTCAACACAGCTAAGCAGGCATGGAATTTAGGCTGTAATTTCCACAGGGACCTCAAGTGAGTTAATGGCCTAATCTTTACTGAAAATTTTCATCCTAACTTTGAGTTGCCAATAACAGTAACTGCTGCCATAATGAAATATCTTAGTCAGTGATCCTTCAGTGCTTTTGTTCCTTCCTTGCTTATGTTACTCAGTTTGACATTTAAAAAGGAAAAAAATCAAAAGAAAAAAAACAAAAAAAACCCCCAAAAAAACCCAAACCACAAAACCCCCTCACAGTATTTAGTTACGTTCTTCCATTTGTGGACATTAAGTAGCTGTGCCTGTAAGTCATATAAAATGCAGACATCTGAATAAACCTACTGAAAAAAAAAATCACGTGTTACAGCTGCAAAAAAATAAATATGGACTTTTTTACCTTGTGCCTCCAGGAGAATTATCACAGTAAAAATAAATACAGATTCTAAAATCAGAAGGATTATACATGTTAGAACTGGTACAAGACTGTGCATTTTATTAGCATAATTTATATTCCAACAGGATTTAATCTGGTGTTGAGAAATATGAGTATCCAGCCTCTGACAGGAAAGGGCTCTGCTGCTTTCTCTTTATCACAATAAAATTAAGGTTAACCCTATCAGTACTTTATGGATCTCTTATAAGTACATAGAGAGCCTCATATAGAAATGACAAACTTACTAAAATGTCAAATGCTGCTCCGTATTAATGGAATCAAAATAAAACATACTGAAGAGACTATTCCAGCTGTAGATGGGTAGCCATTCACATCACCATTTACACAACTCTGACAACGTTACTGGTGTTTGGACTGTTTCAAAAGGGCCATAAATGGAAAAAATACTGCACTCGAGAGTGGTAACAGCCTGCCCTAGTTCTCATAATCACACAGACTCCATTCAATACCCCCATGTCTTGAGCTGATACTTCTGACCTCAAAAAAATTAAAGCTACATTTTGGGAACTTGCATATGAACATCCACCAACAGGAGCTTCCAAGTCCCCTCGGGTGCTCACTGTCTGCCAAAAACAGCTTATGACCCAGTCGCTGCTGCTTTGGAAACAGAACAAAATAAAAGGCCTGTATGTTTTCCTGACAACCATCCCACAGGAATCCATTTCATCACAGCCCACATTTGCTACTTCTGCAGAATTCAAGGGACTCATTTGGCAAAATGACTAGTCAGTACAGTTGAAGGAAGGTGTGAACCTGGGCCCTGCCAAAGAGATCCAGAGGGCAGCTTAACCCAGCAAGGCATTACGGTTTTCCTTCCTACATTATGGATTCCTGAGCTTTCTCCAAGTCCCTCTCTTTACAATATCAGACCACAAAGCTAGATCAGAGAGAGAACTGTAGACCTCAGGGCAGCATTCATCTCCTGAGATCAAGATAAACATCTGTCCATCAAGAAAAGAAAAGGTGACATTCTAGGGCATGAGAGCAAGCTGGCTGCTTAAAAGCTCAGAGAAGCTGCTGCCAAGTCACTAGAACGAGAGGCAGAGGCAGATTTTTGGCTTTTCCCAAGCTGATGGATGAGAACAGGGGAGCCCCAGCAGCCTGTCCCGTTCATCTCCACAGCCGCACATTCTTCAGCGAGCAGAACAAAAGCGCCGTGCCAAAACACTACCCGTGAAGGGCCGTGAGGAACTTTTGTCATGATGCTTTTAATAACGAACGCCCCGCCAAAGCAGCAGTGCCGGCAGTGGACGCAGACCCTGCTCACAGCTCGGGAGCCCATGCGGTGTGTCCACACGCCCGTGGACGCACAGCCACCCCCTCCGTGGCTGATGTTCCCACGGGAGCACCAGCCCTGTGGCTGTGCCCATTCTACAGAGGGAACAAAAGGGACACCAGGCAATGGACAAGTGCTACCGAGTCACCCGCAAAACCCAGCCCTGCCACGGGGCACAGCTCAGCCTCTCCAAACCATCCTCAGCAGCCAAACACCAAGAGCCCTAAGTTTAGAATCAGCCCCACCTTCCTGCAGAGTCTTGGGCAAGTCTCAGCTCCTGCCTCTCCACCTAAGCAGGGTCATAGCACTGCCTGCTTCACAGAAAGAGCAGAGTATTGATTAAAATTCACAGCAGCAAGGGACAAAGTATCCACTCGACAAAGCAGGACTAAATAAAAACTGCAGAGGAATCCATTATTCAAGCCCTTCTCAAGCCAGACACAGAAAATAACAGTTGGCTCCCCCATTTTATTCTGGGAAGAATTTTACATGTACATACACTCCTAATTAACAGAAAGCTACCAGGTACTTCAAAAATGTATATCTATACATATCTATATCCAAAATGACTGATACAGAGGCCCTTAAAGTCATAACCTGCAGAGTCTTTTTCTTCTTTTGCACACAAAATCATGTTACTGCCTTCTGATGGGCAGGTGTTAGAGCAGATTGTTCCTTCACTGATTTTCCAGGGAGCTACATTAACTGGATTACTGTGGTGGACCTGTTTGGCTTAGCTACTTCCCCATACACGTGGCAATACCATTCTTCACAGTAGGAAAGTCAGCATGCAGATTCTAAACATACTAGTTTTGGGCTGCTGCTGTTTCACTCATTCCATAAGTCAGGACTGTAACAGCAACACAAACTGTAGATTTCCTCAGTGTAAAATTTAAAGTCATACAGGAACATTAACAGTCACAAATTTGATCACCTGCACCACACAGACTACAGCAATTTGCTAACTCAGTAAAACTGCACTTACATGGATCCCCCATATTTTAGACTCCACTTTGATCTTACAGACAGTTGCAGGGTACCTCCTGCACCAGCCTACAGCACATGACTCTGAGGAAAGTTAGTTTCCTAATCCTTTACTAAGAAGGCTGAAGGAGGGAGGGAATCCTTCCCGAAACTTTTTCACTGTTCTTACCTCCGAAGAGTGAGGATGAACATTCTCTGTAACAGACCTGTCAACCTAACAGAGCTGACTGCTTTATGAATAGAAATACTTCATTGGGGTTTTTTTCTTTTCCCCCATACCCACACATTTACTGAACTATCAGCCTCAACACCAGCCAGAATCAGGGAATTCTACAAGATGATGATGTGGAGCGTAACAAATATTTATCGTATAAACCTAATCCTTAATATTTTCATGTATTCCTTCCGGGTTCAGATCTTTATTTTAGGTCTGTCATTATTTTAGAAACTACTGTAATTTCTCTTCTTAAGATCTAAGCAAAGGATCTCTTTCCCTTCCCAGACTAAATCTGGGGTTTCTGCATAATCCCCCTTTATGACTTTCTCTCCCACCTTTCTAGTGCCTCTAAGCGCTTGCACAACCAAAACTCAGTATTACACTCACCAGGAGGCAAGCCTGTCAATTTATACAACGACACAATAATATTTTCTGACTGATTTCCTTTCTAAATATAACCATGTGCTGTGTTTGTGTTTTGCAGGCCCACTGCACGTTAAGTAGATGCCTTTATTCATGTATGACATGTAGACCTTTCTCCCATGAGGTGACAAGTAATTCAGAATCCAATAACAGATACAAGTAATTTTAAACTGTCCCTTCCATTATAATTACCTTACAAGTTAATTCCATGTTCCAGCTACAGGATGTTGTTGAGCAACCTAGTTCTTTCAGTCCTTCAGAAGTGCACCTGACAATCACTCACAGTGCTCATTAATAAATCTGGAGCCTTTCTAGAAGGTAATGTTGATATCTTATCCACTCCTTGTCCAGGTTATTGCTAAACATACTGAATATAACTAGGTCTACTGTTTATTTTATTTTGATATTTTGTGAAGGGGGTTTGTTTGTTTTTTAGATTTCTTTTTATTTGCTACTTTGCCTTTCTATTCCAGAAGGCATTTTATTGGTCATGCACCTGATAACTGTTAATTCATGGCAAAATTTTCCACCTGCCCTGTGATTTTCAAACTCCCTTACTATTTGACCATTTCAATTGAGTACACAGGTTGCACACAATTATGCCCTTGTGTTGGATTTATTAATGTAAAATTTTTTTTAAAGAAAAAATATTTTAAGGATAAAGATAATTCAGAGAGCCAATATTGCCCTTACAACAGAAGGAGCAACGGTCAAACCTAAGTAAAATTTGAAACCACAAACAAAAGCTTCATTTATTGAACCTTGGCTTTCCACTAGACTCCAAGGACACATCTGCTGCAAGGAGCACTGTGGAAAGATAATGAATTTTGCCCCTTTGCCTGTGCTAAGGACACCTCCTTTGTAACAACATCAATGGGGCTCTTCAATTGTAAACATATTTTTTGAAAATCCTGCTCATTCTGATGGGTGTCTCTTCCTACACGCTCTTAGGAAGGCTCACTGGCTTCTTTGATTTTTTTTTTTTGTGGGGGTTTTTGGTGTTTGTTTGGTTTTTTTGGTTTGCTTTGTGTTAATGACAGATGCACTTGGCAGTATCTGTGACCTTGAGCTGTACACATGAGCAGGCAAGACAGCCCAGTCCTGCAAGGCTGTTTATGTATTCTGAGAGAGCTCCTTCTGAGAGGAGTGTCTCAAGGAAGACAGAAGCATGATGTGCATACCAAGCCAAGCGCTTCATGATTTATTTATAGGGAAAAGGGGCATATAAATTTGCTGAAGGGGAAAGAAAAATGAAGAATTTGACTTACCTTGTCGGTGTAGACGAAGAACAGAATCACAACAGTGAGCTCCAACAGAAATATAATTAACAGCATGATAAAAAACTGTCAAGAGAAGAAGGGACAGGGGATAAAACAAAAGTCATCAACAACTATTTCAGCTTTTCCTGGATGCACAGTAAGTACATTCAGCAGATCATGCAGAATGGGGAGTGGGAGTCATACAGGCAGCAAGATACAAATACGCTGCAACATGCAGCGACTGAAAAAGCAGGTAAAATAGTAGTCAGGAAACACGATGGTATCTGGGCACACATATAGCCCATTTATATCACTGCTTTCAGTAGAACAGCCTAAAACCCCACAAAGAGCAAGCCAGTGCTCTGTTTGACAGCACTTGAGGACTCTTCCCATGCTAGGTGTTTTTATTTTGTTTCCCCTCTAGATATCATCAGGGATACCAGTTAGATATCCAGTGACACTCAGTGCTACCAGTGAAACCCACACCTTCAATTTCCCACTGCAAGAGAAGGCAGCCTGTGCCATAACCCATGAAGTCATAGCTCCTTTCAATGGGAATTGTGGGAGAAGTGAAAGGTACACCAAGTAGCCTCATGAACAATTTCAGGTAGCTACACAAATGACCCATGAGTTTCAGCTGAAAGAGTCTGATCTGTACTGAAGACATCAAAGCAAAGTCAGTCCACGTCCTTTTCTTATAAGCCATGGAACTGTCTAAAACCCAGCAGTCAAAAGCTCAAAGGAGTGGATAAAAAAAAACTTTCAACGCAGAAATTTCAGGTATATTCTCTAAAGCCTTTCAGTTCTGATTGACTTGAGTGAGAGGAACTGTTGGTAATGCCAGAGACTTCTGGAAAACCATATCCTCTGCACTTTGTTGAGATGCGGATGGGTCTGCAGCACCAGTCTGCAGCAGTGTCAACACAGCAGCTGCACAGAGTTTAGAATGAGCGCTATCAGAGCATTAAATGAAAGTGTTTTGTAAAGATAAGTAAAAGAGAGAATAATTTTGGAAATTTTTTATGCTCAGTCAAAGGTCCTGCTCCCCATAACACAAACTCCACACACTTAACAGCCTGTAAGGCTGGAATTCTAATACTGAGCAACACCAACTTAATTGAAATCCCATCCCCAAGAGAAAAAAAACCAGCTACTGTCTTTAGCTTCAACCACAAGGCTGCAAACTTATGAAAGTTTAATAGCTACTAAGCCTTTATCAGAATTTCTGCACTGCCTGGTAAGTCAAAACCAAACCTTTTAACCTATGGATTTCTGTGACTGAATGGAGGGTAAAAGGTCAAGAAGGGGAAAATACTTTTCTCCCCTTGTGCAATTACTCTGTCTACAGAAATCATTGCATTTTGCCCTGTGAATCTTACATTATTTATTTTCAAATCTTCATCACCAGTACTTTCACGCCTGCCTGACCCTAATACTGGATCCTATTACTGCCCAGCTTTGAATCACAGAACCCATTTATGCTCAAGATCCAAGCTGATTTCCATATCATTACCATCCAACACTGCCCTTCTCTATGGTTTTGCAAACCAGTCTTGGTGCAGCTTGCTTATTTTTGACAATTTTAGCCTGCTGCATACCATTAACTGAACCAGGACAAAGAATAACACTCTCTGCAAAGGTGCACAGGCACTCTGCTCTATTTACTTGGCTGCAGAACACTTTTTTGCTCATCCATAAAGCATCGCTTTTCCAAAAGGTGCATGTGAACACCGCTCTCTCCCTGTGAAATTCCCTGGCATAGCCAGGATTCCATTAGACAATTTCTAGGACAAAGGAAGGTCTGGTACTCATTATAAACTGTGGTCAGCATTTCCTACCACAGGACCTCAATTTCATCAGCTTATCATTTTGCAAAACCTTAACTGTCCGTGTTTATATATTCTGCGCTTGTGTCTGTCTAAAGGATAAAATATTTTGGAATAATGTCAAAAATAGCACTTCAATTACTTTTAAGGATGAAGCAGGGCAAAGTATGTTATTCTGCCCAGGTTAAATTTCTGGTGGTTTAATTTGAAATCCTCTCATACTCAGTGTTTAGAGTAGGGACCCAAAACAGTGTGACTCCGTTTAAGGCACATGCCTTTTGTCTTACCCAACTGGGTGCCTTTTTGAGGGAAAGTTACCAGCCTTCAGAAAATGCATGTCACACATCCAGTAGAGAGAGAGAGGGCTCAGCTGCTAAAACCTGCAAAGTGTACAACCACAAGCTCACACACAACCACACAACCCACAAACCATCCCACAGAGCATCTTTTCTGCTCCTGTGGTACCCACACTCACCCCTGATGCCTTTCTGCCTTCTCCCCAGAGCCACAAGACTCCAGTTCCTGCTCCACAGGACATGACCCAGTACACCAGGTATGTCCAGGAACTGAAATAAAATTCAGGGACCTGTTTTTAATGTGCTCTCAAAAAAGCTTTTCCTCCCTCCTTTGCACTCAGCAGCATGGAGAGACTACAGGTGAAGCCAGGAATGAATTTGCAGGAGAAAGGAGAGCCTAAAGAAGAGTATTTTTAACAGCAGATGGGGAATGATTTGTTTAAGGATATGATCCGGCAACCAGTTTTAGAGAAACTGTACCTACAGGCAGCAGCTGATGGAGGCAGGACACACCAGAGCCAATGGCAAGGCAGGCACAGGGCCAGAGGACACTTGCACACAGGGATAGTCAGGAGGAGCAAGCCCTTTGGGAGGATGGTGGCCTGGGCAGGACCCCACGCTGGAGCCACAGGAAAAAGAAAGGCAAGAAGAGAAGAGTGGCAGGAAAAGGAAAGCCTGCCCTGACCCTCATGCCTGAGTACAGCGCACAGGGAGCGGACTGGAGACTGGCAAGGGGGTGTCTCGTTATCTCTCAATACCAGGATTAGCAATTAAAAGTTTATCCTAACTGGAAATAAATAAAGTGAAATTTCACAACTCAAGAGTGTTTTCCCCTGTGACACCAGCTCTGCTAAAAACCCCCATCTCCCATCTTCAGCCTGGAGCAGGCAGCTGTGCAGGTCTGTCCACCAGCAAGAGGGTGAACCTTCTGGTGAAGCCATGATGGTGCTCCTGCCTTAGTTTACACTAGAGAATAGGTATGACACTGCCATCAAAAAAGATGCTAAAATTGCTGAGCTGCGCATTCAAAATTTAGGAAATGAGAGAATAGAAGTCTTCTCAGTGATGGTTATGTTTCATGTCTAAGTCTTTTCCTACACAGACTCAGATGTTCCCCCAAGCTGGGAATTTTGTTTCATGTACTGCAGACTTTGGAAGTCATACAGTGAACCAAAACTCATGTACACTGTTCAGAAAGTTAAAACCTAGGCAAGTAGGATTATCCTTTAACTTCACAGAAAAATATTTTAGTTTTATATAAAATATCCAGTTATACCTTTCTTACCACTTGCATTCACTGACAAAGCCCAGATGGTTGTATCACAGATAGCTAACATATTAGTAACCCCACTGTGTGCAGACATTACAGACCTGTGCTGTATCTTTTATTACAGAGGAAAATTAACATGAGGTGAACCTCAAGGTGTAGGCTTCAAATTCATCACCCAGTAAAAGCTACAAGCACTTACGTGTCAACACATGTCACCCCCCTCTAAGGAAGAACCATAACAGAACCCAAACTAACTTGCTGGAAAGCAGAAATCAAGACTTCAGCCTAAACTGGCTGCAAAGAATAGCCTGCACACTTCAGCACATTTTCTGATTCACCAGACTAAAATGCATGCATGGACATATGCACAACCTGCTCCTCTATTCCCACAGTATCTTGCAACAACAGTTCATTTTCAGTTCCATCCTCTGTACCATCCCAAAGGGAATGGTGCCCAATCTGGGGCCAGAACCACCCTTGGCATATACCATTCAAATTTAAAGGGATTAAACATAAACCCACTGAAGGCTCAGCGCAGCTGAAACCCCACCACACCCGCTGGAAACTCTCACAGCTCCTTTTCAATTGAATTCTCTCACTGTGGTGATAAATACAGGGAATAATAAAAATGAGTTTTGTTTGGTTCACTGGGGCTGTAGGCTGTTGGTATAATAAAGATTTATGCATGGAGAAACAACAATGCCAAAGCAAAGCATTCATGTGAAACTCCATAAAAAAAAAAGATTAATCTGACCTTGTACAGAAAAATCCTCTACAATATTACTTGTCAAACAGTGGGATGCAACCTAGTAGAGGTTCAGTGGAGAGGTACCTACTCCTCAGCTTTTCATAAATTACACATGAAAATAACCCCACAGAAGGTTCAATGAGAAGGGAATCAAGGTGATGCCTTTCTGTCTACCCCTGCTGATTCCCAGCCCTTAAGAAAACTAAGGCCAGTTTCTCACAGCTACCTTCATATTCTACAAAGCCTATGACTTTCTCACAGGTTCCCATTACAGGAGTAGGGAAAAGGAAGTAAGCAACTGCTATATCAAGCCTACCTCATAGATATGCATCACCCTCCTGATGCCAGAGAGAAAAAAATCCTGCTAGAGAAGAGGAAGTCCCAACTTTCAACTCCATCCCCGCTGGAGTTCTACCAGGCTTTTGACCCACTACTTCCACTTTGCTTTATCCAACCTCTTAATATCAGTGGGAGAATCAAGAACTGTACTCTACATCCATCATTTAAAGCACGTTTCTATCACAGCTCACAAAAGCACAGAAAAACAAGCTAATTACATTTCCTTCCCAAACAAACGGGATTCCCTGGTTTCTCAGATGTTACAGACACTTGCCTCTCTGCATGGTGACTGAGCACCACACACTGATACACAGGACTGGCTCTTCTACTTCCCCACTGCCTCTCCTTCCCCCACAGTTGTATCATGTTGCTAAAACTGCCCATCTCTCCATGTCAGGAGTAGCTGATCATCTCAGTCTCCTGAAGGCAAAAGCGACCCAGTACAATGCAAACCAACACGTGATCATGTTGTTAGCCTCCTAACATTCTGCTATGAGACTCAGTGTGATATAACTGCTGGCAACAAAATCAAGAGTGCTATGTTCAGATGTATCGCTGCAGCAATGCTTTTAGTTTGATGGGGGTCTGTCTCAGGAGACAGTAAGATCACAGTCTGCCAGACCCTCTTCTCAACCTAGCTAATGGCAGGAGATAGAAGTTGCTTGCAAAGTATTATTGAAATTCTCTTCAACAAACATCATGAAAGTAGAAGGAAGGTCCAAAAGCCAGCAGTCTCTTTGGGATAGTCATACATTCCAAAACAATTCTAAAGTTCATGGCTTAGCAAACAAATTCAAATTAACAGAACCTACTTAAGAATCTGAGCAAATAACTTCAACAGCCAGCCTGCCTGTGCTGTTTCCCATCCCATAGTGCTCACACTGTTAAACTGCCTGCAAGGTGGACAGTCGGCTTCTTTTCTGACAGAGACAATGTGAAGTACAACACACAAGCACGTAGGTTGTACCCGTGAAAATGCTCTAGCAAGATAATTGCTCTTCACCTGAAGCAGCTCCCAGGATGCAGAGAAAAAAAAAAAAAAATATAAGATTTACAGGCAGTCTTTCCTCTGGAACATCAAGTGCAAGTTTGATACAGTCCAGCATTTTGCCTTTTAGTGAGGCTGGGCTACCAAGTCCTCACAGATCAGCTCTAATTTCAGTGTCACATTTCACTTCCTAATTAATACACAATTCAGGCAGAAGAAATCACAGGGAATTTGTTGGACTAAGAGAGTTGGCCTTCATAGCCTGGGAGGGTTTTTGTCTGCCTGGCCCTAATGTGTACATACATAACTGTGGTATTCCAGAATAGACCAGCTCTGGCTGCTGGAAGACAGGGTCTCTCAGAAACACAGAGGTTGTAAATGACCTCTGGGGATCACGGGTTTAACCCTCTGCTAAAAGCACAGTCAACCAGATGAAGCTGTGCAGAGCTGTGCCCAGTCACCCCATGAGCACTCCAAGGATGAAGGTGGACAGTCATCCACAGCCTCACTGGACACCTTCTTCCAACACTTGACTATAATAATGATAAAAAGAAATACTCCGTATCTCTGCTTTGAATTTCCTTTGTTTTAATGTGTCCCTGCTACCTCTTGTATGATCCCTGTGAATCCTTCCAAGAGCTGTATTTTCTTTAGACTCTGCTGTAAGGTAGTTGAAGACATGAATAAAATACCCTTCCTTGCTTCAATTTAAGACAGAACAAACCCAGCTATCTCAGTCTGTCCTTGCACATCATGTGCCCCATAATCATCCCAGTGGCCCTTCACTGGATTCCTTCCCTTCTGGTATGTACACGTCTCTTTTACCAGGGAGCTTCAAAACAGGTTAAGCACTTCAGACATAGCCTTGCCTTATTCTGGAAGAGGGTGTTATTTGTTTCTCCGTGTCAAGAAAGGTAAAGGAATGTGGGGGGTGGTATGGTCCACAACTACCCAATTATTACAATTATCTATTTATTCGGATTTGAGAAAAAGGCACACAGGTTAAAATGCAGGCTCTCCACACGTTTCCAAGATCTCTACTCGATCTTTAGATTATAATTTGATACAAACAGAAAGACTATCAAAGATAACCTAACACCCTGCACTAATCCTTCTTTTCACGGATATCTTTAATACTGAAGGTGTAAAGTATCTCTCTTTTCTGAATCAATCACCTTACTGCCATGGTAAGAAAACAAGCTCTATCCCACCTGAAACCAGGAAAGCTAGAAATCCACTGAGTTCCATTAAAATCAAAGGAACACAATTTACCAAGCTGCCTGAGAATCAAGAATTTCCCTTGAATTTAATACGATTTGTAATTTTCCTGTTATTTTATAATAGATTATATTATTTATATTTAAATAATATTTCCTGGACTGAGTAAAAGCGCCTCATTACTATAGCTGACATTGTCAAAAATCTTATGTCTTTCCAGCAGAAGTGCAGCATTCCCATGCCCAACCAAATTACAACAGGTGCATCAGCAAACTTAGATGCATAAAGTCAAGTACCAAAAGGGGCAACACTGTCAGAGGTTCTGAATGCTATAAACTGTTGCCAAATCTACTGCATATTCCACATTTTGGAAAAAATCAAGCCACCTAAGAAAAATCTGAATCAATGCAAGAATTCCGACTGAGATACTGAAATAACTGGAGAACCACCACTCTTTGTAAGGGTCCTGTATTTTTGCCAATATTAGAGCTGGCTTTGTAAGCAGAGCAATACAAAGATTATCTTCAAGCATTTTAAAAGGCTTCCCAGAACAGCACGTTTATAACATACTGGTACATGACTTCCACAGCATAAAAACTGATATGGTACAGATTTTATCAGCACTCAAAAAAACCCCCAAACAACCCAACAGAACTTTCTTCTACTTCTGAAAGCAGAAGTGTTTAATGTATCACTAGTTCTCACAAGAAGTTTGATTTAACATAACTCCTCACATGCATTTTGATCCGATAAGCAGGAACATTATGAAAGGCTCACTTTTTCTTTTTTTTTTTTTTTTTAATTATTTTATTTTATTGGATTTTCTTTACCAGGGTACTGAGCAAGGAGAGGAGAACAGAAGAAAAAGTGCAATGGGAATTGTACTTGGAAGTGACTTCCTCTGCAGCCTGGAAGACTTGCACAGAAAGAGACAGAGCAGCGAATGAAAAATGACAGGACAGGGCTCAGACTGTAAAAACAACTGGAATGACAGTCAATAAAATCCCAGCTTATTAATCTACTATATGAACTTTAGAGCAAAAGGGCAGTTTGCTTCTATCAATTTCCATCACAGTGGATTCCGATTCTACACCTCAGCACCAAAGTTTTTGCTGACACTTGATTTGAATGCTCCTTTTGTTAATTCCATGTGATTGCTCCCTTTGTAGCACCATGCATGCTTCCTTCCTGCCCACAGCATTTAGACTCCTTGAATACGTGTAGATCTCTGTCCCATCTGAGCCCTCTCTCTCTGCCATGCTGTGCATATTTAGCTCTTTCAATACTTCCTTGGGAGTAAATCTCTCTAGCCTCACAATCATCTTTTTTTTTTTCAGCATCAAAATGATAAGTTTGCTCATAAACTGTAAAAAGGCAGTAATATATATGAGCAAACTCATGAACAGAAACTCCATTATGAAAATGTCATGTATCTAAATTTGGTTCATCAGCTATTATTATCTAAAAGCCTCAATGGTTAATTCGTTGTGGCAAAGCCTTGCATGCTTCATGCCTGCTGGCTATATAGTACAGCTCTGTTTGTGTTTGGACTATATTTTTTATGAATGTGCAAAAACTCCTGCTGATCAATAAAGCTCAAAGAAATCTGCAGTAATTATTTCTGGAAAGATACACAACATATGCCATTTTAACACATTAACAGCGTTTCATTTTAGTCTCATTACTGCTTTCAGTTGGAATCATTCAGTCTTACTGCATTAGTGAGTGAGAGCTGAGAGATTTGATATTCCCTTACTATGCCTCAAAGGATTTTAACTGGCATTTTATGGCATTTCTAGTAATTTTTCATATTCTCCAAAAACTGACTCGAAGTCAATGAAGTGTCATCAAATATTAGCCAGGTATCACTCTAATATCACAACAGTAGGTGGGTACAGGCCCATTGAACAGATCACAGATTCCTTTGCGGTAATACAGGTCTCCCTGGCCTTTTAAGGGTTGTTTCATCTCTTCTGCAAACATAATGCAAATAAAATTGACATGATCGGATCTCAATCTTTATACTAATCAAGAGAAACTCATCCTGCTTGTAAAGTACGAGTGGCTGAAGGAGAAATAATCTGATATTTGTTTAAACCAATATTCTCCATCTATGGTGATGACATGCAAGGCTCATTAGTGTCTACACTTACACCTTTTACTCACACTTTAACATCACCCGTACACTTAGTTAAATGGAGCTTCTTCCCTGGGATATTTCTTGTCATCTGGAGTGCCAGCATGAAACAGGATCAGACAGCTCGGTGCCCTCAGAGGAGGAGGAGAGCAGCAGTGAGTGGTGTCCACACACTGCGTGAGAAGTGAGTGGTTTGGCAGGGCTGGCATCACACTCCTGTTCACACTGAACATCTGGCTGACCCCAAGTGCTGGGCAACCTGACAGAAGTTCCCCCAAGATGATAAGGGCAAATGACATGACCATTCTGCTCAGCTGACTTATGATGAGCTGAAGGGGAAAAAAATTACTGTGAAATTCTGGAGTCCTCCCTTTACCCATATTTGCAAACTCTGAGCTTAAGCTTGCAATTGGACTCACCTGCCAGTTATAACAATAGAACACTTATCTTATTTCTAGGAGTCTCAAAACAGCACCTAGAGACTGTGATGTACGGGTACATGAAGGAGATGGTGAGGAGAAGATGATGATGGAGAGAATAAAGATCAGACAATTAACACATCTGTCCAGAAACTGCAGGATGTGGCACAAAAAAAAAAGGCTTCCTTGAAAGTGTTTTCCAGACTACCATGTAGTTTTATGTTCTGCTCTTCCACTGCGAGGTGCCTTAGATTACTGAACTGTCCTGGAGATTCGAGGTGCAGGGAGGTATCAGTGACCCACCTCAAATCCTCACAGAGAATAGTAGGGCAAAACGAGGCTTAGTCCACTTTGAAAACGACTCACAGCCCGGTTTCTTTTCAAAACACCTCTGGCACATGAGAGTTTTGGTTGAATGCTGAAGTAAAAGACGGGGTGAGGGAGGCTTTCCAAGCGATAAAGGAACTTTAGCCTCCACAGACTGTCGGAGAAGCTGATGTTGCTAACACACTGCTAACTGGTTAACAGATTAATCAACAAAGAGTTAGGGACTTGGAGACACTGAGGGCCATTTAGACAAACAGATTAAACCTTCAACTGATACAAATTAGTTTAGCTCCACAGACTCCTTCACATGGTGCTGGCCAACCCAGTTTGCCTGCCATAAAGCAGTGCCTTGGCACTACAAAAAGGAAAGGGGACCTTAGGAAAAGGTTCTTGACTGTGATGGTGGTTAGTCACCAGAACAGGCTCCCCAGGGAACTGGGGCCCCAGGCCTGTCAGAGCTCAAGGAGAGTATCTGGACTACAATCTCAGTTACGTGGTTTAGTTTAGTTAGGTGTCCTGCAAGGAACAGGTAGTAGGACTAGATGATTCCTATGGGTCTCTTCCAACTCCAGATATTGTATGATTCTATATCTCAAAGCACATCAGGCAATAGTGGTATTGCATCTGTCTATATTAGAAAACTAAATACTTCCCGATGAGCTAAGCCCCTCCTACACATTGAGCCTAGGGTCAAGTCTGAAAACAGGAGGGAAGGAAAACAGCTTTATTCTTTATCTCCTCTGTTCCCAGTTCCTTTGATTAACTGCTACCAGAGTTGAAGAAAAGAAGGTAGGAAGGGGAGGACTGAGACAGGTTCCATCCCCTTCTGAGTTTCAGTATCAGCCAAGTACAAGGAGCTAAAAACTTAACAGCAATGAGGAGCAGATTCTTCATAATAGAGACAACCACACTAGGGGGGATTGGTGCTCAGTACTTACAGTCCAACCGGGCTTTGAGACACAACACAGCACTACACAGAGGATGTGATATATAATGCTCTCAGGCTTTATGCATGGCATCTGCCTGGTCTTTCCACTGCTTGCTCGCTGCAGTGGCTGCAGCCACCAGCTCCCTTATTTTGCTAGTTGGATTGCTTAAACACCAGCTCCTGTGCTAAAATGGAATGAGAATCTATGGTTTGATCTGTAGTATTAAATTACTGAGACCAAGTCATTCATGGGTTGTTTCTTTCCCATTTAGTTGCTTTAAAATAAATTCCCTGTCACCAGTGAAATTTCAACTGTCAGCTCTCTGGATCCCAGGGATGCTACTGAAAACAGTAGGGTTCTTTTAGTCTCCTTTTCTTCCCATTCATTAACTTTTTCCTCGTTTTCCTTACTGCTATTTCACTTACAGATGAGCTGGCTGAAGTTCAGAAAACTCTCAATAGCACAGTACAAAATACCACGGGCACTCATTTTCCCCTTGGACTATTCCATAAATGAGACTCTTTCGATGTCTGGGTAGTCATACAGATATGTATACAGCATCAGCACATTCCACAGCTGGTCCTGACCTACTCTCAAGGTTTAATTCTCGTCTTATTCATTCCAGCAACTGTGATGAACTACTCGCTATTAACATGAGGTCCTCATTTAAACTAAACTGAACACGCAGATCTGGCTGGTAATTATTATTTTCCTTCCTCCTCCTCAACCGTTGTTTCAGCTTTTCTACAATAAAAATCAGGGTTATCAACAAATCAGGAATAAGGGGAAGGGGGTGTATCTAAGACATTTTCTTTTTTATCTAATCTAATCTAATCTGTGATCTGATGGAACATAGTCAGCATTGGTGTTTTATAAGAAGGCAGCTTTGGGTAATCAGCATTTTGACTGCTTCAAGCCCTTTCCCCTTTCTAGTTTACACTTGTGTAAGCGATGTGTGGTAAAGAATTCCCTCCTCCTCTACCTCTTTTGACTGGGTTACTGACCATGCTGCATTCCAGTCAGGAGCGGAAGAACCTGTTCTTTGTACCAAATCACTGGGGGGGGGGAGAACACACACAAAAAAGAGGGTTGCAAAATCTGAGGGTGAAATAAGGAACTGCCTGTGGATCTTATTTCCTTCTAGGGCATGGGCTATTAAGTTGTCTGGAAACGTGGTATCTCTAACAACCGAATAGATACTAAAACCCCTCCTTCAGAGAGGGCCCAGTACTGTTTTTCACCAGTATTACTATGAATTTCTACACCAAAATTAAGTTCCTATTTGCACAAAAACATACGCACTAGACCACAATCACTGATCCTTTCCAGCAGCTTCTCTAAATGTTCTATTTCACATTTAACTGAAGGCAATGTTGCAATCAGGCTATCAGCTCAGCTGGGACAGCCCTGAGTAGAACCAATGGAGAACAGCTAAGTCTCCAAATTAGGCACTTTCAACAAAATAAAAATTAAGAAATTATTTTGCTTTGGGATCCTTCTATTTATCATTTGGACACAATATGTACGATAAATCAAAATTTGCATTGCTATTATGGGGACATGGACTAAATACTTCTTGAAGGTCACTGAAGCACACAGGATGGCTAGAGGTGTTCTGCTGTCATCACAGAAAGTTGGGAACGGCACTGAGATTTATACATACAGTTTTGGGTTGCTTCACAGCTCTCCCACAATCTCCCAGTGCAACCTCCCCAAGGCACTTAGTTTGACTTTGCTGCAGCTCCCCATCTGTCTAATGAGGATAATAATATTTTCCATTTGTCTTATCTAATTAGATGGTAAACTCTACTGGCCAGGTACCTCTGCTTACCAGGAGTTTTATACAGAAGGAGCATCCTCATGGGCTGCCTGCAGGGGATACTGTAATACAGGTAATAAATTACATAATCCATCATGATTTAAGGTCTAGAGCTAAGACTGTTAACCTGGACTATTCATGGAATAACAAACGACCTTTTTCAGTGCAAGCATATAAATACAGATCTCTGCTAAACATGCACAAAAGGCAGAGAATTCAGGCAATTTAGCTCCTCAAACATAGATCTTAAGCAATTAACCTAAAAGACATTGTTTACACAGACACTGAAGGATCAGCTAGGTCAACGTTTGAGCATGAAAGGACTTAATCAGGCATAAATTTCTTTAGCACAGAGAAATGGCCTGTTCACATGTGCATGCAGCACCTGCCTGAAGTCAGTATTATGATCAAGGCACTGGAACTGATTGTGCTGGAGTGGTACAGCGAGGTGGGGCCTCAGCTCCTGCCCCTCAGCAGGACAGCAAATGCACTGCAAAGGGTAAAAAGGGCTCACAAGCTAAACACTTTGTTAAAATTCACAGAGATGATGGATATGGCTACAGCTCTGATGGACATTAGAACTGTATCCCATTTGCAAAGGCAAAATGAACAGAGACTCCTCATTCTGTGCCAAGATAGCCTACAGAGATTTGCAGTACAGAAAGATGACCCAACACCTATGCAAAAAATAAACAGAAGTCCACAAACTAACTTCCTCAAGTCAGACTTAGCTTACTACCTCTGTCACCAGGTGAGGACAGTGACCCAACCCATCAGAACAAAGCTGCCATTTCCTAATTACAGCAGAGCTTGTAGCAGAGGGACCTCTGTCATACAGTCTTGAGCAATAAGACTAGCAGAAATGCCAAACAAATCCTGCTGGAGTAAGAAAGGACTGTTCACCTGCTTCATTCACCAGTCTGCACTTACATTCAGATGTAAGATTATATACACCAGGTTATCTCAAGAATGCCTGGTGCTTTGATTTCCCTAGGGAAATCAAATAATGGAAAAGCTTATCTTCTTTCACATTGTAGCTGAAGCAAGTAAGAATCAGTGCAAATACCATTCTCTGTTCACAGAGATCTTAGAATGCCAGCTACAAAACTCACCCCATCTACGTACTTGCACAGAACTCACAGGACAGTTGAGGTTTCCCTTTTGCTTTTTCCTTTATGTTCGATTTTACATTTTCATATTACTGTATTGCTCTGAATGCAGAGAAATAGCAATGGGCCTGTTTCTTAAAAGATTAATGAAGCACTCTCCTGATATTGCCTCTGTCAGCTCCTTAGTTCACAAAGGCCAGGTAAGTCCTTTCAAGTCAGTATATCTGCAAAGCTTTAGACTATCTAAACTCTCTATTCAGAGAGTTAACACGGATCATTCCCGACTATTGCACACAGCTATGCAAAAATCTCATTTACAAATTAAACTTGACCTCTGCTTTAGACTGCCTTTCTCTATCTGTCCTCTGCTACTTGAAATACTTGGCCAGTCCTCCTTTCTTTCAAAAGCCATTGGCAAATGCCAGAGGTAAGCAGTAACTAACATTCACACCTAACATCACAGAGGCCTAATACCACAAAGCTTACAGGTGTGCTGACTACCCAATACAAATGTCATACATGGAGAACACAAAGACACAGGATCAGAGTCTCATCCGCTCTGCAAGCTAGTGTATGAAATGTAAATAGACTGAAATGTTTCTTTGATACTACTTATTTTTCATTCACTCAAGCAAACTCCTTAGGAAATCTCATCTTTCATCCCATTATCAAAGAGTAACACTATTCCTAAGGCAGGACCATACCCAAACATCCTGTGTCTAACACCACAAACTTCTGCTCCTCCAGTTCAGGCGGGCTGAGCTAGTAGTTCTTCCTGCCCTGTTCCCTCCCAGTTCATTTCAGGATCCCAGTGGTGCTTCATGGCTCCTGCAATATCTCCAATGTCTTCCTCCAAAGCACCCATCCCAGTAACAGCAGCATATCCTCCCAACTAGTAACTGCCACACCCTTCCCTCTTTCTTCTGATTTTAGGAAGCAGAAGAGGAGGTGCCCCTGTTGCATGGGAAATCTGTCTTTCCAGTCCTTGCAGGTCAGACTGCCAACAACCTATCGTTAGGATGAGGTGCATTATGGGAGATATGAGCAAGTGGAGATCCGACTTGTTCTTGGTTAAACATGCAGTCTGTATGCTTAAAATGCCCTAAATGTCTTCAAGAAGATCTTAAGGATGTGATTTCAGACTGGGCAGCAACAGGAATACAGTACAGGCAGAGCATCTGGAGAATGATTCCCATCATCTTTGTTACTGTCTATGGTCCTACCTAACATCCTAGGCTTTCTCTTACACTGTATTGAGCAGAGGAATGGGGGAAGTAAAGGAAAACTGCTACTGTCTCAGATATACACCAGGATATTCCGCTCAGCAGATCTATGTCTGATCTCATCTATGTAGGTTATAACATGAGTATCTGCCATTCCACTGTGGTAACATCCCTATGTACTCCAGCTTGGTTTATTCCACTTTCTTTTCTTTTTGTCCACCAGAAACCTGTTTCAACTGCCTGCAGACCTAGCCTACCTCCTGTCCCTCCCAGTTCCCTAAGTTTGTTCAGTGCTTGTTTCTTTACTGGTCTAGAAACTCAGGAATTTCAACAAGGCCAAGCACAAGGTCATGTACCTGGATCAAGGGACCACTAAACACAAAGACAGGCTGGGCAGAGACTGGATAAAGACTATCCTTGGGGAGAAAGGCTTGGGGGTGTTTTTAGATTAAATGCTCAATATAACTCAGCAATTCACACCTGCAGCCCAGAAAGCCAATTGTATTCTGGGCTGCATCAAAAAGGTGTGACCAGCAGGTCGAGGGAGGTGATTGTCCCCCTCTGCTCTCCTAAGACCCTGACTGCAGTATTACATCCATTACTGCACTATTACTCGAGTCTTCAGCACAGGAAAGACATGGACCCCTCAGAGTGGGTCCACAGGAGGGCCAGTAAGTTGATCACAGGGCTGGAGCAGCTCTCCTATGAAGACAGGCTGAGAGAATTTGGGTTGCTCATCCTGGAGAAGAGAAGGCTTTGGGGGAGACCTTATAGCACCTTTCAGTACCCAAAGGGGGCCTACAAGAAAGCTGGAGAGGGACTTTTCACAAGGACCTGTAGTAATAAGACAAGGGGCAATGACTTTAAGCTGAAAGAGGGTGGGTTTAGATTAGACATTAGGAAGGAATTCTTTACCATGAGGATGGTGAGATACTGGTTGCACAGAGAGTTTGTGGACTCCCCATCCCTAGAGGTGTTCAAGACCAGGCTGGACAGGACTCTGAGTAATCAGATCTCGTGGAAGGTGCCCCTGCCCATGGCAGGGAGGTTGAAATCAGATGATCTTTAAGGTCCTTTCCAAGCCAAACCGTTCTATGATTCTAGTACTGGGGCTCGACAAATACCAGGAAGTGAGGGTGAACGATCCAAATATGTTATCCAGTGAATAATGCAACAGAATATACAACCCATACAACCAAATAGTCTCTATCATCCCATCCTAAGCACCTGTACTTAAGCCAGACTTAAGTTTCTCTGTTTGTGTACTATCAAAGCCCCTCTTTCCAAATGAAAGAAGAAGTTATGAAAAGCTAGCTAAAGCAAATGCTGCACAAGAAGATAATGGTAGCGACATCACACGAGCAAGACAACTTACTCCATGAGTTAATGCACATTTGTGGTATTACCTTCTGCAGACATAAATTACAGGAATTCAGTTCCAAAAACAATCTTAGCTACTACCAGGACTAAAGCCAGGTGTTAAGTGGTGGCCAGGGAGACATAGAAAGGAGTGTAAGGTCTTGATCCTGCAGCAATTGTTAAACACTGCGTGTGTTTAACACAAGGCTGCCAGGACTTGGGAGCTTTCCCTTTACAACTTAGATGATAAATCCTATTGCATTCCCACTGCAACAAAACAATTCTCTTAGAAAGCAGCAAAGAAGGGGCATTTTGAGGGATGTTTAACCAAAACCAGAGATATTTCCAGAAGAGATTATTTTCATTTTGGCAGAACATAGTGTTGGGAACACCTGTGGAATAAGAAAAGGATGAAGAGATGTAGCAATCACTGCCCCTAAGAACAGCCTTGGCTTAATAGTCAGTAATCTCTTTCATTCAAGCATTTTGCTGTTTATGTTAGCAAGGAAAACAGGAGCTGGCCAAAATGAAATGCACTAGCCCTGAACTTGAAAACACTATTTCAAACACCAGCCAAATTGAATCAGCAACCCGGGGAAAGGAAGACGAAGGACAAACCTACACAATAAGGCTTTGCTGCCAAAACCAGGAGCTCCTACAGCCATCCATTTCCCTTCCAAAGAGACCGGCACAACAAATGAACTCAGAAGAGTTCAAAAACCTCACTGGTATTTACTGACAGTAAGGAAGTACCAATGCACATTGAGGAAAGTTACTTTCGACTGAACAAAAAGTGAATTCAATGTAGAGTAATTAAACTGTATTTCAACCCTCTATAGTTTGGCTTATTTGGAACTAAAGTAGCTCTAATCAGCTCCAACATAACTCAATTTTGAAGAAAATTGAGTAAAATGGAGGTTACGCAGAATAACTACAGCACAGAAAAGTAAGGACAGGCAGGCAGAGTGAAACGTGGGTACCAAATCAGATCAAGCTTCCCAATTCTCCCATGCAAAGAGTTCCTAAATGCATTTTGATTCCTGTGCATTATTTAACTTGATCCATCAAGTACAATGCTGATGTCATGCACTGAAGGGCATTAGATTCCAAGTACTGTGCAGCATATGTCAGGGGGACATTTCCATCTCCCTTAAGGGTGCCCAGGTAGGATTGGCTGAGTACATTCAGCCTGACTGCAGCAATGATAGCTGATGAAGGGAGTCTTTGCCCTTGCCAAAACGAGAGATGAGGCCAAAGAACCATATGAGATAAAAGGCTGAAACTCTTCCAGTACTGAGGACTGATGGCCAGACTCTGACCTGACCCTGACACACAAGAAGGCACGGCTCACTGCTGGTCACACCTGAGCCAGGTCTTCAAAAAAGCACAAAGCAGGTGATTGATTTTGCACATATAAGCTATACTCTTAGACTCAGCACCCTGCAGGCTGCTGCTGCTGCTGCACTGGCACTGAAGTTGTAATTCATTACAGGTGGCTCTTCCCCCACAAAGTGGGTGTTTATAAGACTGTTGAAAATTTCAAGGACTTTCAACCTCAGATTCCAACTTCAGCCTTCCCAGTTTCAATTTCCACTTACATAACTGCCTTAATTTCAATTTATCTTATTCATTTTAGTTTCAAACCACATACCCACCACATAAATAGCCTAGATGGACTAGTCCTGACTGGTTAAAAATCAGCAGAAACAACTGACTGAGGCAGGGGTCTGGAAAGAGTCCTCTGTTGAAGGTTGAAGGCCTGTGTGACTCCACTCATTCTGTAGTTCCCAGGGGAACAAAACGAGTATGTGAACCACAGTAAGGAAGAGCCTTTTACAAAGGCATCACCAGATCACCAAATTAAACTCCAGCATCACTTAGCTCTGAAGTTTGCTGAACATCATGGTCAAGTCTTAGACTGGAGCAGCAAAATCACCTCAGTTCCTGCTCCTCAGCTGAACAGGATGCAAAACCCACACTAACACCAACTACAGCAGGCAGTCGCTATTCCTACAACTCAGCTTTGAGTGGTATCAAATTGCATTCCGATAAAATACCCCAGGGATGTGACTCAAGCGTCTGTGAAATCATGAACAGCTGGCACCTGGTGGTGGTACCTTTGCTCACTGACATCTCAGCCTTTTGAGAGCTAATGATTGGCAAAACCAGCATTGTCAAATCTGAAGATCTTCTTTTTCAATTTAAACCAAGATTAGCCTCTTCACAGTGTTTCCTGCCTACACTGACCCTTCTGCCCAGGACTTCAGATCATCAGTCCCACCAGGGCAAATATTTGGAGTACATCACTACCGAAGCTGAGCAACAAATAATTCAGGGATACACTGCAGAAGACGTCCTCAAAAAATTCTGCCTCTTCTCTGAGTTCAAGGAATCCTACACCACCACTAACAATTGCCTTCTCACAGGTCTCATCCTCCATGCTAAGACTAAAAACGCAGTAAGGAACGAGCTAGCAGCTCCTTAAAGTTACCAAAGCCTGATTCAAACATGACTCATATCTCATCTGTGTCAAGTGAGTGGCTCGCGCTGAAACCCCAGTCACCGTAACGTGCACTGGAGCAGCGGCAGCACCGTAAGACAGCAAACACCACAGCAACACAGCGGGTGGATACTCACACTCAGCAGGAGGCACTTGTTTTCTTTGATGGCACCTATGCAGCCCACGAAGCCAATGATCATGACGAATGTCCCCGTGACGATCAGTAGGTTGGCAGCTGACAGGGACGGGAAAGAAGAGGAGAGGGTGGCAAAGTTCCCTTGGGTAACAGCCAGCCAGATGCCTACACCAAGGATTCCACAGCCTCCCAACTGGGAAAACAAAGAGAAACAGAGAAACTCAGTTACTGCATCCAAGCAACCCCAGATATTAATCCATGTCAATATGGCAGTGGTAGATCAGCTCTGCTGGGGGTAAACCAGCAGTCATACCTAGTAAGAAATGATCTCTCCCCCTATGGCACTTCCAGTATGGAAAACGAAGGAGAAAGAAAAAAGTTATAGAGAAGAACTCATCAGTAAGATGTAATACTCAAGACAAAGACACAGATTACCTAAACCCAAGACACAACTTCAGATACCAGGTCTCTTCCTCTCTAGTGAAAAAGCAGACACTGAACAAATGAGAAATTCCCTAGGGTTCAGTTCTCAAAGGGATTGAAAAAAACCCACATCCTGTTTAGGTACCTTAGAGAGCTGCCCAGAATGGCTGAAGCACTTTTGATCCCCCATTTCTTCCCATCCCAATACACTGTCACTCATCCCTGACACATGCCATAAGCAAATCGTGCAAGAGCATTCACCTGGCAGGGCACCTCATTACTTCTCAGTTAGTTTCTGCCTAAGGTCTAGCCCCTCTTGGAAGCAAGAGAGCATTTACAGTGTAAAGGTGCCAGAGAAGGAGGAAGAATTCTCCCATAACATTAAAACTCCCCAAACAGATATTTACTCCTAATGTGACACTTGATTGGCAATTCAATCCTCAGAACAGGACTTGGCTGGTTTAGGAAAAGTTTGAGGAGGAGCAGTAGTACAGACTTCCTAGGCACAGAACAAGGAAAAGAGAGGATGCCAGTGCAGGCAGCAGTCACACAGAAACATAAAATTTACAATTATTATATACACAAGGAACTTTCAAAAAATTCAAACATTCAGAAGCATACTGCTTATAACTGCGAGAAAATCTGCAGAACTGCAACAACCTGAGTAAAGCTGAGCAATTAAACAGAATTAAACTGAAGGAGGGGTTTGCATTATTATACAGTCACAAAGCACCTTATCACTTAGGTTTCTTTCTTTCCTGCTCTCCCTTTAAAATAACCAATTTTTATTGAGTTTTATAATTGCACTTTATTAGCCAAATCAATTAAAAGCTAGGAAAGAAATTGTGTTCCTAAGACTATTAAGCCAGACACAGGAGCACATCCATTAAATACCTGCATAAAGTGGATGAACATAAAGCAGCTCAAGAACCAGGGAAGGAAAAAGACAGAGCTAATCCTGGGGGCAGAGCCAAACCTCAGAAATGAAACACAGAAGAGAAACACAAAAGCCAAAGCAATTCCTTACATTAATTACTAAGGTTGTTTCTGAACACCACTGAATTATGCCCCAATAAAAGACAATAAAGGCGACTGTGTTTTAAGGCAGGACTCCTCACCCCAGCTGCAAAGCAGTCCATTTTGCTCAGAACTGAGGAACCAAACTAAACCTCACTGCAATGCACCTCAGCTGCATCAACCACCTGCGTGTCTCCACTGAGAGAAGGAAAACTCCAGGACACAGGGACTCAAATCACCTCATTCAGTGGCCTTTTCCCATTACAGGCATCCCATATCACCACACTCACCCTTTCACAAGAACCCTCTACAAGAACCGTGGATGGCCTGATCATACACGCTGGAAATACCTTCCCTCTATGTCCACTTACAGACCATTACCTTTAACATGGTCCAAAATGAATAAGGGAGAGGAGGGGGAAGAATATTTAAAGAAGGTAACCTGTGGAAAATAATTTAGCATAACTGAGGGGATATTAAAAATGGGATATTATCATGGCCCAAGGCAAAAGAAAAAAAAAAAAGAATCAAATTAAGAATAAATTCCCTAAAATGGGAATAAAACTTTCAATGTTTATTGGACTACAGAACAGCATCAAAGAAGAGGTGGCAGACACCCAAACTAAAACCAAACTGGTCCGGGTCCTGAAATACAGCCAGGAATAGCATGAAACTGGGCAAGGAATGGGGTGGAAAGCTGAACTGTGCTTCTGCCTCTTCAGCCTGGTTCTGCCTCAACATCAGCCTCAGAGCTGCAGGCAGAGTGAGGCCACGCAGACCAATTAAGCCTAATGAAGGTGGATGCCCAGCAGCAGCAGAGGCATGACCTTGCAATATGTTTAGCTATTATCTTTAGTTCTTTGTTCTGAAGCAATTCAATAGCACCAATAAGAGGTAGCTTATTTCATCACCTTTCATGTTCCCCATGTTGCTACACTGCTCTGAGTGATACCAACACCTACAACTACCACTTGTATTACGGCAGGTGGGTCTCACCGAGGATGCTGTAATGGCAAGACCTGCTTGCAGGCTCCTCCATCACCCACTACATTCTTTACGACATTCAATGCATAATGCTTCAGACATCATCGCCTGGACATTTGAATCCAGTCTCTTCTGACTCCAGTGTCTTTCCTGTTTTCAGAAACTGGAAGTCCACCAGTGGCACAAAACATCACAAAAGTAGGACACAATTCATGCCAAATGCCATGACTGTGGTTGTGCCCATTCAGATCAAGGATGAATATTTCAGATCAGCTGGTCAGCAGGATTATCTCACCACACTGCCCTTGAGTCAGAGATACTCTCCATCTTCCTATTTTTGAAGAGATGATGTACAGCTCTTCCTTAGGCTGAGTAACCAAACCCTGAAATGCACAGAGGGATCCTGGGAACACGGAAACATCTGGCTCAAGCGCGGATTCCCCAGTGTCAGCCTACACTACTGAGGACTGCTTTACCCGAGTTCAGCCCTGTTACTTTTCCTACATCAGAACACCCCTTCATGGACCTCAAATAAATTTTCTAAGTTGTCACACCAGGCCCTGGGAAACTCGAGTCCAAACTGCTCTTCAAAGCCCCCTTTCCCCCATGGAACATCTTCAAGCCTACGTTCCATGGCTGTTTTAATATCCAAGTGCTTGGTTAAGGAAATGCTTCCAGGAACCGAGACCCACCAAGACAGCCACAGGATAGCCAAGTGTTTTCAAAATGCTTGCTTCCTGCCTGCCCCAGCTCTTATTCTGAACTGAACAGCAGCCTAATTCCCAGTCTAAAATCCAGGGATTAGAGGGATCACATTTATTTATTCTGGATCAGAGCCAAGAGAAAACTGTTGTAGTTGGTTCTGTGCTGCTTTGTCTGGTTTTATTTGTTCCTCTTGGTATCTAAGGCACTGTTAACTTACAGATAATTTTCAATAGCTATTTATGATATTCCCTCCACTTTTTCTCTCCTTACCCCATCCCCAACCCCCAGTCCTTTTTTTGGATTTATATTCAATATTTTGTATTGAACAGTCAGAGGCAGAGGGAGGAGATGATAAGTTTTGACAGTTTTCAGGGCTTGCCGAGATGTGAAATTAAACAAAATCAACACCATCAACAGGGCTATTTTTGACTATTTGGGGGTTTCCATGTAAACAGTGATGCTGTCATGGTTAAAAGAGAAAACATCAAAACAAAAAGATCAGTGAGAAGTCTACAGTTTAAACCTGATTTACTGGCAGCCAAATTAACTCCATTTAGTGAGTGCAGAGTTGACTTTTTAAAAAAAAAAATCCCCTTGAAAGATGTCAGGCTGACAACAGCAGTTTTTTTAATTACCTTGTCAAATGTTTAACACATTATTTGCCTAATTGTTCATGATAATCAGTCTCTTGCAAGCAGGGCAGTTCTTTGCAAAACCTGAAACAAAATGCAGCTTCCTCTAATACTTCCCCCCCCGCCCCCAATAAATACCACATATTTTTTTGCAAAATCTTTCATTCTAAAGTCAAAATAGTGGGACAACAGAAGGAATACTGTCATAGCCCTGAGACTCAGGAAATTTGAGTCAAGTGTGTCTGTTCCAGGAGAGATGTTGGCTGAAATCTCGAATAGGTTACTTAGCATGTATGTGCCTGAGCTGCAAGACTGTGAGCAAAGGGACAGGAGTAGTGGGTTCTTTGCAAGCCCTGGACTTTGCAATTGGCTGTGGGAGGAGAGGATTATTCTGCTCCAGACAAATTGCCCATGAGCATTTTTACAGCAGAGTCAAGCAGTAAAGCAGGTCGCTTTCCTCTAAAAGCATGGATTGAGTCTGCCTCTTCTTCCCCAAGGGATACAGACACGAGCACTTGCTCTCCTGGCAAAAAAAACTGCCTATGGAATTAGATCCTCCAAACTGTTCTAATGGGCTAGAAAATAAATTATTCAGGCTTCAGTGCATACATTTAGAATTGATCTTACAGTATGATAATCAAAGTAATCCCAAACAGCCCTGGATATATGCGTGTTGGTGGAGAAAATTAATCTGAAGTTAAAGCTACACACTTAAAATACTGCAAGAGAAATTGCCTCATTGTTCATGATAATGGTGCTGGTGCCTTTAAGTGGGTTTTTTATTGGTTTTATTACATGGAAAATGCATCTAATTGAGGCTTTTCATATTGTATCTGATTAGGATCTACCCATCATACTTCCTCTTTTAGCAAAAAAAAAAAATTCCTCGTATATTAAGAAATATGCTGGTAACAGAATCCAAGTGGATTCTGAAAAACCAATTCTTTTGCAGCTAAACTAACTTCTTGGAGGACTTTTCTCCCCTAGTCTCTACACATTTAAAGTAAAAGGGCTTTCTCAATCCCACTTGCATTAGTATGTTTCCCCCTCTAAATATGGAGTCAAAGTATACAGTGACAAATTCAACACCTAAGTACCAGTAGTAGCGATGTGAACGCTGTCCGGTGAATGTTCTTGTAACACTAGGCATACTTAAATTACTGTTCCTTTCAGCTAGACACACAGAGAGGTGGAAATGGAACACATGTATACGTGGACAGGATCAAAGGAATCAAGAGCCTTACACTGAAGAAGCAGCAGCATGTGTGCAAATGCAGAGGCCACGGTGCTCTGTATGAACACACGCAAACACAGAGTGTTACATTGTAGGAGGAAGGAGGGGCCACTTCTGGAAAACAACTTCAAACGCACTGGCAACTTCTGCAAAACACCTTCCAGCAGGTAGTTCATGGCTATCATCCTACTAAAGACCTCAGAGACAACCATCTGCACCACACTGCCTGCCAGGACGCAGGATAAATGGATTTGCAAGTGGTGTCCCACCACATGGATCAACACTTGGGATGAGCTCATGTGACATAAAGCAGTAGTATCGGCTCCGAGTAGCACAAGCTGCATTTCTTTCACTAGTCAGAGGTCTGAAATTTAACAAATATGCTATGATAGATGGAAGTTTAACAAAGGACGGTATAAAATATGATCCCTTTTTGCCTCTGATTTTAGACAGTTAAATGGAGTAGCAAATGGGGAACAAAGGGCATTTCTACCCTTAAGAGTACTGAGGCTAGAACTAAAGCCTACGTGCAAACCTCATCCAGAATGGCCATGATCTGAGCTGTGTCCTTTTAGCAAGAATTTAAAAAGAACTAGGAAAAAAATACTTGGGAAAAAGATTAGTTAGTAGGGACCATAGCCCTGGGAGTGAAGAGACTAAAACAGTAGCAGTCCATAAACACCAGCATGGGATGGGAAAGGTGACTAGAGGATCATTATTCATTCTTCTTAAGATTAAAAAGACAGAGGCTATTTCATCTGCAGGTTGAAAACCCATAAAGTACTTTTTCCACAAAACATTTAATTAAATTCTGGAACTCATTGCCACAGAGTTTTATGGATGTAAAAATATATGCAGGTTCAAAAAGGGATTACACAAATCAAATGAGGACAAGGTACCCTAATGTTTCTTAAAAGTGATATTTTACTTCCAGGCTTTGCAGGGGAAGACCTTAAACCATTAACTATTCAACCTCTTCTCTCTCAGACTTAGCAAATCAGGAGTAAGACCTGCCAGCCACTACACCTTTTGCAGTATAATGGCAGGGAAATCCTAGAATTTATTCCCAGGCATAGCAGACTCTTGTGTTAGCTAAATTAATAGGTAAACCAGAAACAGCACAGTGCTTATGCCCACTTTTTCAGTATGGCTTATGGAATTTGGGCAGCTGTCAGCAAATTCTCAGCTGTCATCACTTCAGAGCACTTTTAGCTGTGTCATAACTTGCATCAAAAAAAAAAAATCAATGAGAACGGGGCTTACAGATCCTCTAGGTCATTGCAAAACGTCTCCCTGATTTCCCACCCTAGGGAGTAAGCAGCCTTTTAAAGTTTGGCTGAGTGCAAGCATGTTCTTTCCACACCCCACGCTCCACCCACAACACCTGTAGCATGACACAGTGTGCAGCATTCAGCATCATTTCAAAGCAGATGTGATGCACCACCTTCCATGAGCCTGAACTTGATATCCTGCATGACGGGCAAACAACTGTTACACGAGCAGAGGTATCTGAGCGCTACCATCAGAACCTGCGTCTGCCTGCCGGCAGGACAGGCTGGGTTCATACCCTTACAGCCCCCTAAGGCCACTGCAGTCTTGTCACAGGTTAGAAGAAACACACGTCAACAGTTCATGTTGCTGCTTTTCTTCCTTTTAGTCCCTTCCCTCAGACAAACAGGCTGTTGTTTTAGGATATTCCACCCAGTGCATAAAAGCCTGACAAATCCCAACTGATTTTATCAAGCCTAGAAAGAGTCCTGTTTGTAGACTATGTGGGCAAAAAAACATCACAATAAAGGCATTTATTTTCATAGTGTCAGTAACGTAAACATGAAATGCTGCCTTTTCAGTTATCCTGGTGAGGACTGAGCCTTGGGAACTTAAGCCTTAAGAAATTCATTATTCTTTCCCAGTTGAGTTCCACCACTAAATCACAGTCTCATACAACTAAAGTAAATTCGGGGACAATTGAAGACGTCAAAAGACAGAATACCATGCTGACACCCTGCTAATGGAAAAGTGAATAAAGAGTCATTCAGTTAATCCCTGCTGGTTTATGAGTAGCATTCTCCTACACACTCGCTCCTCCAAATCATAGTTATCTATCAACTGCAGTTACAGAAGAACAGAACTACAACATTTATGAGTTAATACACCCAATCTAAAAAGCAGTGGCTTCCTTTCATGGGCTCAGAATTCACTGAAACACTGAGATGTGTGCTCAATTGCATCCTTATTCAGCAAAGCACTAAAAGCACATGCTTAATTGCCATTGGCTTTAATTAGCCACGTCTGTAGTACTCTTAATTGCCCCATGCTGCAAAGCTCTATCACTGAGGATGCAAAAACTTGCAGAAAGGTGAGAGTGACCTATTAAGGCAGCATTGCTGACAAAATATTAAACATGATCAAAGAATATTAAAAAATCATGATTATCAGTGTCACAAACATCTAATTTCGCAATTTGACTAAACTCTAATTCAAATTAAGGATTATGAGTAAAACAGGGAGTTAATGACAACACACTGAAACAGAGTAAATGCATGAGTTAGAAAAGTAAAAGGGATGAACTCACAACTACTCTTCGATTCTAGCTTCAGCTGCTGCTAAACTCAAAGTGTTACAGCTTTTTCACCTGCTCCTCAAAAATAATTTTCAAATCCACCTGGGATTACTGTAATGAAATGGATACAGTTGTAATGAGGAATACATGCATGAGGTCTGGAATCAGAATCCATCAAATGAAGTTAGTAAACCTTTTAACAGGGAAGCAGAGATGGAAGAAAACTGGGTGTGACCAGGAGTTCCCCTTCTGTCTCATCCTTCTAGTAATAAACACCTTTTCTAACTACTTTGTAGCATAAACTGGGAAAATACCAGATCTGGAGCTCTGGATGCAATTTTAGTCACCCGTTGTCACATACATAGCACTAAATACTGAAAGCAATAAAAGCAAACAAAATTTTAAAGTTTAGTCTTTTACACAACACAAAACCTGTGATTTCTGTAAAGGAGATTGCTGATGGAGAATTTTACCTGAATCATTTGCTGAGAGAAACTGAGGATAATGAGCCTCAAATAATGACTCCAGAGGCCACAGCTCAGTTCTTTGGTTTACAACAGAATTCTTGCATTAAAGTCCAGATTATTTGGTATCTTTAGTGCTTTTCTCTCCCCTAGAGGTACTGGATGAGCTTAGAGTAAGCAGCAGTGAAATAATAAGATGATAGGAGTAATATAAAAAGCAAAGATAAACACACAGGCCTCTTATGGAACACAAGGGTGGTCATTCTATTTCATATTACTCAAAAAGTTTTCAAAACATGTTGCAGCAGGCACGAACTGTAGAAAAATGAAATGAAAATCAACTCTATATTGCATGTTTAATCCATACAGAGGCAGGTAGACAGCACGAGGCTGGTTGCTATAGAAACATCCATAGTGAACACAGATCCTATAGTTGAAATGCAAAATTAGTCATGTATCTAGAAAAGAAAAGTGCTGATACTGTCAAATCTACCCTCTCCGCCTCCCCAGGCTAAAGCTGATACCCTCTCTCACAAAAGCTTTCAAAAAGTAAGAGTCTTGACTGCATAAACCAATCTTTGTTCAGAATATTTAATCATACAATCTCCCACTGGGCACAGTGGCAGAGGCTGAACTTAGTTCTGGAAGCTGAGTCAGATCACAAAAAGAGACTCTGGCTTCAAGTTCTGAAATCGAGAGCAGGTGGCCTTTAATAACATGTTTGGCTTTTTACATCTTGAGGCTGATTTTAAGAGCATCCTTTCTCAGGTCCAAAACTGGGCTGATGTGTTCTAATTGTGATTATGTTTAATTTCCCTGATGAAAACCTCTTGCAAGAGGAATTGTTCTTCTTTGCAAATGTACAGTCTACATGATAGAACATCTTCCCCAATTCCTCCAGTAGCGATGCAGCGACGCCACATTCTCTGCTTTCTGAAGTTACTCAGTGACAGTGTTAACAAGAATATATATAGGGTCACCCCCTAACACAGCTGACAGCGGAGGGCTGGAGGTGAGGGTCAGTGGGAACACCAGCAGTACAGCACTCCCATCCAATCCCACCCCAGATACTGTGTCTGCAACCTGCTCTCTCTGCCCAGGTGCTGCAAACACCCGAGGACAAACAAACACTCTGTATCACAGGAAATCCTTTCCACTGCTCTCCAAGTCTCTCTCAAAAAGCCACAGGACTCTTGGGTTGATTCCTGGCACACTCAACTTTCTTACTGAGGAGCTCGAGCCCTGCTCAAGAATTGCCCCCATCACGAGTAGAGACAGAAGGGTTTTGGGAAGCAGTAGGACTTTTACATAGGATCTCATTTCCTGAGGTTAAGCTTTTCATGGCGGCAGGGAGAATGACTGAATTTGTACACCACAACTGGCTTTTAACGAGAAGTCTCTGTCAGACAGTCCCATCAAGAAGCGGCTTATGGCCATAGGAAGGGTTTCTACCACATTCAATATTGATTCCCTGATCAATAACAGACCCGTGAGCAATAATCACGCCCTAAAGCCTCACATCACAAAGCTCATCTTCTTTCACTGAGCACCATCAGAAAGCTGAGCAAAACGCATTCTGAATCTTTTATGGGCTCTTTTTAATGGATTGTTAATAATATTTGTACAAGCAAACAAAGTATTTACTTCCATGGCAATTGCCTAATAATTCCATGTAAGCAGTCCCTTGTAACAAAACCAGCATTACGTCTGGAATAGCATCTCTCACTTCAATAGTTCAAATGCCTTGTCAAGAGAACTATTCTAATTGGGTAGGAGTACAAGAGAAAGCAAAGATTATTCCCTTGTTTTATGTTAGCAATTTTTAATGATTGTTTATTTATATTAGGCTTTGCTATGCAATAGCGCATCTGAGGCTATTTATACACAATTGTTCATATCCCAAGCTACCTCCAAGCATGGGCAGTATGCCATCAGTAATGAATGCCACCTCAAATAATCTCCTTTTCTGTGTTAGTTATCCCCAAAGGAAACATTGCAGTCCTTTCCTATACCAACCAAATATCTGCTATGGAAGCATTTTAGATGCTTTGGAATAAACACATTTAGTTAAACAGATCTCTGATCAGCAGCTTCACTGCACCTTACAGACTGAAGGGCCCACAGAATCCTCTGCCTTCACATTTTATTTTGCTTTTTCTGTTTCACAGATCTGTAGAAATGAGCTCAAAGACTATGACTTAAAATAGAGTGTAAACATTCCCTCTAGGACTATCCAAACAACAAGTTGACACTAAGGGCTCCCTCCAAGTACCCTTCTGGTCATGGAAGTACTGTTGATGCTTCTGAACCACAGAAGATTTCTCGACTAAACTTCATCTTCTTTTATCAAATGCCACAACACACAAAGACTGCAAATATTTCTTCTGACTTCAGGCCTATACCACCAGCATTTAGACATCTAGGGTGAGATTCAGGTCACCTAACTTTTGAAGTCAATGCTGTTAGTGGTGCCTAGAAATCCATGGGGTTAATCATAGCCTAAGCCTGACTTTGGTCAGCTGAAGTGCTCCCTAGGCACCATTAATGGCACTGACCAGAACTGCCCTGACTGCAACAGCAGCCCAGATCCCCTGAGTCAGGGGAACTCCTATCTCAGCCCAAATCCATCTGCTCAGACTCTCCTTTATTTGTCATTGGAAGGAAACAGGCATCCTCAAAGTTCACTCCAGCCCATTCTAGAACTGGCATCCAGGACAAATGACCCTTAGGGAAACCTACTCTATGCACTGACTGAAGGCTAACCAGAGCGAACAGCATACACATCATAAAATCCCTCCTTCACCCTGTTACCTAGAAGACAGAAGAGATGATTCCCTTTTCAAAGGTCAGGTTGTGAAGCTTCACAATCCTCCCTGAGGTAATTTGAAAATTAAATCATCTCTCCTCATTAATTAAAATTACATATAGCTTTTTTTATTCCTTGTGATAAAAGCGTGCTATTGCATAGATATTAAACCCCCATGTGTGTACAGATACAGAGAGCACGAAGAATCAAATTATCTCAGTTTAGCAAGTTCCTTCCAGTCAATAGTCATGGAAAGCATTCAGATACACTTACATTCTTGCCCTGCCCGTTACATGTATGGCTTAGTAGCTCTTAATAAAAGGGCATGACTGACATGAATTTATAGCTTTATTACTTTGCCCCTCAGGTTATAAATTCATGAAACAGTTGTGGTTTATTGCATTTTTATGTTTGTCAGTTTTATTTACACACTCTTTCTTGTCATTAGATGGGAAAAAGCTTTTGGGTTTCTGCAGATCCTCAATCATTCTGTGTCGGGGTCTGAAATGAGACGGAAACAAAGACTTCTGGCTCATCTAAAAATAAACGGTCATCTCAAACACTTTCTCAGCACATCCTTCCATCACAAAGTGCTGCTACATAAATATGACTTCATAAATTATATAACGTAAGTCTTTGCGTCCTCACAGCAGTTTACCAATAAATGTTCTGCAATACTTGCTTAAAAAACCCTAGACATAAAATCATTGCCAATGATGATAAATGATTACAGCTTAATAAGTCAGGCTGACAAAGCTGAAATGTCCACAGGGTGCATTGCAATTCAAATGCCATAGGTGAAAAAATAAAAAGCTTCCAAATATAAATGTTCCTGCCTTCAGCAAAGAGAGGGAATCTTGAGAAAGGCCTTGTGGCACCAGGCTGCATATTAATTCTAGGATGCCCCCTAAAACAAAACACTGGCATTTCATGTAAATTTAGAGAGCAAGAGAATAAATGAGCTTTAGAGCAGAGATGGGTGCAATGTATCTGTGCTTGATGGGACAGGTCTGACTAGTATAAAATCAAAGACAGACGTGGGAGCAGGACAGAAAAGAAAGTCAAACATTGAGAAGCGTAACTTTACCCAAACAGGAACAAGAAGATATTTTGGATAGCGAACCATATGCTTGGGTTAACTACAAAATTAGCTTCTCTGGACAGGAAAGTGGAAGGCAGCAATGGGACTATCAGGATGAAATCTCTCAAGTTCAGGCTAGAACTTGTTATTTGTGCATCGAGGGACAAGTCTTGTTTACTAACTCATCATGAGGCCACTTAGAGTGTGCAGCTGTACTGTATGGAACCTGCTCACAATTAATGGCCATAGTCACTTAGAAGATAAAGGGCTGATTTCAAATGTACAAAGAAAATGTCTCAAGATTACTTCAGCCATCTTCATTCCCATTCCATTAACCATTTAACAGGCAAAACACAATCAGAGGGGTAGAAAGCTCTCATCTTCAGCTGATGAAGGGAATCCTCAGGAGGAATTCAGTACAGTATTATTCCTGGCCTTTCTCCCTCTCCCAAGGGTGAGTGAGCATTACTTAACAAGTAAGAGCAAGACAAGTCTGCCAGGACAAAAACAACAAGAAAAAAGCATGTAATTTTCAGTCCACCTCCTCTCTCTAAGGGTGTGACTGGCCATTAAGAAAATACACTCTCACAAGAGGCAGGCATCAAAAGTAGACTGCTGAAAAAGGAGAAAGGGATATCAGGATGAATGAGTGTCCTCTAATGAAAGAAGAGAGATAAAGCTGAAAAACAGGAAGGAAAATCTTTTGGGTAAATAGCCTCTACTACTTAACTAGTTCCTTCTAGACTCAGTGATCTGGATCAACGTTCCCTCTCCATCCTTGACCTTCACCTTAAATATGCTATCTCAGTAATTTTTTTTATTCTACAGGAACTCTGCATACATGCCTAATTTGAAGACTTTCCATGTTTACTGAAGCAAATCTCTTTTCTGCTCAGTGACTGTGGTCTCTGATTTGCTTCTGGAGGGGGAAAGAAAGGATTGATGGGGGAAAGGAATACCAAGATTGCAGTCTTTAAGCCAAGGGTTGGCATGACACTGCCAGAGGGTGGCAATCCCAGAGGGAACACCAGGGATTGGAAACACTTTCCTAGAGGAAAGCTCTGGAGGAAAAGGCAGCATTCTCAGACATACTGTCTGCTTCCCTTTCACTGCAGCAGCACACAGAGAGCTGATGAAAATATGTCATTGTACTCCTTTACTTTAAGGGAAAAAGTTACCATTGGCAAGCTGCTGTCTGGGTAATTGCTTTCTTTTTGGTCTGATGAATCTGAGATTTGTTGTCAGCCTTCCAGGGGCAGTGAAAAGCTCATCTATTTTCTCCATTTTATCTGGATAAAATGGCCATGGGATTTGCTCTGTTGGGCAGCATTAGTGTGAATGATTATAAGGAAGTGCTAAAGCACCACCAAGACATGCATGGCACTACTAGGGCTGTTTATTAGCCCTCTCTAGCAAAAAAAATAGTTCCTATAAAGAGTAATTATCCCCAGTTGTAACCTTTAATAGCTATGGGCTGGTGCAAGCAGCTAGTTTCTGAAATACTTAAACAAATACTCCTGTCAGGACCTCCACGGAATTGTGATCCATGTATGACACTGTTCTCAGTGAGCTTAATGCTGCATCAAAGTCAGCACTCTTCAGGCTTCCTGTGTAAAATATCATCTTGCTCTGCCAAGCCCAAGGAAAGCAGAGTCCACCTTACCCCAACAGCTTTGTAAGTACAATTATGCACATTCTATGCGCTTACACAAACTCACACGTTAGAAGAGACAGAGTAGAAGAGGTTTTAGAGAGAAGTGGAAATCGCTTGCCCTGCAGTGAAACCCTCTCCTTCAGAAGTGCATTCCCAGCCATTACTGCCACTGAAAGCAGTTCTCATTTGGGAGAGGTCTGAGTCTGGCACACTGGCTTTCACTCAGTACAGAAGCCCAGCAGAGGCTTCCAGGCAATATAACATCATTCAGCCTGAAGAGGAAAACCCTGGCCCAGGCAGGAATCCTACTACTTTGTTTGACTCTAAACAGATTCAAAGTCAAGCTCTTTCTCTTTAAACCCAAACAAACCAGGGGCAAGCAGGCAGTGAGCCTGAAACAGCTACAAGCAGCTAATTGACCCTCAAAACTCCAGTGATGCTGGTGGCTCAACAGCACTTGGCACTTAGTATATTGACACACTTTGTGGCTCCCCCCTAAAAGGACTTTTGACAATTAAAACTTCAGGCTTCCCACACAATTAAATTGACAAAATAAGCATATCCTTACCGTAAAGTCAGTTAGAAACAGGAAAATAACTCAGATAAAGGGGACAAGAGGCTCACAGTGAAACTTTCATGTCTCCTACCCAAGGGCAGCTCCTGGTAAGTCAGGTTTATTACAGACACAATCTACTCACAATAAAAGTTTGCTACAGGGCAAGAAAGCCAACAGCAGAGAAATATTTCTCTCTGCAAAGCATCTGCTTCCTGAGTTTATTGCTGTTGCCATCTTGAACTGCAGAATTAAATAGTGGCAATATTTGTATGAAAAGGAGAAATGCTCAGCATTGCCAATGAGAAATGGTTCTCCTCTCTTGACATCACCCTCCAATTGCTCTCCTTTGTAAAATGGACCCTCAAAGGTTACAGCAGGAAGAGAGAGCCCAACATTTCTCCAAGTGCCTCTCAACGTATCGATATATTCATCAGCCCTTCACAGAAGCTAAGGCAGAAGCACTTGGATGTAGGGTTAAAGAGGTGCCAAACCCTTTTGCTAATCAAGGTACCACCTTTTGTAAGGCAATGGCCATAGGGAAGTGGGAGGCTGTTCCAGCTCTGCAGCTGGAGTGCTGACCAAAAGCACTTGTTGCCTGTCCCCAGGCCTTAAGGTCATTATCTCTGAGCTGCTCTGGGACATTACAAGGACTGTTTCACTGCATCCTGTCCAATATTCGGTCCCAGCCATTAAACTGCACCTCCATAAAGGCTCACCACAGTCTGTTCCTGATGGCACTGGCTTATAGGAAGGCTCACACTTGGGGACCACAATGGCTTACCACCACCTGTCCCACAGCAAACAGATTGATGCAAGGGCAGCCAAAGTTCTTCTAGCATAAACTGGGAGGAAAATATCAGCCAAGCAGAAGATAGAGTCTGCAGCAATTCCAGCCTCAACTGGCCCATCTGAAACAATCCAGCATGTGCAGCTCTGAAAACATGACATCTATGTGATACCAGATGGGCACAGAGAGAGGGAAGAACCACTTACACATAATGCTCTGCACCAAGACATGCCCTCCACCTTTCTGATGTCAGAGCATTTTTTACAAGCATGCTATTCACAGCTAAATTCCACACAAGTGCTGCTCACGCCTTCCGACCCCACAGTGTCTTCTGCGGGCCAACTGCAGATGAGGAGTTTGTGAAAGCCTTTTTGCATTCACACACTGTTCCCTGCTTAGATTTAGTGAAAAGCTGCCAAGGTGGCAGGACTAATAGAGATACAAAACGCAAGGTTTAGAGCTCACTAGGTAGACTTTGGTCAATGAAACGTCTCTTGCCTGGGTCTGCAGCTGCTCTATAATGAGTATGTGATAGGATTTGAACATGCCCTGGAAAGCGTATCAAATCCTGATCTGCTACTGATGGTCTCTGCTGTCTGTGTAATAATGGGGCAAACCTGCAGCCACAGAGCAGATGAGAAAGAAATAAACTAGTTTAAGTCTGTCTGGTCTGCAGAACACATTGGATAAAGCCACTTGTGATACAATAGGAGTTAAGGGAAAGGAAAAAGAATTGTTAAAAAGAAGCAAAAGAAAAAAAGTACAAAACCGAAAGAGAAAAAGCTACATGTCCTCAAACATGCTCATTCACATGCACATGATATGTAACTCCTACCCCTAAGCAGGCATTCACTGTCCAAATCGCTGATGTAATTTATACTATTTCAATTGCCTAAAGATATGAGTCATGAGACAGTCAAACCCAGCTCCTACAAAACAGCAGCTATGCAAACATGACAAACCTTTTCCTACATGGTTTATCTCCCCTTCCCACCCAATGTGTAGGGTATATAGCATGTAGTAACACAGAAAAGCAAAATACAGACCCTTTAACTGTTTTCAATTAAAAGAACTATTGGCAATTCCACACAACTTGCTAACTTTCTGCACATAAGCCAGAAACAAGTCAGCAGAGCATTTGCAGCAAGCTCAATGGTTTGGAAAATTTGGTCAACTCATACTATCACACTCTGTAAATGAGAAGAGTCTGAAACAGTAAGAGACTCTCTCCAGGGGGAGGAGCAGCAGCAACAGGAAGTGCAATGAAGCTAAAATAATCAAATCCCCTTTTTCTGTTTTTAAATTCCACTTTGCGAGATTGCTTGTGAAGAATATCAATCCAAAACAGAGACCCAATTTATAAAGCTGAGCATAAAAGCAACACCGTGGCTGGCTATTGACACAAGTTTTTTCTTTTAAACGACTCCTATGTGGATTATCCCCATCATTTGTACAAAAAGAAAGAAAGAGGCAGTTCTCTCTCCTTTCCCGCACTGTCTTCTCGAGCTGTTCCAAAGCAGGTGTAAAAACCTGACAGACATAAATAGCATATCTGAGCCGGCCAGGGAGAGCAAGTACGAATGAACCTTTTCGGTGCTTTTCACCAACTCTGCCTCCAGCTGAATTACTGAATTACAGAAAGAGCAAGGGAGGAAAAGGCCACATTGCCACTCTCGGGTCTCTTTTGTATCATGCTGCACAAGCTTCTAGCAGAGGCCTTGGTTCTGACTGGCATGGCAAGACTGACATGCTTACAGAAATTTTTACTGTCAAATTTTATTACAGAGATTAAACATGGTTTTTAAAGACGGATGTTAGGAGCACACCCTTTTGCACATGGGGGTGTCCTTACCCAGTGCCACACTTCCTGCCCTCCTTATGGCCCAAGTGCTATTCCCAAACTTCCTCTGATTTCCAAGAGTTCTGGTTCAGGTTCCCATACATTTAACCTTAGCAATGGTTTTATGGTCCTAACAACACTGTGTAGTATTTTCAAAGCAACCTTTTAGAAAATAAAAGGACGACACCGAAAACAAATTTCGTAGTTCTGAACAAAACTGCTAGGGGGCCTTTCCTTCTTCCCCCTGCCATTGCAGACATTTTCACTGGTAGGGCTGTTTTTCAGATGTAAAAACATTTCCAGATAAGTGAACTGAGACAGACTCCCCTGAAGTTTTTTATGGTGAGTACTCCCACCATCACACAAATTCTTGTCATTTTTGAATTCAAAACCTACTTGCACATAAATACGCTGTGTTTCAGTGCTTTATGACTATTTACTGCTTGCTATAAAAGTGGACAGGCCCAGAAGGCTGCTGTGCTTCACCACTGCAGGGCAGAGTCTGGTCAGCCTTGGTCTACCCTCTCTTTTTGTTGAGGGAGGCAGAAAGTAAGAAATAAATATGTGGTTTTATTCCTATTTAGTTTTTCACTATTGTTGATCCTATTTCTTATTTTATTTCCCTCCTGGGAAAAGTACAATTCAGTAAGGAAGGCCACAAGGGCTCTTCACTTTGTTGCCACAACAATGGCATTAAAAAAATACTAAAAAAAACCCCAACAAAACTGTCAGCTTGCAGAATATTACATGAAAACACAATGGCAACAGAACTCACCAAAATTAGAGCTGAGGTGCAGCTTTTCTCTGCACACCCAGTTTTGCCACCTAGTGTTTCCAGAGACAGGCACCAGTGTCACTGAGCTGTGAACTTCAAAGACTGCAGCTTTACATGAAGAAAGGTGTAACAGCTGAGAGAGTCAAAGGTCCTTTCACAGACTTGGAAAAGCCCTCCGCCATTCAGTAAATGCCATGCCCTCAAAAACCCTCTGATGGTAGATTATGGAAACCAGCAAGCATGAAATCACTGTGATATCTTTCAACACTTAACATACAAATATAGGAAAAAATCCAGATGAAGGGGGACAATAAGCAAGAGAAAATGTGTAGGACATCAAAAACACGAACTTGAACCATATGTGTGTGCATATGGGCAAAAGAAAAAATATATACAAAGCAGCCAAGACATTCCACAGTATAAATCATGCAGCTCCATGGACTTAATCAAATTTAGGTCTGGCACTGTTGTTTGTGAGCTTCCCTCTGCTAAAGGCTTCTGTTCCAGGCCCTTACCTTTTCCCTTGCCCACCTAAGTCAGAAGTTCCCAGCTGTACAAATGAGCTTTCCTGGCCATGTCCTTCCTGTTTCCCTCCCCTCTGCAAACACAGCTGTCACCTCTTGGCTGTTCTGCATCCCGTCCGATTATTTCACCCCATCTGCATCTTCCTTACAGCATTGCTCAGTTCCCCCTTACCTGTTAGAAAAGGAGAAAGGAAAAAAAAAAAAAAAAAAGAGGGGGGGAGGGGGAGAGGAAGGCCAAAACAAACCACAAACCCTTGCATTGTATTTCACTGCCTTACCTAAAATCTTATTCATCCTTCCCCATTTTGGACAACAGCAATTCTTAAAAATCTGATTACACCTTTCACATGAATCATCTTCTCAAAGGATTTGTAATGATGGTATACCAGAGATGGATGTTTATTTGTTGCTATACTTCTCAAAATCCCTTTGTCCCAGTATGTGACAGGGTCTTCATCGAGTAATCCTCCAAGTCATACACCTAGGGAACACTGTCTGTCAGAATTACAAAGGAACTCAATGGAAGCTGACAGCATGTGTCCTCCTAAAAATCTCCAACATTTGTCATCCATCAAATTGTAAAGCCAAAGGGTTGGCAAGCAAATGCAAAAGATGAAACTTCTGCTCTTCATAGCAATCACATATGATGTAAAGGACTGCTCGCCCTGAAATCCACATTTCTGGGATTTCAGAGCAATCAGCCCACTGTAGCTGTTCAATGATATATTGTGATAAAACACTGCTCTAGACTCCCTTGCACTGCCCAAAAGACCACCTGCAGATGAACACATAACTCAAGAGATCTACCAACAAGTCTGGTCATGCTTACACAACTGGCTGTTTTGGCATTTGATGGGCAAGGGTGCTCAGGATTAAAATCCTCACATCCCTCTTTTCTTGCTCATCAAGTTTCTCTACTTCTCATGGTTTCATCTGTCTGAATTTATCTGGAAGAAAACTGTTCAGCAGGAAGGTCAGGAGAGCAAAGAGGCAAATCAATCTAAGCCTGAAAGATCAACACATTCACAACACCATTCTGTGTGCTGTGCCCTTCTTGATCCATGCTGTAACTCCAGCTTTTATAATGCAAAACAGATGACCTTACTTCTATAAAAGCCCCTTTTCTATTAATTATTCACCTATTGAAATTAGAAGTTACTCTACTCATACAGTAAAGAAATCACATGTGTTATAACACCACCTCCCTGCTAAACTAACGACTCCTCAATAAAGCAGGTATCTGCCATTTGGTTACAAGATACTTGATTACCTGGGGTAAGCCCAAGGGGTTAAAAATACTGGCTACAGGTACTTGTCTGTTCTGAAGTGTATGTCTCAAGTCTTTTAATAATTTCCAGTAGCTGACATAATTACAGTGGATGCAAAGGTTTAACCCCATGCCTGCCTAATGACTTCAGTATCCCAAGATGTTACATCTCCAGGAAATGATGAAAGCAGTTGTGTTATTTGAGTGGAAAGGTTTAAGTAATTGCAGAACATGATGGGACAAGGGAGCAGTGACCATGTGTCATCAGACTGTTGGCACCATACAACAATAACTAGACACGTAAAGGGATAGAGAATGCTGGAGGATTAGAAACAAATTTCCCTAATCAGCTTAGTCTTGTAGCATTCGCTCAGGGACTTGAAGAAATTAAAAACTGGGATTGTGTTTCATGAGAAACAGAGGTAAGCACACAGGTATCCTGCTGACATTTTCTACATGCAACCTATTGCCTTTTGGAAGGGTTCAAGCCCTGGATCCTTTTCTCAAACAAGCAGCTAATAGCACTGGATGTCTCAGTAAGAGTTTCAGAGCATAAACAAGAAATACAGATTTGCAAACAACAGGATTATAGCAGAGAAGGAAGCCCAAACATATTTTGATGCTAAATCAAAGAATAGCAGGGAAGGAAAGTCTCAGACCCAGCGCTCCAATAATATTTCTACTACAGTCCGCAAAGAGCCCTCCAAGTCATTCTGTGAAAATGAAATACCACTGTTGTTTTGTGGTTTTGTGGGGGTTTGTTGTTGTTTAAACAGAATGTTTATGAAATGTTTTTGAATTGCTATTGCTCATTGTGGGATGTTTACATTTTCCTGCAGTGCAGTATGGGATGCGCTTATTCACAGATGCACAAGCTACATAGCTTGCTATGCAGTAAGACACCACATTAATTACCAGCCTCAGCTCCCTGTCTCTGCGCTACAGGTGCTGGCAGTAACTTTAGCTGAGGGCAATGAGCCTGATGTAGGGCAACCAATGAACATGTACGCATAGCACAGTATAGCAATACACCTCACTCCTCAATCTTTCTATAGGTAAGCAAAAGAAACATGAATTTTAATGCTGTGACCCTATTTCAAGCCTGCAACTCTTATGGAGGCAATGCTGCTTCTGCAATCACGGTCAGCACTGCATCAAAACCACTGCAGTAGAAGGATTCCTGTAACAGTGCAAGAAAACTAGGGGACGAAATGTATCTTCCACAGAAATCGCATCTTTATTAACCGGAAGGAATCCATGAGTAGCTGTGATGTTTCAAAGGCACTTGCTAAATAATTAGATGAAGCTTTGTAGGATAACAGATTTCTTCAGGAGACCAGCCCCAGCACTGTGACAGCAGCCCCAGGTTTACATCACAGCACACCAATACAAGTAAGCACAGTTGCAGAATACCACCAACATGCCAGGACTACTCCAAACATCCAGTGACTAGAATCTCCAGTGTATTTTTATTGCCTTTGTAATCACCAACTCTATAAAAACTTCCCGAGAACAAACAAACTGAAATAAGCCACGTGCATCGCATGCAAGATTCGTATTACTGCACTCATTTGGCAAAGGAAAAAGACAGGAAGACAGAGTAGAAGAGATAGAAATGAGCACTCGGCTCTCTTGAATCCTACTCTGGTATCTTGTCTACATGGCTTTTCTGCTCTCAAGAACTGTAGCTTTCTCAGCATGAAACAGGCTTCCTCCATCCCACTCTGGGCTGGGTAAAGATCTGCACAGTACAAACCTGAGGGAGTAAAATCAACTGCTAAAATCCTTTTGCCAATGAAGATTGTGTAAGCCCAAGATAACATTATGTTGCAGGGGTTTGCCAGCTATTAAATGGCAGAAAGCTGAACGGGCAGGAAGCTAGTTAAACTGCCACTGATGATGCTGAACATTGATTTTTTCACTAAATTGTTGTCCACACAAACCCCAGTATAGACATTCCTGAATTGGTTTAAAATTGACTTATAATGATTTAGCCTATGTTGACTCTCTATTGACTGGGGTTGTGGCCATAGTGGGGGGTGGGGAAAGGTATTTGTATCAGAATACAGCAACATGTCCTGTGAAACATCTTAACAAGAAGAACAAGGTTGTCCAATACATGCTCTTAACAACATCAAGGTTTGAAGATTTGTCCAAGACAAGATATAAAGCCAAGGGGATGCCGATCTAATTGCAATAAAGTCAGAGATATTATTTAAAGGAAAGTAACTCACTTCATCTGGAAGTTACTTCTCCTCAGCTAAAGCAGGGAAGCCAAACGTGCAACTCTCAGCCCCAGCTGTTTGCTTTGGTTTGTTCGTTTTGTTCCGAATTTACTGGATAATCAGTGTTTGTGCTGGCAGCTAACATACTCAGACAAAGGACAGGGCTTTGTAAAATAGCCTGTTCTGACTATTCCAAGTGCTGAGCCACCAGGAAACACTAATGCTGACTTAATGTGTTTTGAATGGCAGTCAACCCACAAGGCATGGAAGTCCAGTTGTATCGTAACATAACACCAAAGCCAACTTCACAACTCGCTTCCAAAGTGAGGGCAGTCACCAGAAAAGATCCTTAGGCTCACATCAGGCTACACAACAACCTCAGTGCCGGCACTAGACTCCAATCAACCGTTCAGCATGGGAATGGCACCTGGACTGCTCGCTCCTGGGAGGTGGTTCAAAAGCCACAGGTCTCCTGTCGAGTCCTGTAGCAACATAAACCACTTCCATACTGGTTGTGGAGCATCAGAAGAGGGCTGCGTATCAATCTAAGGTGGCTTAAGCAGAACCCCACTTCACTGGAATCAGAGCTGGAATATCTGCATTCCTAAAGGGAGGTGAACCTAACAAAGCCCCTCTTTACTGCACAGGTGACCGAGCACTGGAGCAGACTGCCCAGAGAGGGCATAGAGTGTACCTCGCTGGAGATACTCAAGAATCACCTGGATGCAATCCTGTGCAATGTGCTCTAGGATGACCCTGCTTGAGCTGGGAGATTCGACCAGATGGCCCACTGTGGTCCCTTCCAACCTGACCCATTCTGTGATCATGGATCCGTGTAAGTTTACCAGCTGATAGACATGCTCCATGCTGAAAACTATACTGAAAGGAAAAAAAATAGGCACTTTCCTTTTGACAGTGGTAAAACCATTACAAACCTAGGTCTTGACACAGGCCCAGCCATTCAAGTTTGCTCATTTCTTTTTGACTTTGAAATATCCTCTATACAGATCTATTTGCCTTTGCAATTGCAGATGCAAAATTAAAATCTTCTTCCCCTTCCCTGGACAATCATTTTTTTCCTCTACACACAGTTTATGGGAGCTCATTCTTTGGTATTTTTTTAATAACTTGTGTTGTGTCTGGCGCTTTGGGGAGTGCCTGTGACAGAAAGCACTTTATTACTTCTCTGTTTGAGTTTACTGCAGAGTGCTCGCCAGGCCCTATCCCTGAAAGGACATAGCTAGGCAGCAATCTAATCAAGCAGTGATTGAAAAATTAAAGGCAGCAGTGATTAATATGGATTTAAGACTTCTTTTGTTTGAATGGGTTTTAGCTAGAGAACACAGCAGTCGGGCTTTCTATTTTTTTTCCCCTCTGAAAGAGTTAGAAGGATGAGAAGGGGAACACAAAGGAAACCTCTTTAAGCAGATAATTTCTCTCCTTTTAGTATTCAAATAAAAGCCAAGGGAAGAGGTTACACACAGCGCATATTATTATCCTTAGGTAAATAACCAAGTGTAATTTCAGCAATCACAAGCACACCTCTGTGTATAAACAAAGATCCAGCCATAGAAACTCAGTTTGGACCAGCACCAGAAGGCAAAAATTTCTGCCCAAGACACAAACAAATTTTGGCATTGAATCATTAGTATGGCTTGTGATGAAATAGGTACCTTTGAGGAACCATGAGCACACTCTAAACACACATGGAGTGTTTTACATTTAAAACAGATGAACTACGATCTTTGAAAGCTGCTAAGAAACAATGCAGGAATAACCTGCTAGACAGTCACATAAAATGCACCTGAAGGTCCAGCAACAGAAGCAGTGTCCATATCTCTGATTAGAGGAGGAGGGATTTATATAAATATTGTTTATATATAGAGATATATATTATCTTGCAGAAATTTGGATATGCATTCGCATGCCTTGCACATTCTGCAACCATTTACAACATAAAAAGAGCTGGAATATACCACCATGGTTTGAATCAGATTTCAGATCAAGTCTGTGTGTGGTAAAACATCTGCATCAGTCAACTCAGCTGAGGTTGTAGAGATGCCAGAACTTTGACCAAACCATTTTGTATTGCTCTCATTTACAAGTTACTACTGCAAACCTATAGAGTCAATTCATATTAATCTGGCTCAAAGTTATTATGTTTAACTGATTGTAAACAACTTTGGGTATGCACTTCAATTTAAATAATTTATAGCATTTTAGATCACCTGAGAAATACCCACAAGCCAGGATAAGAATGGCCAGGAAAATTTGCTTCTGCTTAATCAAAAACACTTAGAAAAGTTTTAGCCAAACTCACATAAGTTGCGTATGATTTCTTCCCTGCAACAAGTGACTCCTGTCCAGGCATCTTTGCAAAAACATTAGACATGCCTCATCTTTCATAAAGCCTTGAAAAAATTAAAAAGACACCACAAAAAGCCTAGGCAAACAAAGAAGATTATTTGTGGAATATTAACCTTGTTATAATAAAAGCCTTTTCTGAAAAAGGATTACCAGAGCTTCAACTAATAGACTTACTTTTTCCCAAAATACTTATTTTTCCCTTTTCCTTTTGTCATACTTGGCCAGAGGAGATGATCCACATTTTGCCTATGCCTCTTGTCCCCACAAAGAAGAACACCTTCGTAAGAAGTTGCTTAAGAAGAAACTCTAAAGCCCATACTCAAAGCACTTAGGTTAATTTAAAATAAAAGTTACCTAAAAAATAGCTGTGGAGAGAAGAATGTTTGGATGCAATTTCAGATGATTTTGGCTAACTAACAGCTATATAATGGTCTGGTTCCCAAAGGATTCATATAATTTAAGTATAGGGTGTCTGAAAGCAAGTGAGTGCTGGAAGGCGGATACCCAACAATCCAATCCCACAAGCCCCTAGGCACAAGCATAACTGTATTATAAAGTAGCTCTGCCAAAAGCGAAAACAATTAAAAAACAATGCATACTTTATTGCTTACAGGGAAGAAAGTGGTTTCATTGTTTGTGCTTATCCACACCAGTAAACGTCAAATAAAACAGATCAATGAACGCTGCTTGGAAATACAGTTGTGAGATCCTGCCATGTCACGCATGTACCTGAGACATTACACAGTCAGAACCAACACTTTGCCAGTTCATTGGCAAGAGAGCTCCAATCTCATCAGCCTTCTTTAACTTTTTTGTTAAAACTGTCAAATGAACACTTTTAACATCAAGGACAGCTGTGAACTGAAATGCTGGAGGAACCCAGACAAGGGTAAAGAACCCTTTCTGAGAGTGCTGAGATTTCTTTTCTCTTCCACACCCAAGTGTCCAATGAGAGGCTGAAGTAAAACAAAGTCTGTTTGTGCTCCGTATGGTTAAGGTTAGTCCAAACAAAAACTCCAAAATGCAAGACTGAAACACAACTTCATCACACAAAGGATTCTGATGGAGACTGAGAAGACACAGGGCTAAGGCAAACAGAGTCACTGTCTACAGAATAAAAAGTACAAAGAACAATCTACTGTAGAGCAGCAGAAAAGTAGTAATCACAGTGATGTCCCGGATTTTCTTTGATCCCTTTAGCCAAAGGAAGTCTACCGGGCCAGTGTTTTTCAGAGTGGCCTCAGGTTTTGTGCAGTATCAATGCTTTCCAGCTTCATAAATGCCAAGCACTTCAGCTGCTGTCCAGAGAGGCTCCACACGATCAGCATCTCTGAAAATCTTGGAAAATGTATGCCTCGTAATACAAGACACTTCAGAAAATGCTGGACTGTACTACTCTGCACGTCAGTCTCTCCACATGCAAACTGAGCATGAAAATATTATCCCACCACAAAGGAGTAGCAAACAGCTTCCTTGCTGTTTGCAAAGCTCTTTTGAAAGGGGAGAATAATCAACACTATAAAAAAGAAAAACCATCATCACTGGTGCACAGTTGCCTCACTGCTATCCAGCCCACTTTCAGCACCTCTAGGGACTGGCTGTTTCTAACAAATGGTTCAAAATCACGAATGGCCAAAAAAGAAACCTAAAGAGAACAATGGAAGACGTGTATCTGGTTGAGAGAGAACCATAAACACTTTAAAGGAAACCCAAGTTCCTACTATTGCCACTCCAAAGACGTAGCTGCCTTACAAATATGCAGCAGCAATTTGCCAGCAAGTGTAGAAATTTCTTTTTGCTGCTGAATCACAAAGGTTTGGAGAACTTCTAGGGCACTTAATTTCCTGGCAAATCACTTGAACCAGTTACCTACAGAGCACTGCCTCCACAGCTTCTGACATGCAGCAACTCCACAGGTCTGCTCTCACACACAGCAACAGACCTCACGCTGAAGCACTGCAGATTTATTCCTTTATTTTTCTGCAGCCAACTTTTACTATTGAAGAAATTTTTTTTAACCATCACTTCCACTTTCCACTTTGGTTCTCAGGGCATGAGCCCAGGCAGCACGGACTGTCTGACACGATGCTATCGGTGTCTGTCTTACCGTCCCACTACACAGCAGAGTTCACTGGGCACACGCTGGGTCTGTCGACCCGGCAGCGACTCCATCGCTCTTCAGCACAGCCCTGCCAAGCGGCTTGCAGAGCTGATGTGTCCTCCCTGCCTCCTCCTGCCTTTCTCCGTGCTTTGCTCCAAACAATTCCTTTGCTTCCTGCTGCCAAACAACCTTCCCCAGCCCCCAGGGGCTCAAAGGAGGAGCCATGTGGCTCATTCCCAGCCCAGCATCCCCCATTACTGCTCCAGTATGAAAAACTACAGCTAGTGTAGGGCGTAAATTGTTACTATCACTCCCCTTCTCTCAGAAACCAGGCACTGCCAATACCAGACTGCTGTGCTTCATGTATAATTCATCATCAGTTCCTTAATGTGCAAAGCTCTCCACCGCAGCTCTTTTCTCTGCATTAAAGTTATCTCTGGAGGGGAAAAAAGGTGTCCGTGCAACTTCTGCTTGAAATATTAAGAGTACACCTGAATTTCAAAGTGTCGGTTGGCTTCTTTAATTTACCATAAAAACAAAAGCATCAGTAGCATCCCCATGAGGGGACACAGCCACAGCAGGTCATAGGGATATTAGGCCAAGCTCTTCCATAGGAAAGCAGTGGGTATACCGACTGCCGTTTAACTCTGCTAAAAAGCCAAAATCCTTCAGAAAAGCCCTAAGTCTCAGTCTTTGCTGTCAAGATGCACAGTGCAAAGGAGAGAGAGCAATGTACTCCTAGCAGCCTGCTTTGTGTTTTTCCCAAGGCTCCATGAAACAATGTCACCATGCAGAGTTACTGCACAAAGACCCTCATGACCTCCTAACTACTTTTAGCCTTCCCTAGAGTCTCAGACTGCTTTTGGACTCGTGCTAACAGCTTTCTTCAACCAGCCTGTTCCTCCCCAGCCAAACAGCACAGGACGACCTTCATGCCTACCTCCACATGCACAGTCTTCCCCTTCCCTTAACTGCAAAAGTCTGAAGCTTTCTCCTCTTCTTCATCCAACACCTCCTCCACATCTTTTGTTCAAACAAATTTTCCCCAAAAGTACTACGTATTCCATCCCTCCTTCTAGACGCTGCAGAAAATGTGAGGTTGTGGGGTGATGAGAAAGGGGCAGCTTTGCTAAATCCTCTCTAACCTACACCTCACACCTTTAAATTTCCATCACTCCAGGATGAGCACATAATATATTAAACTATTTATGACTGTATTGTTCACCATAGATAATACTGCACATGTCTTGCCAGCTGCTGGCAGAAAACCATTCCTGGCTAGGATCTATGGCCTCTGGTACCCAGCTGGACAGACCAGTGGTTAATACAATGGCTCTTCCAGCTGCTAAAATCTAGTAGCACCAACACCTCTCTGCAAAGAGCATTAGACTCACACAGACCCATTGAAGCTGCCTCTTCGTGCCACCCTGTTGCAGCGGCAGAGTCAAGTCAGAGACTCCAGCTGGAGACGCAGGGATCAGAAACCACTGGCAGTGGAGAGAGTGAAGGTGTAAACAAAGGACCCCATAAAACACACCAGTGCTTCTACTCCTCTCTGATTCGACCAGTAAGGACTAGAAACTGGTTCACTTTCAGCAGTGCAAACTTCTAACTGCTCTTCTCCAGTCTCTTAATCTGCCCTGGTTCAACCTCCTTCCTTTGCAATTGTACAGCTGGATCATTTTAGCTCACACCTGACTTTAATATTGATGGGTTTATTGGTGTCAGCTGAGGGCAAGAAGCAAGGCTCTTCCAAAGCTAAGGCAATTTTTCTGCCTCTGCCTACATTTTATACAGTCTGTTCCACATTTTCCCTGCAGCAAATAACTGTAAGAAATGTTCACACAACAGAGTGCGGAAAAAAAAAAAAAAGCCCAACATGAAAAAGTAACATGACATCTATTTCTACGTTAATGAAACAATTACTGACTAATAGGAAGCAAACAAACCAAGCAGGACACAAACACAGGGCAACATTTTCTAATAAAGCTTCCTGCTCACTCAAGTGACAAAGACATGTGTGGCTATTTCCCTTCAGAGGGGTAAAACAAACACTTTCAGTAGGCTGTAAAAGAGTTCACTAGTTTGTGAGATTTTGCCCTTGTTCGGGTATTTCTAACTCAGGCCATAGTTACAGTTCAGTTTTATGTCCAGAAGTGGGTGGCATATGCAAGAGTTTACTGCCTTCTTCCCTCCACAACAACTCAGCAAATTCAAGTGGGAGGGAGCAGACAAGAGCCTAAAAAAGAGCCAAGGTCTCTTCCCCTTAGAGGGTTTGAGAGAGGACCTCCAGCTGCTGTAGTGAGCCGTAAAGGGACACAGCTCCCCCAACGCACAGAAGTGCTGCAGGGCTGTGCTACTCCTGAGAGCAGGGGTTTTGCTTCCTATCTTTGCTTAAACCATTTTGGTACCAAGAAGGAACCTCAAGTGAAAACATGACCTTTCTGCCTGGCTGCAGCAGGGTCTCTTCCTTTCCCAAACAACAAAAACCACATACCGTATAATCCAGCGCTGGACTTCTCCGTTTCCTACTGCTTATTTGCCTCCAGGTCTGCTTCTTCCCCCTCTGCAGGGAATGGGAAGCCCAGACACTCCTCTGGCCTCCAGCACAATAACCACGTATTAAGCACCCCTAGTCCTACCCATCTCTCGTTAATCTTCCTGACTGGTTTTACTCTTCCTCTTCTTACATTTTCCCTTGCAGCTTCTCATAGTCTGTAGCTTCGAAGTCTGCACCTCCACCCTTCCCCTGGCACTCCCTTCTTCCTTGGTAATTTGTAGTCCCTTGGTTTCATCAGCTAACTGGTTCCAGCTGGGGCCAATAACAAGGCCCCATCCTTAACCATTTCTGGTACACCATGCTCTCCATTCAGTAAGCTCAGCACAGAAAACAACACTGGGATTTGATTCATCTTATTATAAATACAGGAAAGAGAGCCTTCTGAGACTTGGACCAAATTTACACAGTCATGACCCATCACCAGCTTAAAGCTCAGAAGAAATAGTGCAGTCCTCTGTTTTAAGCTGACAAGAAGGATCTGGAGAGCATGTCAGATGAGGAACACCTGAGGGAGTTGGGGTGGTTCAGCCTGGAGAAAAGGAGGCTCTCTACAACCACCTGAAAGAAGTTTGCAACCAGGTGGGGTCTCTTCTCCCAGATAACAAGTGACAGAACAAGAGGAACCAAGGGAGATTTAGAATAGATATTAGGAAAAAATTCTTCACTGAAAGAGTTATCTAGCACTGGAACAGGCTGCCCAGGGAAGTGGTTGAGCCACCATCCCTGGAGGTACTTATAAGACCTGTAGATGTGGTGCTTAGGGACATGGTTTAGTGGTGGACTTGTCAGTGCGGGGTTAATGGTTGGACTCAATGATCTTAAGGGTCTTTTCTGACTTTAATGGTTCTATGATGCTATAAAAGTCATATACACTTGCATGAGGTACAGCAATATTTGAGAGGCTGGCCCTGCTGCACAGAGCTGTGCCAGGCATGGGAATGAGCAGATGGGAAGAGTTTGACACTTTGGACCCACAGGGCTTTCCAAAATAACTGGTTTCTTTTGCTCCCAGCCATCCTGCATCTGAAGGATGGAGATGCCAGCTAGAAAGGTCTGCAGGAAACAAAAATTATATTGTTTTACAGACAGATGGTCAAAGCCTGGGACTGGGTCTAGGCTGAGCATATGGTCCCCATAGCACATGTAAGAACCAGCTACAGCCTAGAGGGACAAAGGTAACTTAATCCAGAATAAGAATACTGTAATATCAGTGAGTGATTTTGTGATCCATGGAAGTAGAGTTCATTTTAAGCAATTATCTCATATGCTCCCCACAACTGCTCTACTCAATGATTATGGGCTGCAGTCTGTAATAATAACGACACTGAAAGTGATCTGGACATGGGAATGATTCCAGGAATAAATTCCCACCTCCCCAAAGGCTGGAACAATCTAGCAAAGAAGGGTATCACACAGCACATATGGCATGCCAGGAGGGGAGAGCTGGAGTCAATCTATTTGATCACCTATGAAGGAAAAAAGAAGAGGAGCAAGAAGAAGGAACAGCTTGTTACAAAGACACGAAACATTTCACAATTGTTTAGGATAATCTATTGGGCAGTGCAGGTATGATGGAAGTAGTGTCTTTGTGTCTTCTCTTTCCCCTAAAAAAAACTATCAAATTTGGACAGTAATTAAAGTTACCAGTTCCTTCAAGCATAGACTGAAACAGAGATACTTGTCTGATTCTTAGGGGGGGTTATATCTTTATTGCTAATGGATGCCAAGTTACTCACATTGCTCCTCCACTCAAATCTGAATTCTTAAGATCTGACAGAGCTCCAGAACTCTATAGCTCTTTTTGCCTCTACCAGGCTTTAAGGAAGTCACACCACCACAAACTATGTGAGCCTTTGGCTCTGCCTGAGCATATACGAGCCAGTGAAAGTAAGAGGAGATGATATATTTGAAACTAGTAGATATGTGACAAAAGATGCATTCACTGGCTTTGCCGCAAATTGGCTGATTTCCTTTTCCACCGTGTCTGAACATTGTAATGCCAAGAGAGCAGCAGGAGCACACAGAGATCATACCAGGCTTAGATGCAGGAGGAAATCAATACCCCCGCTCTGCCCTGGCCAGCCACAGGGAGCCCCGAGGGGCGAAGCGGCAGTCAGCGGGCGAGTGTCCGCAGGGCTCCGGAATCACAGCTCACCTTGGACCGGAGCTCACTGTCACCAGCTGCTCTGCAACCACGGGACATCCTGCTTTCCTGAACTATTCTGTGCCCTTATGCAGCCAGTCTTCGGAATTTAATTCTCACCATCATTCTCTTCCACTTATATACACAGCTCCCATTTCTACAGCCCTGCAGTCACGTGGGAAACAAGGCTTTGGATCTGAGTTTTATGTAAATTGAACCTGCTCTGAAAAAGCACCTTAACAAGTACTACAGCTTTATTTCACTGATTTCCCTTTGCATTTCCACGTTTACATAAAGGTGCCTCAGTGGAAACTGTAATCAAGATATTTCTAAGTCCTGACATATAAAATTCAGTTCTTCATAATTCACATGCCTGTTTTCCATATCCCTCTGTCTCCGTGTTTTTTTTTAAAAAAGAGACCTGTCATGGAAAAGGAATATTTAGCTGGATTGTGCCTAGTTCTGTGAGGTTGGTACTAAGTCCTAAGGGAGAATAGCTTGTTCATTTTTTTGCTGAGTGTAAGTTACATTAAATATCCTGGACCTGTGCAGGTTTCTGCTAAGATGCCTCTGTGAAACTGAAATTCACTTGTCTTTTGAATGGCTGGAAACATTCATGAAGCGTAAGTCATTTCCCTTCCTCACTCCGTCCACAAACTTCACATATTATATAAATATATGGATATTAAAATTATATGCAACTTAAAGTAAGTGGTATCTGCCTTTGAGACACTGGGCAGGTAAATTACAGACCCACAGGCTAAGGAAAAGATCTGGGGACCATTAGATATATAGTGCAAAAGCAGAATAAATTAAAACTGAGGTAATTTTAAAAGTTGAATACTGTCCAGTTCCTTTACAAGAAAGTCAAATGGAACAAGGGCACTGGAACAGACTTTCCCAGTGGGAACTGAAAATGGAAGAGGCTTGGACACAGAATCTGCATTTAGTTTATTATTTTGTTGGTACTTTGACTGTCAATCTGACTTGGCTTTCTGCCTCCATATTAAAACAGCCCAACTTTGCAACCTTAGTGCTTTGGCCTATCTCTAGGGATCTCCTGCAAACATTTACAGCCTCCTGAGATCTAAGAGAACACAGAACCTTCGGGCATGCAGCTTTCTGAGGTGACATGAGTAACAGAACAAGAAGATGCACTGCTTTGGTAATACTGGTCTTGTCTTCCGTTAAACTCTTAACATTTCCAAGCAAATGCAGAAACCAATAGAGCAGATTTAACACGTAATGTATTTGCAGTTACATATACATCCCCATTCAATCTCATGCACACCCCATGCTGTGTGCAGGGTTCTGAGCTGCCATGAGGCAAATGGGATGGCATTTAAATCAGGGCACCCTGCCCAGCAGGCAGCCCTCCTGTGATGTCCCCTCCAGTCAATGGCTGAGCAGCATCACTTCCAGCAGCACAGGAGCTGCTGGGGCCGAACTGCTCCTTGAGCGCTGAACACCATTTTGAATTTCCCTGTCCTCACAGGATTTGCTTGGCACTTAACCCGCTGCATTCCTATTATTTTTGATGATTTTTGTGTTTTGATTTGCAGTCCACATGCTCAGGGGAGATACTGAGCATAAGGTCAAAGCGGTTTCACATTTTGCACTATAAGGAGCTTTATCCCTTTCCACCTTGCCCTTTAGTACTTCCATGTGGCAGAAGGCAGGGATGGAGATAAGGATGAACTTTATTTAATGCGATATTTAATGTGTGAAAAGATCCAAATCCTTCTATTTATAGACAGTTCTGCAAAACAGACCAAAGCACTTTCTAAAATAAAGTATAAAACAGCATAGTTAACATTTAATTAAAGTACTACTGCAGAGAGAAGAGAAACGCAAATGGGTTAAAACCAAAACTCCTTCCATCCATGGTCTCCCTGCAAGCAGGTCCTTATCCTCAAGCTTTACTCCTGCCAGCAGTCACTTTGTAAGAAGTCCTTAAGGAACACTGTCCTTAAGACGTTTTCTCTGTCCCCCTGAGCTACTGCTCTCAGCTCCATACAATGACTTTCCCATCCTCCATATGAAGGTCTCTGAGAGCCCCTTCCCTTGCTGCTTCTCAGCTGGTGTCCAAGGAAGGTGTGATTTCTCTTCTACAGCTGAGGGTTTCCCCTGACTCAACCATGTCATTTACAGCAACACAAGCAAAATAGTTGACACTGAACAGGTCAAACACATCACCTGTGACAAAGCATGATCACCAGTCTGTTATCCCGAGAAATTAATGGAAAGTCTTGACTGCTTCTTTCAAACAACTGTCAAAAGTCTGCTGTGGAGCAGACAAAATTCAGGGGGGAGATTTTTTTGCAAAAACAAACACAGTGAAAATCCAAATAAATGTCATTGGTAGGATCTGAACACGTCATCTAATGTCTTCATTTCTAACAATATGGTATAGCCTATGATAACTCTATTCCCCAAGGAGCAGAGCCTGGGCCTTCCACCATGACCTTCTCCTCCAGTTTAACAGCTCTGCACTTTATGGTAGTAACAGATTGTGCTGCTGGCACAAACCAACATGGAAACTGAGAAGCCCAGTGCTGAGCCCTGCCACCAGATATCCTGCACCAGGGCTGCTCATGGGCTCTGCTGACAAGCTGTGTCCAGCACTCAGAGGTCACAGATTGTGATGGTCAGAGCCAGCAGCCAGCTACAAGTTCATGGGACTCAAAATGCTACCTCACATTGAAATATTTCTCTTTTCACAAGGCCAAAGAGGAGAGGAACAAACTGCCTTTGTTGTGTGTCTCACCATGCAAGAAGCATTAAATGAGGCAATAAAGAATGCCGAGAAGCCTTTTCTGTGAAAATTATGCCACTGCTGCAGTGTTACTGGTGTTACGAGCTACACAGCACCTTTGATTCAAGAAAGCATTTAAGCAGGGGCAAGGGTCTGAACTGAAACGGTATGAGAAACAAGTGAGAATGCTTAAATCACAGCAGTATCTTAATTCTGAACTGTCAGGGGAGGAAAAGGAGGGCTATCAAGCACAGTGTTAGACTCAGTGATACAAGGAAACCCTACTGTCTGACCAGGTGAGAAAATCTGTTTACTTCAGGTACGATATTTTCTCAGTGTTAGAGTGGTATGTAATACTCTGAGTAGGTTAGCATATATAATACAAAACCACTTTTCTCCTCATCTGCAGATTCAGTGAAGCTTGTAAAGGATTCCATAAAAGTAATTTTAAATATTCATGCAGTGTTCATCAACCGTGTGGCCCAGTAAACCTACAAGGACAACTTTAGGCTTTCTAGGCAACTCCTCTTCAAAAATAGTACTCTTGCATGCAAACATTTGCCTGTGTGCTGCAATGACAGCATATGCCGCTGCTTGCAACATTAAACATTATTCAAAGGAGTAATCTTCATGCTATTAACACAACAGCACACACACTGTGAATGCCTTATCTCTGCTCCTAGAGCCAAATGAAAAACAGACCTCTGTTACCCTCTTCCCTGAAGAATTTTCTCAAACAGCACCGTTTTAACACCATCTTCCCCTTTTGCGTATCATATCCAAAGAATACCCTACAAAAACATTGCCTGACTCCTAACTAGACTTTTGTCAAGTCTTCATCTTCTGCTGAGAGCTGGAGATGTCAACATTGTCCTGCATCTTATCTCCAGTGCCTTGCTGTAGAAGGACTAGTATCTCCCTTGCGGACCGAATTACATATTCTCAGCCTGACAGTAACAGATACCACTGTGCTGCATTGAGTAAATTACATCAGCTTGAACTAGACAAGGGACGTATCTTGAAATATGAAAAAAGGCAGTCACATCTTCAGATTTTGTTCAAAAAAACCCGTTTTCCCGACATCAGAGTGGGAACACACAGAAAGGATACAGAAAATCACTGCAACAGGGCATTAACTAGGAACCATGATTTGGATTTCCTGCTTTGCACTGGACTGCTACTAGACAGCAGCTATCCAAAAACTATTTCATCCCAGAGATTCAGAGTCTGGCATGTCTGGGGTTTTCAATTTTAATTTTGTTTTGACATGTCTTTACAATTTTGTTGGTCATTTCTTTTCCGCCACGTCTGGTCATTCTCTGTGGCCGGATTTAAAGCCCACTGAAATCTGTCTCATGGCATTAGAAGACTTTGCTACTCAGTGAGATGCAGCGGGGAGGAAACAGCCCACGCAATGTAATACATGCAAACATTTTATGGAGCTCTCTGTCCACAAAATACAGAACAAAAAATATCTAGCAGCCTGTTTCATATACTACGAAACTATATGAAACCTTCTTTAACCATACAAGAGTCAATTCTTCTCAATATCTATTGTTAATATCAGATAATTCTTGTTATTTATAAAGATTAGATAATAAACCCAGCAGCTTAGCAGAAAAAAATAAGCATTTAGAAAAAGAAACATTTAAAATTGAGAGACTGCTACCAGCAAGAAGATTTCAGAGACAGCTGACGACCTTTTTGCTCCCTTCTTCAATTTTTCTACCCTTCTCAGTCTTGTATAATGAGATTTAAAGGTGCATTTGTTATTATCTGCTCTTTGAGGTCTTATCAGCAGATGAAAATCTGCTCTTGAGACAGATATTACCAATGTTTAGTTCGTTGTTGAGGAAAAGGATCCATGTGTTTTGTAACTCTTCAAAAATATGTCGATAATGACTCTCATTTCCAACAGCTCAAGTTAAAACCCGTAACAGTGCACAGTTTTCTCTGCATCTACAAAAATACTTGTCTTGTACAAGAACAAAAAATAATGTCCTTCCTCTCCTTACAAGCCCCTACCAGAAGAAGAACAGAGAAAAAATTTAAAAATGAGTGTTTACACATTCAATCAAAATTAATAAGTGGGCACCAGATGGTAAATAACATTAATATCAAGGGCCATTTTTTCTAAATATTCTGCTCCTAATAGAATCACACTTGATTTAACAAGCATTACTTCAAAACAAGGGACTCTGAACAGTCAACCAAGGACACTCCTGACAAAGTATAATGGTCTGGATAAATGAGATTAAAGTTTACTCTAAAAGCAAGCAAAAGAAATAAGACATCAAGACCAACTTGATTCAAACTTTCATCAAATACAAAGAACTTCATCTCAGACACAGGACATTTTTGAGTATTTCAAGATGTTTTTCAATTATTTAAAAAGATGTTACTTCAGGGTTTTCAGTCAGGTTATAACAGCAGTTGTTTCAATGATGAAAAACTTCAGTTAATCTATTTAGTTAATAGCCTCATTCCTTTTCAGTGTAACACACTGGGTCTGGTACTCATCCCTACTACATTACTGAAATTGATGTGGCAGAAAAGCAAAGGCAGTAATCAAAATTTATGCAAAATATTGTAACAGAGGAAGGAAAAACCCACATGCTTCTCCTTTTTTATTGTTCCCCTAAAACAGAATTTGAAATTTGTTTTACACCCTCATCACCGATGACTCTGGGCCTGCACAGATCTGGCAATAATGCTAATGATTTAGCAGTCTATGCCTATACCAAACTGGAGCTGAGAGGGAGTGAGCAGAGACATAAAATAAAGCTGTTTTGGGATATTTTCAATACTACAGTATTGTGACAGCAAGGCAAAGTTCTGTGAAATGTAATAGACCATTATCACCGACTTACCAAGGAAATACTTTTGGAGAAAAATTGTAATAATCCTTTTGCAAACTCCAGCCACTACCAATCCAAGTGTCCAGGATCTGTGATGAGTTGTTTGTGCTTGTGGCTATGTGAAATATTCCCAAACTCTGGTATACAAACAGGAATCAAGATGACCATCTTTTTCTCTCGAGGAGACTGGGTATTGCCTGAACAGCCAACCATCTGCCTCTGTACATGGCCTGATACGGAGTCAAAAGCTATTTGCAGTCACTACTGCTGTCACTGCCACATGGTACCCTATAATATCTGCTTTTTGTATCTCAGCAGGCTCAGTATGCAAAAACCCCAGGCTATGCTGTTAGTACAGTGAGATGCAATAAAAGGATATCAAAGATTATGAAAGGATATTTCAGCAGCAGCTCCCGACCCTTGAAAGGCAGAATTAGGTATGAGGAGAAGGTTGGTTATGTTGACTGAGATGTAGCAGAACGGAGACAGCTACTGCATGCTGAAGTAGCTGCCCAAGCAAAAAAAGAACCCTTGTGATATAGAAAAATGAGTGTACTGTGACGGGTCTGAATAGGAGAAGTTCCAGAATTTACAGATAAAGCAGGTGATTCCTCTGCTGCTCTGTAAGGACTCTTTGTTCCTTTTCCAGTATAAGGAGGAGAAGTCCATAGCTGCATAAAACAGGATGTCAGTGTCCTCTGGAAGCTCACCTGCCCAGATTCTTACACATCTATGATTAATCAGTTTAGCAGTAGCAAGCCAATGCCTATACTTGGCAGAAATGGATTCACAAGACAACTGACCATGAGATGTCATCCAATGGTACTAAGCAGACCTAACCCAAGTCAGTACCTTCTTTAAGACAGCAGGGGTTTAAGACAGCTACTCTCTTAGTTTTGCCAACAAGGACATTGCACCAAGACCAATAGCAAAGGCTGCACTCTTCGCCACACAAACCACACCTTTTGTAGTCCTTGGCCCCAGAATGTGCAATTTCCTTCCCATTAATGCAATCAAAACCAACAACATACAGTCTTGGTATCTGAAAAACTCTTCTTTGTAGTAGTTCCATTGTGTAAATTTCATATTTACAGGAAAAATAGAACAAAACAAAAGAAAAAAACGCCTGGCTCTTTCCCATCAGGACTGCTGTGGAAAGATGTCCAAGAGTGTATACTTACAATACAACTGAACGTAATGACCTCTCCACTTGGGCATTCTTTATATGTAAAGTTGCCAGAGTAAAGCCCCACATCAGTTCTGCTCTATTTCAGTGTTCACTAGCTAATGCAGGGGTGACAGCATCAGAACAAACACCTGAAAAGAACAGGACCGATGGAAGCCAAGTTCATATCGAGACTTGGTGCTTTGAGAAAAGCCCTTGCCTCAGCCAAAACCAAGTGAACTGGGGCTGAATTATGACACTGTGCACAAATCCTTTGAAATTAAATGGTCCTGACAGAAATATTTGCTTAGTCAGATGATTTCAGGCTTTGAAGGGATGTTGGCACATAAGAACGTAACAGTCCATCGATTTTAGGAAAAGAAGAGGTATTACAGGACGAAACAGAAATAATAATACAAACCCTGGGGGCTGAAAGTTTCCAGGGAACACTTGCTTACAACTTAGTCATATTCATGTCCTTTGGAAACATAACATTAAACTTGGAAACCTCTCTAAGCAGTACCTATTACCGCTGATAAAAGGGAATGTACTCACTATTCTTTAAATAAAAAAGACCATTTGTTTTACTCTTCTTGATTGCTTTTTCTCTGTTGTCATAACTGTGAGAAACCACAACAGCTTTCCTGCTGTAAAGCTGCTCACTACTGTCTGTATCTTTTCTAGGGAAGAGTGAACTGACACAAAAACACAGTGAGTACACAGTAAATTTTACCTCAGGCTCCTACAGCGCTAGTAGGCACCTACTGGTATGAGATAACCCTAAATAAGAGTGCTTTATAAAAGCTGACGTAATAGTGGCAGACTAAATACTGGAATTGCTCGTTATAAAATATACTTGTTTCCCCTCCTATTAAAGAAATACTGCACAGTCTCAAAAGACAGCTCTTTCAAACTGAAACTGCCACCACAGAATGCCCCTTTTCAAAAGGATTTTTCCCCAGCAGGCTTTTCTGATGGGTGTCCTTGAAATTTTGCAGAGGCAAACAACTGCAGCACTAAAATGATCATTTGGCAGCTTGCTGATGTTTGCTGAATCTCTCTCTGAGCCAGCTCCTGCTTTGTTTCCTTCTCCCTCTTACAGTGATCTCATATAGCACGGGTATCTCAGAGACTGACGTGGAACTGCAGTTCCGAGGTTTCTTTTTTTTCCCCCTCAAGACAAAGACAGGTATTTATTTGAGATAAAGTGAAATACTCTGTGCAGCTTAACTCTGCTGCAGTTCAGGTGTGAAACCAAGTGCACCTGCGGATCAGAGGGTTAGGAAACTATCTTTGTTTCACACTAGAGCAAAGGCTAGGATTCAAATGCTCCAGAAATCTGAATCTGATGTTCTCCTCTCTAACTTGCACTGCACAAGCTCTGGTAGTGTAAAGTGAGAAGGTCAAATCACTGGTATACCTTAAATGAAATAAGCACAAAAGCTTTTGCTTCACTTCCTTTACAGTAGCTAAGGTTTGGCCTTTGAGAAAACTGGTGCTTATAGGTATTTATCAGGAAACAGTTTTGACCCTTAAAAGATGTTTATCTGCCTCTGCTATTTATCTGCTCACTGAATTTACACTGAGCTTTCAAAACCAAAAAGTACCCTTGACCCTTTGCAAGTCAACTCTAAGCAGTAACTGATGAAGAAAACACATTGCTGAAAAATCTGCCTATCAAATATCATACTGTGTCTTTTCTACCTGCCTAGTTCCATCCTCCTGCTGGGTAACAGAACATAAAATTTCACTTTTCAGAAACCAGCCAGACATATTTTCAGTGTTCAACCTCACCCTTACACGGCGCACACTACTCCTTAACATTTACTTCTGCGACCTTCAAAGTACATACATGGCAGAGAGAACGGGGAACCCACACCAGTGTCTGACTCTGGTTTTCACCAGCACGGAGCTTTCAGAAACACGAGATCAATTTCTTTGTGTTTCCACTGTCAAAGAGGCAGACACTAAAACAGAAATGTTGGTTCTGAGGCATGTCCTGAATACATGATGGTGTATGTGGCACAATATAGAAGTTTTATGGGCCCTTGTTAAGGATAACATACATAGCTTGGTGTGGATATAAAACTTTAACCAATAAAACCTGTGGCCATAAACTTTTGCTAATAAAAACCTTTTATGCTATATCATCAAATATTTTCTCTTTCTCTAATTATATCAAAATACAGTAATATGATGAGCAGGTAGATACAGACATTAGGCCAGCAGGAGATGCTCCTAACTGTGGTACATCACAAGATATAAACCTGATTAAACCTGACTGGCAGTAATTCAGGAAGGCTTAAAATTTATCATGGCCAACAGGTCTACGATTATCACAGAGGAGTTATTGCCTGCTGCGTAATTAGTTAGTTCTCACCGAGCTAGCCCGTGGCTTAGGGGCATTTTGCAATGCTGTAAAACACCCCCGAGAAGGATGACTGCTGCTGATGAAAAAGCACTCTCCACTGCAACACACAGGCCAGGAGGGCTCCGACAGCTCTCTGTGCAGGGACTAATGCCTTCAGAGCTGGAGAACCTGGTTTACATCCTGCTGCCGCCACTTGGTATTTTATGTGCACAGCTGGCTAATGACCATGTTGTATTATGTATAAAACCATTTAATGTGATATGCTCATGTTGTTAATATGCTGTAGAGTATTTCTGCTCTGCTTAAGGGGCATCTCTGGGAAACATTAATGTTGGATAGTATTAAAACAAGGGTAATTCCAGTCCAGACGGCAAGAAGAAATGCACAAAGTGGCCAAACATTTCCATCTGCTCAGCGAACAAAGAGACTTTCATGGCTCAGTTTATGCCTTCTGCTGTCAGCTGCCATCACAGTGAGGAAGGAATCCTCCTTGCACCCACAGAAGCCATGTTGCTGAATGCTTCTAGTAGTGCTTCCCTTCGGTGGCCTCCGTGCTCCTTGTACCTCAGCCTGTGCAGGAAGCTTTTAGGTTGCTTTGACTGCTTCTAGTCCCTTTGCAGCTTTCCCCAGAGAAGATGCTGAACACAAGGAGCTCTCTGCTACACCAGAAGAAACCATGGTCTGAAGCTATGAAGGTTTTGAGAGGTTGGTGCTGAACAACTGCACTCTCTTCTCAAACCAGCAACTTATCACACACTTCTTGAAAGTGTAAAACAGAAAAGCCCCTTTGCTTCAGCCTGTCCTGCACAGTTAATCTCTGAAACTTCCACATCCTAAGAGGCCCTTGTCTGCTCAGTGTAAAAGCAATTATGTGCAGAAAGAAATGTAGGCCTGTTACCTTCTCGCTTGAACTTGTAATTATAGCCAACCCTTTCCCCCCTTTTCTACTGGTTTTATACTTTCACTGATGCCTCTCTAGAGTGGTTTGAAGAGCCAAAATATTGAAAAGCACCACCAAGACACCTTAGAGAAAGCCCCTAGTGACCTTACTCCATAAGATTACAAAAAAAAAAAAAATAAAATATGAGTGGTACCTAAGATGTGTGGGTGTGCCAGCATATGCATGCAGTGCAGAGTTTTGCTGTTCACAATTAAATCTGAGTGGGAGTTCCAGGTCATTACCCTGTGAGTATCAAGCAGCACAGAATGAACTGCACTTAGTAAAATTTCTCAGCTACTTCCTTGCATTCCCCTCTTCCATATTCTTTCTCAGCAGGATTGTTTTCCAGAATGAGTATAACAGGAGTGATGCAGGAGCTCTGGCTCCCTGGAGTGGCCAATCTGCTACATCGCTGATACTAGAAAGATGACTCAGCCCACTTCACTGTTCTCTGCCTCAACAGAGAATTCCAACAGCGTTTCTAAACTTTGCCTCTGCTGGTGCTGACAGATGCTGGAACTTGCAGCACAACATGGAAATGCACTAGGTGGCTAACATCAGGGCTTAGCTTATGTGAAATGCTTGAGGCCCCCTACTCCCACTGGAATGAACAAACAGTGATTCTTGAGACACCCAGATAGCGTCAGATGCCCAGGTGCTCCCTACCAGCCTTGTCACCCCTTGCTATCCTACACCCTCAGTGCAGCCTGCAGAACTCACAAGATGACTGTAACAACCACAGAATCACAGAATTTTAAGCACTGGAAGGGACCTTAGAGATCATCCAGTCCCAACACCCCCTACCACAGGCAGGGACACCTCCCACTAGACCAGGGTGCGCAAGGCATTATCCAAGATGGCCTTGAACACTGCCAGGGTTGGGGCACCCCCAACCTCCCTGAGCAACCTGTTCCAGTGTCTCACCACCCTCACAGAAAAAAATTCTTCCTAATATCTGACCTAAATTTCCCCTCTTTCAGTTTGTACCCATTACCTTTTGTTCTATCACTACAGTTCCTGACAAGTAGTCTCTCTCCGGCTTCCCTGTAGTCCCCCTTCAGACACTGGAAGGTTGCTGTGAGGTCTCCATGGAACCTTCTCTTCTCCAGGCTGAACAGCCCCAACCTCCCCAGCAGGAGCATTGCAACATGCTGCACATGAAGGCCATTCAACAATTTCAGCTTGTTCAGAAGAAAGCCAGCTGTGATTGTTCCTGCAGAGACTCCAATATACCTTCCGGTCCCCGGATCTGCGCTGCCTTCCAGATAACTATGCTCTGCTTGGATTAATTTGTTCAATAATTTTCCTATTGGCTTGGGCTGCTAGTAGATCCACCTAGTTCTGGAAAATTATAGGGATGATTCTCCCCTGCTGTAGTGGCGCAGGAGCAGGAATGGGTTTGCAGGCTCAACTCTGAGATAACGCAGTGGGAGACACTGCAGCCTGAATCACTGTTTTACAGGTCTGCCACACAGACAACCTTCTCAGGCAGCTATGGCCAGAGAAAGAATGCCTGACTCGTGTTAATCCTTATCAGGGGAAGACAGGCTTAAATGTGCTTGTTTATAACAGCGCTAAAATTTTCTGAAGTATTTTAGTAAGCATGTAAAAAGAAGAGGCTCTCAAAAAAATCCAGTTTTTCTCTGATGGAGGAAGAAGGAGAGAATCTAAATTAAAACAGGTATGTTTTCATATACAGCAAATAACAGGGTGAAGAGTTGTGATATTTTCCTAGCAATAACATCCAAAGAAGCAGGCTACACTTTATGATGTTCCCTTCCTCCGAGGGTAGGGGAAGCTTGTTATCATTTTTTATGGTGGTATGAGGAATTTTTCTATGGAGTTTTCTCACTCACTGATCCTAACCTATGTAAGAATCACTGTGAGGTTGCACTCATAATCAAGACACAAATAGCATTAATGAGCAAAAGAAGTTAACAGACAAAGGTAGAATCTAGAGAGGGGGTACAGTGTTTGTTTTTGATATACGTTTTTTATCTCCCGTTATACACACTGCATGCTTACATAAACTTTAAGGCTGTGACAATTCATCCCTAAAGAAATGAAGATCAATGCTACAGTTAAAAGTAAACTGTATTTGTCAGGAGAGCTTAAAGCCATTGTTCTTTGTAACATTTTATTTAGGGAGGTGTTCTGGTGATGAAGATTGATTTTCTTGGCTCTGTATTTTACTATCTCACCTATCTGAAAGTGGACATTGCTAGTATATTGATTAATGAATTGAAAGTTTCTCTAGTTACAGTGCTGTTTCAGTACACACTTCTCTTTATTCCCTACTGATGATCCCCAAAGGTCCTCTCAATACATCACAAACAGCATTACTACACTGAGGTTGCCCTCACTGGACTATTTTCTCTCTCTTCCACCAGGGATTAAGAAATGCCAATTGTAAAGTCTATATAGAATCCAGGCTAGGTCTGACTTCTCCAGGACACTAGACTGAAGCAAAAACTTTTCTAGAAACAAGATTGAGGATCTACCAAGTGCTAGAAAAAGTAACTCACAAATCGCACAATATTTTGAATTTTCCCCTTTATGTTAAATTGCAACATAAAGACAATCACCATAAAATTTATTGTGGCAGTTACCAACCACTTGATTTGCTATGTACATATTGTGGATTCAGAATGGTTTTGACAGCAATGGCTGTTTCTGCTTGAGAGACACCACAAGTACCAGGATTATGACACTCCGTAATGCCCAGTGTTGATTATTGCACAAGTGAGACAGCTTTTTTACCACACATGAAATATTTTATATTGCCACAGTTGGAAAAGTTACTTTATATTCTGCTATAAATATGAAGAAAATATCACTTGGAGAATCTTCTAAGATAAAGATGCACAAACTGAAGCAACCATTTTGAAAAAATCCATCTGTAAATAGACATTGTAACTTACTTGGCTGGGGCACGAACACTTGAACTTCCAGCAAGCTCTTGCAAGAGCAGATTAGAACTAAAGGGAAGACAAGCAGTCTATAAAATACATCAATGTTATGGCAGACATTGTTCTATGAGTCCCCTGGAGACAGTATCATCTCATATGAACTATCTTATTTTATTGTACTTGACATGATACTGTGCTGAAGAGTTTTCTAAAGCAAAGAATATTTGCAATTTAGGATTCTCTGTAAGTAGAACTTTGTGCAAACAACGAACTAGGTCAGGTCATCAGATTCAGACTGAATGACATACTTAATGCACTGTTTGTCCTATTCTTTTCAAATTAAGTATTTATTTAACTGAAGGATGATAAGGGATTTGCTTTTCTTTGATCTTATTTGGAACATGGTGAATGCATACAGCAAAGGCACTATGACGGGATGCCAGAGTAAATTACTATATCCTGAAACATTAAAATGTGCCCTTAAAATTTCATTTTTCCAAGGCAACTAGATCTTACCCTCTCCCTCTGCACATTGTTTTTACATAGGATAGTTAGCATTTATTTTTAGCAAAACGCTCTGTGCTAACATCAGGTTAGTTACAGCATAAAGTGCGTGCGCATATGTATGTATGTGCAGTACACCTTCCCTCTAGAAAAACGCAGTCGTGCTCAGATCCGCCGCAGCAGACACACAAGTGAACCAACAAGAAACCTGATCAGGTACCTACCAGCTACCCCACACTGCCTCCGTAATGTAAAAACAACCTCAGCACAACAGGCATACATTCAAAGTTAACTCTCGAATCAGAGTCCTGAGCTAGTTTTATGGTGGGGTTTTTTCAGGATACCATTTCACTGAATTCATCGCACCTGTGGAACAACTACTTCAATACAGACGGACTGAAATGACTGAGGTTCATCTAATGTTTGACTTCGCTATATTGAGAACCAATAATGTGAACGAGGAGATATCGATTTAAATTTACAACAGTTTGACCAGGGACTGGGGGGAAAAAAAAAAAGAAAAAATGTTTGGGATAGGAAGTTCAGGTATGTCACAACATTTCTGATACAGTCTCTTCTCCTTTGACCCATACCCTATTTACGTACTGTACGCAGCTCTCCTCTTTCATCAGTGACCCAGAAAATTAGAAAAACAGGTCACACGTACTGAAATGCTGGAGGAACTAATAGTTTATAAAAGAGATGACTCATGAGGAAGAGGATCACACTCTATAAATATCGTCAAGGCAATAACATAAAGGAATAAATGAAAAATGGGAATTACTCTGTCTCAGAAGTTGGTAGGTAAGTTGGCAGTAGTTGGCAGGGATTTTGGCTAGGAACCATTACTGTAAAATATTCAAGAACAGGTAAAATCGATACTAGTGGGAAAGATGCACTGAGAGATCTGCAAGACCCCTGGAGCTAGACTAGATGTTTCTAAGGCATCATTTCTGGTGCTATTTTTGCTATCCCTGACATTATGGTAAGCCCTAGACAGATAAAAGATTGCACTCGCCAAAGTAAATGCGGCTGCTTAATTTACAATTATCTGTAAGCAGGTGTTTCATTGACTCAGCACCTGCCATGTACTTCCTAGCAGTAATAACTTTTATGACTTGCTAATGGAGAAGGTACTACACACCCCTGATACAAATTCATAGTTGCTAATTATACTATTAATAACACTGAACTTATCTGCTGCTAATCTTATTGATATAAATAGTATTATTAATTCCATCAGGCGTCAGCAGTGATGTTGAATGACACAGTGTACAGTAATCTCCCTGAGTGACTCATCAGGCCCACAGAGAAGGATGACCCCCTTATACAGCTGCACCTGGCCTGCCTGAGGCATTAATGGCTCAGATGTCTTTACTTCCCATCAAACCAATAGCTGGTGAAGTGCCATGACGTACTTTTATTACATTTAAAAAACAGACCAGAAAACTCTCCAGCATATGAGAGCCAGGATTGCAATGCCAAACGGTAACAGGTTGCCTGTTGCACTTCAGGTTTCTCTGCAGTGCATAAGCACCGGGATGCACTGCCAAAACCCATGTTTCCATAGGAATTATAGCTCATTTAGTGACTCTGCAGTCACTTGGTACTTCTCAACCTCCGCATTCAGTACATTGCACTACATCTTATTTCTGTACACCCATAAACCCTAAATATCACACTTCCAGGCCTTTACGTGTTACACTAGCTAGCACCAGAAATTTGCTTATTTCGCCTCAATATTCCTAAAACATTGGGCACTATTACAATCTTTTTTTCTGGCAGATATGAAACTAAAGCTAGCCATGAAGTAAAGTCAAAGCAACTAAAACTCTACATTGAAGGAAGAAACTTGAGACCCCCCTGAGTGTGATTTTTCCAAAGTACTTCCCACTGTAATGGCACTCCACACATGCAGAGCACCGATCCAAGCAGACATGCTTGCAGCTGGGAACACTCAGCATTTATGCAAATCTGGCCTAACATACATCCTACCAAGTACCCACATAATTAGGAACGTGCTAACTGCAGCTCATAGTATTTTGGCACTGCGCAGGCTTATCCACTGCCTGCCAGCAATCCCTGGCCTCATTCACCACACAGTTTCCAAACAAGATGAGGGCTCTACCAAGACCGGACGCGATCCCTGCACAATCTTGCAACTTTCCAATGTGTGCTGTATGGGGAAGTCACTCTGTGGGACAGAACAGCATGTGAGCACCTAATGAGAGACTATGCCATAGCGTATGAGCACAAAGAGGGTGAGTTACGGCTGCAAAGACAATCAACCAGAATTCGTGTGTCTATGACACAGGAGGCCTTCACCTATCTACTTCTTTTATGATTGCCACTTCTGAAAAAAAACAAAGCAGGCATATTTTCGTAGATATTAATGTAAAGAAACATCCTTACTAGACTTCTGAAAGCACTATCCTGCACTTTCCTACAACTCTTTAGAAATCCACAAACACTGAATGGCATGGTCCACACAGGAGGATTGTGGGGGTTTGGCAAAACCTGTGTAGTACCTCCTGTTCCCTATTTAAAAATTCAGAGATGAGTATGAACTAGCTCAGCTACCCAGTGCTTTACTCCAGACCTACGGCCATTCTATCCCACTATCACATAATGAAGGGATCAAAAAATTCTTTTTGCTCAGTGTTTGTATTAAATCTGGCAAACTACATCTCTGCTTCATCACTGATTCCAACCATGTGTCATCATTGCATAAATGATGCTTGCAGTTTTGGGTAAGTCAATTTGAGCACTGATTAGTTTTCCTATCTGCTAAACCTTTAAATATTTGATTTGCAAATGAGTATGACTTTTCATCCCAACTATTTTCCCCATTATTTCACCTCTTTTTTGAAAAGGTACATATATATCCCAGAAGATAGCCTTACCAAGCATCACACAAGTGCAGTTTATGTTTATTGACTTATAATGTGTGTTGCTTGTATTTCGATCCTTACTATACTTTAATCTCTACACTCATCATGGAAGAAACACAGAACAACCAGCTAAGCCTCACCTAAGCCAGATGCCAGGGAGCCCTGTTCTAGGCACAGAGGAAAGCAGACAGCTCTTCAAAACTCACTCCTAATGATGTTTTCTGGCTCTATTTCTACATGATTCCCTTCACTCCCAAGCTCAGCACAGGCTGCCTTCTTGGCGCAGTAATTTTGCCCAGACCGTACAGAGCCTTGAGTTGCTCCTAACCTAAATAAATGGTCACTATTCAACACGGCCTCCAGGAAGATTGTGTATATGGGAACAGCAAATGCAACCATACCTGTGCCATTAGAGACTTCTGCAGAAAGAATAACTAAGCAAACAACTTAGTGGTTTTGACGAGTCTGAAACAACGACCTGTGACAGCAGCAAACTTTTAAAAAAAAAAAAAAAAGAGACACCAGGGAAGCAATTTGCACTGGTGTGGCCTCACCTTGAATACTGTGTGCAGTTTTGGGCACCGTAACATAAGAAAGATATTAAGCCATTAGGGAGTGTCCAAAGAGGAGGGCAACAAAGATGGCGCAGGGCCTTGAGGGGAAGCGTGTGAGGAGGGGCTGAGGGCACTTGGTCTGTTCAGCCCGGGGAAGAGGAGACTGAGGGGAGACCTCAGTCCCTCCTGAGGGGAACAGGAGGGGCAGGCACTGATCTCTTCTCTGCGGTGAGCAGTGACAGGATCCCCACCACCCTTCAGGGAACGGCCTGAAGTTGTGTCAGGCTGGATACTAGAAAAAGATTGCTCTCCCAGAGGCTGGCTGGGCACTGAACAGGCTGCCCCGGGAAGCGGTCACAGCCCCAAGCCTGAGAGTTCAAGAAGTGTTTGGATGACACTCTCAGACACAAGGGTGACTCTCGGGGCTGGTTCTGTACAGGGCTAAGGGCTGGACTCGATCATCCTTGTGGGTCCCTTCCTACTTGGCATATTCTGTGATTCTGTGAAGGAGGAGAAAGAAGATGGTTAAATGTTTCCAAAGAACCCTCCCGGCCTTGACTCTTCCAAAAATGGATCAAATTTCCTTCACTGCCCTCGCCTGGTAAGTCCTGTACTGCAGAACGGGTAAAGCCAAACCTCACAGCACAGCCTTGGATGGTCTGCGGCGGGATTCAGGAAAGACTTTCCCGCCCGTGCTTACCTGGCCAGGCACACTGTGGCTTTCCCTCGGCCGAGTATTTCTTGCTATTCTGAGACACCGGAGCAGCTGCAGCTAGAGCTGTGGGCACTGCACAGGGAGCTACTGCTGTGCTATACAGGAGAGTCCTTTATCCCGAGGGCTGGCTGGTGAGCATTACTTGGATGCTCAAGAGCATGCAGATCACTCGATGAGATACTGAAAAGGAATTTTCTGAGGGCCTCGAGGGATATTTTTCCTGCCTATCTCCCTTTCACAGTTCATAGCTTGCCTGTTAGAGTCATGTGGACATATTTAAATTAATACAATTTCTTGTCTCTGCTGCTTGCTGCCAGGAGCACGGCTTAATAACCTGAGGAAACTAACTCCTTACTCGACCTGGTCTTTGGGCTTAACATAAGGAACCCTGATTGAGCATCTGAGTAAAAAATTATTATTGTCTCTTTTTTTCTTTAGGACCCCTAATCATGTAAAAAGTGCTCAATTTACTATACAGACTGCATGAAAAACAGACAACAGACTGGGCTGAATAGAATCACTGTTTCACAATTCAATTTATCCACCTCCTTTTGGGTACTTTGTTTGTTCTCTGTATTAACAAAGTGTGTAGGACAAGCAAGGATCGGTTACTCAGATCTGATACACCATCACACACATCCAGGAGGTGTATGTGTTTCTGTGGCTGACAGTCCCTTTTCTTTCCTAAGTCACAGTCATGGTCTGTAGACTGAAACACTGTGACCTTTCTGGTCTACCTGCAGGACTGTTCACGCTGTCTGGCTTTGTGCATGGAAATGCTGAAGTTTAGCCTTGTAATCATGTCTGTCCACCACGACTAACTCCTGTCTGCCCGTATAAAATGGTTTCACGGTAATTAGTGTGTGTGTTTGTGCACACGTGTATCTCTGTGCCTGTATGTATGTCCATGAGCTTCAGACTCTTGGCTACAGTACTGTGGTTCACACCAAGCCACACAATAAGCTCAAAGCTATCACAGGTGGGTTAAGTACCGCCAAAGCCAGGCAGTAAAAATTAAAGGTTCTATTTTTTTTTTGTTTTTTGTTTTTTATTCAGGATCTCAGTGCCTCTTTCATACAAACTTTCTAGTTGTCGAGCTTTTGTGACATGAGTTCTTGGGACTGGTGCTGTTTAATACCTTTGTCAGTGATGTGGACAGCTGGATCGAGTGCACCCTCAGCAGGTTTGCCGACATCACCAAGCTGTTTGGTGCAATCAACATGCTGGAGGGCAGGGATGCCGCCCAGAGAGACCCTGACAGGCTGGAGAGTCGGGCCCCTGAGAACCTCATGAAGGTTCTGCACTTGGGTTGGGGCAATCCCAAGCACAAATACAGGCTGGGCAGGGAATGGATGGAGAGCAGTCCTGAGGAGAAGGACCTGGGGATGCTGGTGGATGAGAAGCTTGACGTGACCCAGCAATGTGTGCTTGCAGCCCAGAAAGCCAACGGTATCCTGGGCTGCATGAAGAGAAGCATGGCCAGCAGGTCAAGACAGTGATTCTCCCTCTCTACTTCACTCTCCTAAGACCTTTCCTGCAGTATTACATCCAACTCTGGAGCCCTCAGAGCCCAGGAAAGACATGGACCTCTTGGAGTGGATCCAGAAGAGGGCCATGAAGATGATCAGAGGGCTGGAGCACCTCTCCCATGAGGACAGGTCCAGAGAGATGGGGTTAGAAAGGAAGGGAAGAAAAGGCTCTGGGGAGACCTTAGAGCAGCCTTCCGATACCTAAAGGGTACAAGAAAGCCCTATCCCTGGAAGTTTGTAAGGCCAGGTTGGATGGAGGGGATGGTGGCAGGAGGTGCTCTGAGCAATCCCATCCAGTGGAAGGTGTCTCTGCCTGTGCCAGAGGGCTTGGAACAAGATGATCTTTAAGGTCCCCTTCCAACCCAAAACATTACGTGACTCTATGATTATTCTCTGTCATCATTTCCCTTGTGACTGACTGGCAACATTTCTCCCAAGTAGTGCAGCAGCATCAGGAATGATCTCACTTGTGGAGACCTCAGAGACCTTTGCGAAGCTGACATTTCCACCGTGTGGAAGAGCAGGCTGCACTCATCACTGTCACAGTACAGGGACTAAAAAGAAAAGACATGAAAAGACAGGCAGCTTTTCAGGGAATCCTGGCTCAAAAGATGCAAATCCTGCTTCAATAAAAATTAATCTGGGAGATTAATTCCAAGGTGTGGGTGATGGCAAAGATAAACTAGAATGCTAAAGAGCTTAAATACTCAGCGTCACCTCCAGCCTCAAAAGGCATTGTATTTTTTCATTCTTAAAGTACAACAGTAGATACGAGAGGCAAAACCCAGAAGACACAAGTAAAGTTTGATTCTGGTTTCTGTAGCTGAAGGCCCACTCAGACTTGTCACTCAGGTCAGATTCTCTCCTGCAAGCGCAGGATCCCTTTTCAAGTCTGAGCACTTCTAATGGATTCTTGCTGAGATGCTCAAAGGCTCTCCCCAGTCCCACTGCTCTATGCACACTTTAAAGCACCCCTTTTCATGTCTGCCCATGATCTGCTAAACTTTACTCCTTCATTCTCTTTATTGGTATTCATGCTATTTATATCTCCACCTGTTTGTTCATAGTGGAGACTCTGTCCAGATCTCCCACACAGATCAGCAGAGGTTTGATGATGTAGTCCACTTAGGATGAGAACAAGTACACACTTAACAGGAAATCATTTAAATTAACTAAAGAACATTCTGTTCCCCAAATACTGCCAAACAGATCACACAGGGGAAGAAAAAAACAAAACAACCAAACCTCAAATAGAAAAAAAAGGACATTTATAAAAATCCAGTGCTATGAGACAGCAGTAGCAAGCAGTCAGATGGCTTTGTTAGTCAGGCTGGAAAGAAGAAACTGTATTTTGCATAGGCAGGTATAACACCAATAGGTCAGTTCATCCACAGCTCAGGTTTCAGAAAAGAGTTTCATCCCTAGTCTACCAAAACATTAAAATTAAGGAGAAATTTTTTTGTAGCACACTTGCATCTCACCTTTCCAAAGAAAAGTAGCACCATCATATATGATTACTGTCACCTTCCTGAAGGCCAACCACATCCCCTGGGGTTCAGTTACCTGATACCTGGCATGCTGCAGGACAGCCAGGAGAACCTGGCTCAGCTTTGCTGTTCAAAAATGGTCACTGAGTTGTGAGACAATCCATGAGCTAAGGCCAAGCAAGACAAAAACACAGACACAAACGAAACTACTGAGATGGTTCCAGTCAGTGCCTCAAGGCAGAAACAGTGACACAAAAGCCCTAAGGAAAAAAAAAAAAAGGAGAATCAGAGACAGCAATTTAACACAAATGATCAAGGATAAGCTTGACTGAGCGAAATGCAGAGGAGAGCCCTTTTCCACGTGACTGATGACAGCTGCCAATCAAGCCACCATCCATTAAGCCTCTCCAATCAACACAATGATATTCTGCTAGCCTAGTAGTATTTTTGTCCTAGTGGATTATTACATGCATTAGTCAGTAAGTTATCACTGTGGACTCATAAATTGCATGTAACCTGCTTTCACAGTCTCTCTGCACACAGAGATGCCCAAAGAGAACTGACCCACGAGAGGGAGGGTTTCAGAGAGGCTCTCAGCCTGCAGAAGCAGTTTGCTAGCACATTAAAATGATAAGCATTGCAACTAGACACTTCCATGGGGCTGCAAAGCAGAACCAGAGAACAACACTCCTTATTTTGTCCAGGACTTAACAGCACAGAGGCAGGCAACATGCTGATACAGACACATGAAAGCACGTGCATTGGTTCATTCTACCGTTTTGAACAGCATGCCAGCAACATGCTGTTTCTGAATATCCAATATGTATCTGGAAACGATATCCCAAAAGCACAGTAAAAGAAGCTCAAGAGAAATAAACAGACCAAGTGACAGTGTTGCTGCTGCTGCTGCCATTTCTGCTGCTTAATCTGGCTGGTGATACGAAAAGAAAAAGCACACAGAGATGACAGTTGCTTTAGAGCCAGGACCATCAGATCAGCCCTCTGTTTTCCACAAAGCAGCAATACATCTAAATTCCTGTGCCCCAGCATGGGCACCCAAGAGAGCACTTTCCAAAACCTCCACTAGTAACTTATCTTTGGTACCTCTTTAGGTCATGACCCAGCAAGGTAATCTATATGTAGTAGGACCGTGAGCGAAATCAGCAGTGGTCATGGATGCTCAAGATGCATTGCCCAGCTGCTGTCTTTACAGTGCCTACACATTTTCACTTCCCCTGTGTCCTAAGAACTGAAGAGTTTTAGAAGAACATAAAACTTAAGCACCTGTTTATGCTACCAGAATATGGAAGAAGTACAAGCCAACATACTCTGGGTTTTTGCCTGAGTGTTGAATGGAAGGGTGGAAATAACATAATAGGCAGCTATTAAATAATGGAGTCGATAAAAGCAACCAGAGCACACACTGTGAGCACATTTAAATTAAAACTCATACTGACATCCTGTGACGCTATGGGGACTTTAACACAAGGTAAAAATGGGGTTTAGGTGAAACTCTACTGAAACTCTGAAGAAATCATAGAATACAGCAATGTTACCTTTACAACTGACTGGAAAAGGAGGGGAAAACATGAAATGGAAATTATTTCCTTTGTTTTTTCTCCTGTGTTGAAAATCTGTAATGAAACTGTAAGTGTATCTTCTTTCATTTGAGTAGGCAAAGAGTCAAGGATCTTTAGCACTCACTCTCAGTAGACTTTATTCTCTTGCACACCACGTTCTGCAAATGTGATGCTCACTGGGACCGAGGAGTATGTCAGAACCACTAGCAAAAGCAGAACAAAATGCTGCACTTCTTAAAAATCAGTAAATAAATCTGGATATGAACAAAAATGTCCGAATTAATGGGGCCTTCATGTCCATACCTAGGGACAGAACAGTGCTATGCATCCTTGAATCCCTAACAGTGCACTGTATCTCTTACATGAGAAAACAGAAATGAGAAGTTTATCTTGGCCTCAAGTATCCATTTCTGTATAACCACATTTCTTGGTAACAGCTGGAAGGAAAAAATATTATAACTTTCCAATATACTTATTGCACGATGTAAATAATTATACTGTACGTGTGAATTAAAACCAGTCAAACCAGTCTCTTTCTGGCTGGGATTCACCTCTGTCTCCTCCCCTATACCCTATTGTTTACTGAGACCTGCTCCTTTCTGTGTCTTCTCTCTCCTAGACAAGCAAGATTCAAGGGCCCTTTCCCTCAATTTCAGACCTTAACAATTACCTGTCTCACTCACTTCAGGTATCTCCTTCCACCCACCCTACCTGTGCCATTTTATCATTTTTCTCCCCTCTTCAAGACCAAAGCCCAGCCTCCCCTGGCTCCATCCCTGATGCTCTTATAGGTCCCATACAGTTACAACCCAGAGGGGACGATGACCACAGAGACATGGAAAACCCAGCAGGTCAGGAGACCAAGGCATGAGAAAGCAAGCAGAAGGTCTGAGCTGTCCCAAGTGCTTTCAGATGGACAATCACAAGAGCCAAAAGTGGAGATAGGGATAAGACATGAAAGGCTAGAGATTACATCAGGTCTGTTTCAATGTAATGGAAACATTTCTTTTTTAATTTTTGGTTCTGCTTCCATCTGATAGTGTGTCATATAGAGTCATTAAAAGCTGAGTGGATTTTTATAGCTGCTATTAGGATTGAATTTTATCTTCCTCCAAAAAGATTTAATAAATGAAATTTCAAAGGCAAAAATAATCACTTACTACCATACACATTCCTCCATTTTCACTGTGAAAGAAATTCATCAACCAGGAAGTTTTCATCTGACAATCAATATCCATCAAATCCTTCAAGCCAAAGGCTCATATTTGAATTAGTGACATACAGCAACACATCCCTGTTCTCCCTGGGTCCCAGGGCCTAAGCATTTGCGTGAATCACTAATGCACTGAATTGTTAATTCAGAGCAACAAAGCTTTCAAATGCACCATCCTGTTGATAACCTCTATAAAACACACCCATAGCTCAGAAATGCTGATCCACACTAACGCACTTATTTCCCAGTACTTAACTATACAGTCTAATAAAAATATTAATGCACTAGAAGTGCTGATGCAGCCCCGTTAGAGCAAGATTTCCACACCACAGAAGCATCCCAGTTTTCTTCCCTGTGAGCTATGCTTTCAGTAAACGTTAGGCTGGTGCATACCAAGGAAGAGAAAACATTGAGCAGTTCTGTCCTCATCAGTCAGACAAGGTTATGGTGACTCAGAAACGATGACGTACTTCTTGCCAAAGAGGCGGGGTGAGCGACATGGAGAAAAAAGTACCCTGGCAGATGAAGGGGAGAAGGGGCAAACACTGAGGTAACTATGCTGTAGGACAGAATCAATTTTATTCTTCTTTAATGTGGATGCATCAGCTGTAGGTCCTAGAGGTCCAGAATTAAGCAGAATTAAGCAATTCCTCTCTGTCACAGAGGCGGCACATATTTGGGAACAGAAGCTTTCTATAATCTAGAGCACTATTTTAACCACCAGAGGGGATGAGAGAGAGCCAGGCACAAGGTGCTGTATGACAAACATGGTTCTTAGAAGATAGCCTTTCTATGGCTTCACAAATATTAGGAATTGCGTATTAGGAAAAGTATTCCCGGAGGGACGTTATACGTCCTGTTGTGATGACACGATGTGGGGGCAGAATAGCAGACTGTAAACCTGATGAGCTCTTCTCAAGCCTGAAACTCTCCATTTGAAGAATGAACAACTTGAAATAGGCAATTACACTGTTTCCACTTTCAAAGAAACTGTTTATTCATCACCTTGGAAGGTGATGTCAAAGCCAAATGCAACTGCCAATGTCCAGTTCAGTTTAATGCTATCTCTGGTCTCTGGATGTAACCAAAAGATACCATTTGTAAATAAAAGATAGCTAATTAATCAAATAAGCATAAGGGTTAATCTAAGCAAGTAAATTGTTTCTAGAAAGTGTCATTAAAGTAAGCAAACTGGACACGCTGAGGTAGTCATTTCTAAAGACTTCACATATTCTAACCAAGATACGTACCAAAAAACCCACCAGCCATGAGAGCACACCAGTCCCACCAGCACCAGAGAGCGCTGGAACCAAAATGATTTAATAACTACCAACATGCTCTGATATCCAACTCGGACTCCTTATACTTAACAAAATTTACGAAGTTACTACCAATTTATTAATCTACTTCATGTTTCATTGGACAGATGTTTCTGATGCTATCACTATACATATTTGTACATCATCTTTCGGCAAATGTCTGTACCTGCTGACCAAGGAGAACACCCTCTCCTGAAGACAGAAAAAAATCAGTCTCATGCAGAATTGATGCCTTGCACTTAGGAAAAGCTCAGAAAGGCAGAGGTGAGAACATGTAGCAAAGTAAACATTGAGGCACACTGAGTAAATACTAAGCAAACAGCAGCTCATCTTATGGGCAATCTGTCCTTCTATGAATCCACCCTATCTGTGGAACACAATTAAATTTGACTTTACTTGACAGCTCTCCATTAAAGCTTCTGAGTAAGGCACTTCAAAATGCATTTATGGAACAAATTAAGTATCCTTACAGGTGTTCATACAAATTCCTTTTCTATGTAGGTTTCCACTGAACAGATGAAGTTGGGGGCAGATCTGTAATTACTACAATCAAATATATTTTACTCAGCTGTATTTAATGAATTTGCTATTGAAACTGATTTATTGACCTTACAGTTTGTTGCGTTTAACTGGCTGAAGGCTAGACGGATAACAACTATATTGTTTTTACTTCTTTTCTGCATTCCACAAAACGTTAAAAATACAACCATATAATCAGAGACGGGCAGAAGGAACTTTAATGTCATTCATTACTCATGGGTAACAAAGCCACACAGATAGAGACAGAGGACTCTGTTGGAAAGACAGGAATGAAAATGGATTGTCTTCCTAGAGTATACTTACCATTAATAATTTCTCCTTCTGAATGTTCCCACAAACACAACTCCTCACTTACAGCCCAGTAGTTCCTTTTAAAGGAAAGCCTTAGAGTATTTTATAAATAAAAGTGCATTTTGTAGCTCTCATATGAGAATCAGTACTGATATGACAAAGAAACAAACCTAAAAAAAACCCCTAAAAATCCTAAGCTATAAATAAACACTGTAACTCTGAAAGCTGGAAGAACTATCAGATTCCAAGTAAATGGTAATACTGAAGAATTCAAACAGAAAAGACACAGAAGGGAATCTCTACAAAAGAAACAGTGCAATAGCGGGAACAGGAAGTAGAACAAATGCAGGTAAGGATGACGGAAACATGAAATTATTTCTGAATAGTTATGACTGGCCTTTAACTTAGAGCTTTATCTAATAACATCTGTTGGTTTTACTGTGAATTGCATGCTTTGGTCAGGAAGCTGCTTTTTCATTTCAGACTGACTGCTTATGTCCTCTGCAAGAGCTCTGGTCTGTCAGGCAAACAATAAATTTCTGGGGGAATAAAGAACCAATTAAGATCAAAATGATAGTCTTCTGTAGAAGGCCAATGTGCCATTTAGCTTCACATATTTAGAAAGGTATACAGTAGCATGAGTAACAACTTTAGCTAAACAAAATTTGCATTATGTCTGCCCCATGAAGCTGACCTCTGACAGACAATGTCAGCAGCAGCAAGCTGGGAGGAGCTGATGCCACAAAGTTTTAAAAGGTTACCGTGCACAGGACAGGAACACTCCCGGCACCAAAGGAGAAACAATAAATCCCGGAGACTTTAGCATACTAGGAGCATGCCTCTAGCTATGCTGTTTTGCAAAATTTCAGTCTTGACAGTTCAGGCATTTCCCAGAAGGAGGTTAGAGAAAAATGCGTTGTTTTGCTCCTGTTTAAAAACCAAAGAAAAAAAATATTTTCTTTAAGAAGCTCTAGATGTGCAGTGTGGAAATGCAACTTGGCAAGGAAATAGCTCCCCAAGAATAACAACTCACAAGCCATTAGAAAAACTGGAGTCAAGTCCTCTCCTTAGCCAAGTTATTGAAGTTTTCTGCAGCTGACTTTGCTGAAAACTCCATTCCCCCTGAGCAGGCTGCAGCCAGGGCTGTGCAGGGCCACCCCATGTTTTTCTGCAAATGCAGATTCCTCACTCAGCCTCGGCATCAAAAGTACACAAACAGTTTCTTTTTTCTCCTTAGACTCTGGCAGGGTGGGAAAAAACATAAGGTACAAAGATATAAACAATGGCACAGGAGGGTGGTCAGCACAGAAAGCAAAGAACCATCCAAATTTATGAAGATGAGAAAAGGAAACATTTATACATGCTAAAAAAAAAAAGCTCTGGACTTCCACAGCTTGGAATAGAACCTAAAATTTGATCCACAGCATTTCAGAAACACTCTTCCTGTTAGTAAATAGCTTTGTAGCATATATAGAAATGCATGTCTTATTCCTTTCTCCATTAAAAACCCCAAGCTACTAATATTTCAGTTACTCCATTAACCAAATTGGTAGAAAACTGATGAATGTGAAGCATCTTCCTCATTAATACATGATAGAACTGCCACTATTATAGGATGTAAGCACTAAATCTTTACCATAAGTCATTTAACACAAAAAATGTCAAGTTACTCCAGTTCTGGTTTCCTAATTCTAAAGCACTTTGCAGCTTTATTATGATTCTTTGGGGATTTTTTTGGCACATAAACAGACAGGAGATTGTTGGTATTTATGCACAGCTTTATGAGAATAATGAAAGCATTCTGTTTTCTTCTATTCTGAGACAGAGAATAGTCACACAAAAAAATGGTGTCATTCCAATTCAAAGGGTGGGAAACGACCCAACTGGAGAACTGAACTGTAACCCAGCAGTCAAATGAAAACTTAGTGTTTTGCCTCAAGTATTTATAAAATGGGAAAAGTGGCTACCTCTGACTTATCTCCAGCTCATCTGCTGGTGTCTGGCACCCAATTCCTCAAGCGTGCCAGCCACATGTACTCAAGCATTTACAGTTTTTACACTTAGAGCTAATATGAAAGATGCAGCTGCTGAAAGGTTTAAGAGCAGGAGGTGTGAAACAGTAACACTACCACATTCTGAAATTGCTGTTTATGCATCACTTTTAAGAAAAAAATAATCAATTCACTAACCTTTAGAGAGACTTGAAGTGTAAGTCCCCTCTACTACGTGTTCACTCTTAAAGCAGTTCCAAGTACTTCTGTGGTTACACATGTGTATACGAACACTGACAATTTAGATCCTGAATGTATCTTGAACGTATCTATGCAGCTACTGACTGGTATTTTATAATGTAGACACGGCTTATTTTGAAGCACAGAGGCTGTATTAAATCTTGTTCCTACCCTAGGTGCTCAAAGAAGCATGCTTTAGCGCAGATCTTCAAAACAGGGTACATAATACTCAAAGGAAAATAAATTATTCAAGCGGTTCAGTTGCAAACACGGTTTTAAAAACACCCAGTGTGCTTAAGTTATACTCTTCCAGTCTCTGCATTGGTATATATTACAGTTGACTTGATTTTCAAATGGAATCAACATCTAAAACATCACTGCAAACCCTCTGGTTTTAGAGCGTTCATTTACTATGCAAATACACACCTACAGCTGACTACGGGCCAAGCTTCTGAGAAAGAACATTACCTGCTCTTGAAGGACAGGAAGGATTCTGCTTTTTGGTGCCACCCAACGGACAACATCTACCTGGAAAAAACTTTGGAAACTGAAGCAATTATGGTTTGATGCCAAGAGCTGGGGATCCCAACTGGAACCACAGAGACACCTGAGCTGCAGGGAGGAAGGCAGGGAAGCAGCGTGTTCCCTGCCAGTCCCCTTAGGCAGCTGGTTGAAGATGTACAGACACCACCTTTCCTGCAAATAGTCCTGCAATGTGGGTATCCATAAGCATGGAAAATGCCTCAGGATTCTTTCTTCCCCTATGCAGAAAGCAAGCTTAAAGAGAAGACAGACAACAGTTCTTTGCCATAAACAGCTGTCATCAGAAAGGACAAGGATCTTCACTGTATCATGAAGATGACCTTAACTGCTGCCTTGCATATACAGGAATTTTGGTAAAATCAAAACTATATTCCAGATGTCAAATCAAATTCTGCTTTGGTCAGTTCAATGCTATGATAGCAAATTTGTTCAGAGAAGAAGGATCCCTGAAAATAATAATGAGAAAACCTGGAGCAGTAAGACAAGTCTAGACCAAACTCACTGATCCTCTCCTGTTCTCTTCCTCCCTTCAAACAACAGATTTATTAAGGCAGTCTAGCAGTCTAGGTCAATTACTGGGAAAAGGCCACGGCACAATATATCAATTGAACGACTTTCTACCTCATTAAAGGTGAAAATAAAAGGGATTTGAGCAACAGCAGCCTCTTGTGCTCTTGCTGATGGGATTTGTGATTTGCTATTGATTGTCCAAGTGGAGGCACTTAGTTCTCCTTACTTTACAGAAAGGACATTTTGTCATTAAAGTGAGCGACACAAAAAATACAACCCAAAAAACCTCAGCCATAGTTGAAGTTTTGGGGGGATATGCAGATACCTGATATTAAAATTCCTCCCTTATTGAGTACTACTTTTACAGGGCTTTCCTTCGCAATTTTGCTTTTATTGATACAGAAAAATTAGGCAGAGCACAAGGCCCACGTGACTTCCAAGCTGGAAGGTACCGTAGCCCTTCAGACAACTACACCAAATGAAATTCTGAAACAGGTGTTCTACTATCTTAAATCCTGACCTGCCTCAATTAAATGTGGGATAACGAATATGAAATACAACCCCATGAATTTCATTACTTAAGTTGGAGCCTGTGTGCTGAAATAAAAACATGGGGGGAAGAAAGCATGTTAGAAACAATCAGAGACAGTCCTTAACCAGATACAGGCAAATCAGAAAGGCAGAAAGATCCAAAAACTCCTAACTCCCTGGCCAGAAGTCCAGGTCTTCTCTAGTTCTGATGCACAATTGCTCTAACACAGTTGCCTCTGAAAACCAGAGACAGCTTTATTGTATTCGTGATCTCAGTTTCCATAAAATCAAGGTTCGGTTTTTTTAGAGCAGTGTCCTTCAATTCAGGACCTGCATATTCCTTAACTGAGGAAAACAGCAGAACACAGCATGGTACCATCAGACCTCTACTGCATATCAGCCCACCAGCCAAACTGCTGGTCCAGACTATTAACCGTGAATCCTTGAAAACCTCTGCTGAGCAAAACCTTGCTCAGCTGAAAGACCCTGCAGCATTTTTCATCTGCATTTATTTTTAGTTTCCTATTCATTAATTTAAAATAATACTTTTGCTCTGTTTGTATTCAATTAATTAGATTATGAAGTTTCTGGCACAAAACAGCAAGCTGAAATAGGAGCTTAGTAACAGATAAAATACTGCTCTTTCAGGCATTACTTTGTCACAGACCTAACAAATGAAGACAAATTCAAACAACATCTAAGCTTTGTTTTTTAGTGGCTAAGACAATTACAGTCTTAAAAAAAACGATAGTAAGAAAGGCAACCACTGGGCAGAAATATACCCAGCTCAGTGGAACCCATCAGCTATCATCTCGGGCAGAAACAGGAAGCTTCCCTGAAGCTCTTGGCTCTCTTGGAAACCACACACACATTTTTTTTCTGGCTTGGCTTCCTTTTTCACTACAGAGCTAATTGTAAAAAGAGGTCAAATGATTTTTGTACGATTTCAAACTCAGAGCAAAAGCTAGTACATGTCGTTAATCAAGTAAATTGCTAATGCCTCATTCTGCAAAGTAAATTACTTAAGTTATATCTCTTTTTCTGTAGGTCTGGTTAAGGACACAGAAGACAAATGGGTTTTCGGCATTAAAAAATTGAAAGAATATATTCTTCATAATTCATGTGTGGCACTAGGAGGGTGGGTTGGATGCCTGGTTGCTTTTTAAAAGGTCATGCATAGAAGGGCATGCACCTAATCTGCTCCCCTATAAGCTATCCTAATTCTGAAGTTCAGTTTACAGCAAATGTAGCTTACACAATGCACAATTACCTGAATCTCTCCAAATAAAATCACCAAACAATAGTCACAAGGAGGCATTAATTGTTCAAACACCCTTCACAGCACAGCATAGAAGACTTGGCAAAATGCAACTGTCTGAGATGTCCAAAGTGGATGAAGGGAACTGAATGTTCAAATGTTACTGATGTTCTGTAGGAGCTGCACACTTTTTGTTTTCATGAGACTAGTTGACAAGGCTGGAACTAAAACAACACCATAAGAGCAAGCCACATTGTTTCACATGCATGATAGCTAAGATACAAGAATAACAAGGGTGGAAATTTTGTCCCTTATCCTTACACTAAGCCATGTCTCTTGACCATGGACATGTTTTACAATTTCCCAGACATGTCTAGCAGCAGACAATAGCAACTTTTAAATCTCCAAAGGTACTTTGATTTACTATTCTAAACTGGCTACTGGATGCTCCTCACTTTGAGTGATCCAGATTACTGATGGAAGCCAGTCAGTCTTACTGTACTTTAAGCAGCATTTACACATTTTCAGACCTAATTTAGAATCACAGAACCCCTTCAAGCTTCTCCCAGTATGGAATCCAGAGGATACCTCTACATAGCAACATACTCAAAGATTTAACACAGACCTGCCACTTTGTATACAGAGAATTCCTCTTCTTCCTCTGTAACTGGAAACCCAAAATGTAAATCTGCTTGCTCAAACAGTTCAGCAAAATAGATAACAACCAAGATTATACCCAAAGAGTTAATGGCATTTGAAGAGCTTATTGTGCTTAAAAATGAAAAGACGCTGGAGCAAGAAAAGACGTCCTTGCCCTCATGTCAGAGTTCAGGAAAGAGAGATGCCTGTGAGAGCAACTCACAGGCTGGGTCTGCAGCTGACTTTCCTGCCCCCTAAGAGTGATGGAATAGTACACGTTCCCCAAAACAGCCCAAGTTTCTGTAGAATGAGCCAAGAGCACGTGCTGAGCAGTGTATGAGTTGTCTGTCACTACCCTGAACACCAGGAAGTCAACACGCTAACAATACAAGTAAAACTCTAGGCATCATTTGCTTGTATCATTTAATCTTTAACTCAGCCTGTTTGATCCTGCTCTCTATTCCTTTGCTCATCTGCTACCTCCTCTCCCATATGCAGGAAGTACACCACTAAAATAACAATGCATAAGCTCCATGACCATTCCCATCTCTTTGCTTTCATACCTTTCCCATCTCTGGACCATGTCATGTTTCTTGTCTCAACACAAAATTAACTCTACCAATAGCATCTGACACAGGAGGATAAAGCAACTGATAGGAATTTTGCTTGCTATCTACACTTGTATAATGGTGAAGATACTAATTGCTCTTGATGGGTCTTATAGAGAGCAGAAGAAGTACATACTAAATAAAAAGCAATTTCATAGGCTAAGGTATTATAAATTGAGTCTTAAAATGTATCCAGCTCTCAAGCCTCTTTGGGTAGAAGCACACACTTATTCTACAAACCCACATCTGCTAACATTTGTAGCCTGATGTAACACTATCTGCACATCTCCAGACACTAACATCATAAAAGTAAGTAATTACAGTAATAGTACAGAGGTTTTTGGAACAGCAGGGAAGGAATAAGCTGAGAGAGATGTGCAGGAAGAGTGTTGGAAAGTTCTGCAGCAAAGACTGAGCCACCTGCTGACTGCATAAAAGAGAAACCTCTTAAGAGGCAAATACAGTAAGAAAGGCAGTAGGTGCAAGTTGAGTTAAAGTGAAGTTTTTCTGCCTTCTAAAGACCTGTAAATACTGCTTCTGTTACTATCCTAACCACTACCCACACACAGGTAGGAATCCTTTAATTCACAAACATGTGCAAGAGACAGCTCACAAAATCTACTGGGAACGTATATTCAGACTTTGAAATAGCCTGAGTAGTTCCCCTTCATGACAGCAGTGACAGTCAGATCCAACTGACAGCTTCCCTACTGCTAAAGACATTGGCCCCCATCACTGGCAGAGACAAATCCAATCCAAGCAGACTACAGAGGAGCTGCTTAGCTTCTGCGAATGCGCAGTGACCCAGCTCGGTCTGCACCTCGGGCTCTATAAGCCAGGTTAATCCATCAGCAGTGACAGAAAAGGAAGGAGTGACTGAAGCAGACAGAGAAGGGGAGGGAGGAAGAGAGGAATACCACATTCACAGGTTTTACACCGAGTTAATGCTGTCCTTAGCCGGCTTACAGAGGCAGCCACACCTGAGCCTCGCTTCCCTCTCACAGCAAAGTGCTTCAAGGTGCCCAGAAATATTTGTCAGGGACCAGACATGAGATGGATTTTATGAAGCTCTGAAGCGAGGTGGAGAGGGCAGGAGGAAATGAGGTGCTAATGCTGATCATAACAAAAACTGCTGGAGCCAGCCCTAATGGGACAGTGGGAGCGTGTCTGAAGGGAAAATGAAGGTGTTAACAGACGCACCACACTGCATCAATGTCAGAGACTGCCTGGTGACTCTGAGCAGCTCACAAATAGGCACGTTACACGATTGCCCATGCACAGCTCCTTGTGGTTATGGCAGCTATCTGCACCCTCTCAAAAATAATACAGCAAAAGCTTTCATGAGACAATTGTGTGGCAAGGCTGTGGGAAGAACAGAAGTCAGAGATGCACTTTGTAATAAACGCATTCTTTTACTTATCAACTTTGTATCCCATTTTCACTTACTATGAATACATTGGAGGGAATAAAGTTAATGAAAAGGCCAGGAGCTGTGGTTAACACAACACTTTCCAAGCCTCAAGTGACTTGGCTCTCTTCAGCAATACAGAACCAAGAT
>JAWWEU010000158.1:17746141-17775868 GCA_035583155.1 Acropternis orthonyx
GGCCAGGAGCTGTGGTTAACACAACACTTTCCAAGCCTCAAGTGACTTGGCTCTCTTCAGCAATACAGAACCAAGATACCAAGATGTATGTTCACCTCCTCCCTTCCACCACTTGTTTTTAAGAGCCCCATCATCTGTATTTACACATAGGTCCACAGCCATTCCCCTTAGGACAGGCGAGTAAGGAGAGATTAAAGAGGCACTCTTAAAACACTTCCAGTAAGTAAAATGGCTTTATATAAACCTTGGGCAGTGATTATTCTTCAGCAACTACCTTCTATTTCTGTCTAGAGTAGCCTATCATTTTTATTATGCTAAACTGATTAAGGGGGCGAAACCTTACTTGTGTCCCATCTGCCAGGCAAGAGAGGACCTGACCTGGCAGATCTGCACCAGAACAAGTCTTTCGGTGCTTTGAAAGGATGCTGAACACCACCTTTTAAGAGTTGTGCTTCTGAGGGAACACCAGATCTCTGAATCCATCCATGCAGTTTTGCTTTGTCCCCTCCAGTGAGTGCACACAACTCCTTACAAGACAATATACCATTGCCAGGAGCCTACTCTTTCTTTACTGAGATGGTGTAGTGTACTTAGATAGTACCCACAACTTCTTGTAAGGGACTGTGCGTTGTATCCAAATTATTTTGTCTCATTACCAGGGTTTTAAACCTGGCAGAATAGAGTAGATGAACATACAGTGTTAGTCCTTTAAACTGTGAGGGAATGCATTTTCCCAAGCGTGCACACATGGCATATCCCATTACCTAACACACAGCCGTAAGGGACACTGGTTCTTAGGCACGTGTTCACCTGCTCAGTTCACACGCTGTTTGCTGCTCACCTCCTTACCCTGACACCTAAACACCTCGCAGTGGGACCAGATGCCAAGCGGAAAGGACACAACTGAACCAATGAGAAATGTTAAGTACAGTTGGTACATCCAAAGCCTTTGAGACCCACAAGAGAAGTGAATTTCAGAAGCCTGAGAAGGAGCTGTGGCCACCTTCGGATGAGGCACTAACAGGAGCAGGAGGTGCTGGGTTTCTCTGAGGGGAATGGTCACAGAACGCCCGCCAGATGCAATTCAAGATGTGCCTACACTACAGATTTTGTTAAGTGTAAGCTATGAAGTAGGATAGTAAGTATAAAACATTTAATGATGTATAAAACACTGCTTTCATGTCTGTATTTTTAAATATGCTCCATCATCACACCAACTTTTTATTCCATCCATGGACTGCCCTTGATTTAATAAACTGAGCTTCGGAAATTTGCACAGGTAGATACACTAGCTTACTGATTAATGACACTGGTACAAGTGCTGGCATCTGGGATCTTAATGAAGCCTGTAAAATGATTACCTTGCTAATTCCAAGGTGAAGAAATAGTTAAATAGGGCTTTTATTCGGAACCACACATTTCCACACATTAAGATGACTTTAATGTAATAACTTTAATGCCCAGCCTTTGTAGTCACCCGGAGTTACACTTGTTTATTGTATCTGAATAAATTTGACACAAGAGCGCTTTCAGGCACTGCCCTAAGGCTTATGTATGCTTGGGTGGTACAATCTGCATTTCTGTATTTTGAAATATTTAGGTTCATCAATAAAGCTAAAGGGCAGTGAATTAAAAATCAATACAAAGACAGACTTCTTAAGGCAACACAGAGGGAGTTCATGGAATACAAAATTGCTAGAATTTGTTAAAGACAGGTGCAGATAGTGAATTTTAAGAAGGAACCTCACATAAAATATGCAGTAAAAATAAAAAAAATCACACTTTGGAGTGTGAACTGACAGATACAAAGGTCATGAAGTAACTCCTCTGCCTTTTCAACCTTAAGTAAATAACTGCACACGTGATTAGATAAATTCCTGAAAGGAGCTGTGGGTCACCTTGACAGAGCTCCATCGCTGTCACAGGCGGTGTGCTGATACGCCACAGGAGGCAGGGAGCTAATTCAATATGGCAAAGGCTGCATTAACACAGGATTGTTTCCTGTTATGATCCTAACATAAGGAAGCTTGCAAAGCATTCCTCATCCTTCCCAAAACATAGACAGGGAAGCAGTAGGTTTTTGTTTGCCTTCTGAGAGCAGTGACCTTGGACAACCTTCAGAAAGAGTAACTGAATACAAATACAAGCACAGCAGCAAAACATAATGGTGATGGAAAGAAATTGCTCAGACTTATGCTTTTAGAGGACAGAAAAAACTGAATGAGAAGGAAATCCTCTGCCAGCACAAGCAGTGACAAGCACATTTCATTTCAAATTAAAGCCATCTTTAATCTCATCTGAAAACTGGTGTCAGCACAACACTCAACTCAACACAGAGAACACTGGACTGTATCAAGTTAAGGGAAACCTCATTCCAATTACTTATGCCACTCTGAAAAGCAGTTATTTTATCCACCATCTCCTGTGCCTTGTTTAAAGAGAACTCACAGGCAAAACAAAAGAAGAATAAAAAAAAAAAAGGAAGTAAAAAAAAATTAAATACATTCTCAAATGCTTCCCATGATACATTCATAGGATTGACTACACTAATAGCTAAGACAAGCTGATTAACAAGGCTAATATGAACTAGATAATACCAGATATCTGATCAGATGGCAGTTGTTATCTCCAGCCTTTTCCCTAACAAATCTGACTCTGGGCACTTAGTACCTTAAAACCTTGACCAGTGCAGGGATGGAAGTTTAGTGCTATCCTCACTATTACTGCACCCTCTTCATCAGGTTTTTTAGATTTCTTCCTCCTTGATTCGACAAGTGGAAAACAAACCATTACTGAATCGTAGTCACCCATAAATCTTGGAAGGCAGTGGCAATGGCAAACTGATAGCCACTACAGAAGCTCTACAGCAAAATTTCCCAGTGTCTGACTGGTATATTTGTACAGTCATCAGCAGAGGGAAGACCTTTGGTTTTGTTCGCTCAGTCAATGAACAAAACTTGTAAAAATACAAATTTTAGGAGTACTAGAGCTGGTTAATCAAATATGCAACTTCCCAAACCCAGTATTTTCCATTGAAAAACTGAACTGCTGAAAAACATTAATTATTATTATCACTGTCAAAGGAAATTTCAGGTAAAATACCTCATTACAGAGTTCCTTGCCCCAAAAGGTGTTTGTAGGGGTTTTTTTAGTGTGAACTAAGCCAAAATGTTACCTCGCACTTGGACTAAGAAATTACGAAACTGTCATTTCATAACAGCATGTTGATTTTTGTAAATTGAGGTATGGGTTCACATTTTCTAACATAAACTGAGCGGTTCAGAAGATTACATTTCCTGTAATGCAATGCAGATCTTCCTTTGAGGGATCTGTACGATATATTATAGAAACTGCATAATTTTGTATAATCCCTGGAGATGCAGTCCAGAAAAGCAGGCCAACCCAAAAGGGAGAGTGGAAAACACATCATGCTTCTTAACCACAAGCCCCATCTCATACGTAGCTTAAATACTAAACAGGCTCAAAATGAAACACTGCAGAGCCAAACAATAGCAGAAATTAAGCATTTTCAACCTGAAAAGTGTTAAAATGTTTTTATTTTATTAAAGAAAACTCAAATGGAGTGTTTTGGAATTCCCACTAGGTTAAAATGTCATGTTTCACATTTTAGCACCAGCCTGGAACAAACTCAAATATTGAAATGCAGGCATTCCCACTGTGCTGGAAACTGAAAATTTTGCCTAGGTATAATCACAGCTAACTCCCTTCTTTAATTTCAAAGGCAAAACTGAAGCCATGTGTAAGAAGAGTAATTTGCCCTGTTTCTATGGGGTTTTTCCTTTTAAAAAGTCTCAATTTTTCCAAAATGTGAATGCCTCCAGTGAGGTTTAGAGACCTGCTCTTTAGATGCTCATCGCATGCATGCAGACATGTCAAGGCACAGAGCTCAGACAGAAGTCAGCAGGTCCTCTACAGAAGATCAAACCATACTAATGAGTCATACCAACATTGACCTATGTAAACCAATACTACCACCACCTCCATGGAAAAATTACGATCAGATAGTTCCCCTGGACTGCAGAAGATAACAGAGACAAATGGCAGTGAAACTATGACACTTAAACCCTCCTCTTCTGAACCATCCACACACCACCACTCATCAAGACATGCTTTTCTGTGTGCATCAGGTAGAGCTTACCCATCTTGCCCCATGTATGTACACTAATTCCTCCCAGGTACCAACTGACGGTATGGACGAACCTACAACAGTGGCACACAGTGCAGCTGGAGCAGCTGAGAGCCAGCAGCAGCTGCAGGCAGCTACCACACGAGTGCCAAGCTGGGGTGTTCCTAAGAAAACAGTCAAGTGCTCATTTCAGGGAGGAAGACACCACCACGTATTTCTCACAGATGCGCAGAGAGAGATGCTAGCTCCCCAAGCCAGCAACACATCCTTTCCATTCCCCACGCTGCTAACAGCACAAGATTAGCACAGCATTACACAGAAGTTCCTAAGAGCTAACCAGACTCTACCATGTCCACAAGCATGATGATGGTCCTGAATATTATGTTAAACTCTCTTTCTTGACCTTATCTAGTTCTCACAAGTGTTTAAAGGTGATAAGCTTGATGCCACACTGACTAAAATACAAAGCTGTAATTTTCATATCACAGAGAGAAGCGCTAAAACTTTCAGTTTTATAGTGTACAGTTCCATGTTCTGTAAAACTCTCTATTCCCAGGAAGTCACGGCTTACCTTGAAATTGCTACACAAGGTGGCTTTGGAAGTGATGTGGCATTTTAATCCCTCCTTGGTAGGTACAGAAAAGGCATGTGAAAAGGATGAAAGACAACTGACAGCCCATTCCACAAATCCCTTCACAGGGGCACTCTAGGCCCATTCCCTTCTGCATGGTTATGCTACCTGTGCAACACATATGCAAACTTGACAAGCTGAATAGAATTTGCTGTTGTTTTGTGTATTTGGCAGAACACGAGGGAAGCTCAGCCTAATGTATCAGGCCTTGCATCTGTTACCCAGGCCCTCTTTCCAAGAATCCCCTCGCTAACATCTATAGAGCAAAAAGCCAACGAGATCGCCCCACCATGATTGCCACAACCACTAACCCAGGTTTCTTCCTTCATCTATTAGGTGTATGAGCTTCAATCACCCTTATTCCTGCATCCTTATCCCTTGCCCACACCCATGTCAGCATGCTGAGCCAGACACTATTGCACTATCCCATGTCAAACAGTCCTTTGGACCACTAACCTGTGTGGGAAAGCTCAGCTTGATCCTAGCTGTTAAACAGATTACACCCTGAAATATTTATTGTGCTAAGGTTTGCACTGTTACACGCGCTTGCATCGTTGGGGGACAGTGCCATTAACAGCCTGTCACACACTGAGCAGACCGGGGAAAATCTGTCATCTGACTGAAGAATTTCCCCTTTGGGGGTTTTAATGGCTGTGTGGCAGGTTCCTCACTGCACATTTCTGCTGACAGGCCGTGCTCAGGAAGCACCACAAGAAATAGTATCGCTCCCCCATCTCCGTTTCCTCAGGTATTAAGACCCGGCTGTGCCACGCTGACCACACTTACCTCGAGCGAGAAAACATCTAACACCAAATGGTATCACGTGAGCCATGAGGCGACTGGAGAAGCAACAAACTGAAATTGCAGGTAGTCAATTAGCAAGTGGCTCTTACTCTCTCCCTACCTTTTTGAAGAGCCTGGGAAAAAGGCATGAATCAGGCTGATAAACACAGGAAGCACTCGCCTTCATGTTACAGGTTCAAACTAAATCCTGAGCCTAAAGCAGCAGAAAGTCTCTGTTAGCCCCTGAGGGGTTATTTGATTGTTTTTAAGAAAATTTCTAGAGATAACTCATACTGTATAGAGCATTTACACACTGCCAAATAAATGTCCATTGAAAAGCAGCACTAATGGAAGGATAAAGTACATAGGACCATCACATTGTCACAGTCCAGCTGTACCAAAGCTACCTCACTGGAAGAATGAGGGAAAAAACAACCTTCTTCTGAAAGAGGCAGCATTACTGCATGGAACTTTCAGGGCTGCTAAAATTTCCCTTTATTCTTTGTAAAAGTCAGACTTACAGCACCTCCTGTGTGACCACTTTCTCACAGAAATACTTGTATTTTACAACACTCTTTCTCCCACATAGCTTTACTCTGATGTATTTACAGGTCTCACTGTTCCCCAGTACACGGTCACTGGACTGTTCTGACAAATGGATGGAAAAAGGCATCTTCCGAAAACAGCTGTGCTGTTATTGTGTAGCAGGCAGTACAGGTAAACAGCATGACAGCCACAGAGGGAGGCTTTCAGCACTGAGCACTTTCGATGCTGTAACAGTGACACTGATCCCTGACAGGTACCTGAGGCAACACCCGAGCACAACAGCTACCTCCCATATGTGACCATCACGGAAAGGTCAGAGCTTCAGGGACACAAATATACATATGCACCACAGATGGGAATTTCTGCCAAACTTTAATGTCACCTGTTTCTTGAGTGTGACATCTGTTGAGCACAAGGAAGGTGGTTTGTGGCGTGCCCACCGAACGGGGTGCTGCGCAACGTGAGCTGGCGCTGGCCAGGAGACCCAGGCAAGCCAGTGGAGCCAGTCACTGTCCTCAGTGCCATCCCACTTGGGTGGGCAGAGCAGGCTGGGGACACCAGCAGGTGCCACTGGCCATACCAACTGATATAAGGTGATGAGAGAGGCTTAAAGTCCGCTCAGGAAATCCAGTCAGGACCTGCAGGAGACGGGCTGAAGACAGGGCACCCTATCAGGCTACAGTGAAGCGAGGTCTGGAGAATTGCTAACAGTGCCCATACAGGGAGAAAAAAACAGTTTCCAGATATGAAAACTAGTCAATCAACTGTGTGTCCTGGGCTGGACACTGCCCTGCTCTGGGGCAGCTCCAGACAAAATGGGGACAGGTGGCTGGGTAGGGCAGGCAGGGCCTCCTGTGCCCACCAAAATGCCTCATGCACAGGTGTAGCAGCGTTGGTCTCAAAAGGTATACACAGCACGTGAAGGAGTTACTTTAAAAGCTTCACTCCATGTTTTGCACACACATTGAGAGGTGCCTGTTTAAATCAGGCAACAAGTGCAGCAGCGGGGACCAGAACTGAAGTTATTGGATTAGAGGCTCAGTAATTCCCCTGATTTCCTTCAGCCAGAGGTCAGAATAAACTTGTCTGCTTTTCTGAAAATTCTATTACGCTTGCGGGACGCCAGACCTCAGCCACTGCTTGCTGTGGCACCCTGCAAGGAATCCACACTGCACCTCAGGCTCCAGCCAGGCGACACCCACGAGCGCTCTGCCAGTCCTCGCTGGGCACCAGCCTTGCCTGGCGTGCTTCTGAAGAACAACGTAATTTTCATCTTGCCTTCATTTGAAGCCGACCCAATTCAAACATCATTTTGTCCCCCAAATACTTAGTGAGAGGAAACCTGTAATAATGAATCGCTGGCAATGCAGATTTTTTTTGCATTCACACTTCTAATAAGGTTTCCGAACAGATCGATGGACTCCTGCTGCCAACAGCACGCTCCCTCAAAATCCTTCCACGGCCTTTCCTTCCTACCCTTTCCTCCCCTCTTTCTACCCATCAGGATTACACATAATATTTATGAACATAATTACCCTGCCGCTTAAGAGAGTAGCCGTCTGTGAAAACCACAGTACACCGATTCTATATTTCACATTAATGCGTCTCATAAATACACCCAGCTTAATTTACAATAGCAGCTTTCTCAGAAACACAAAACTTGCCTTCCAGTTTAAGATTCCTTGCTGGCTGTTTTAACCATTGGGGTGTTTTTTTTATACTAGTACACATATTTTTATAGCTACTGCTGCTTTGTACTGTAAAAAGAAAAAAAGGTGGAGAACAGGTTTGATCTCCCTCAATTCAGTAGTAATAAGAGTTGAAAGAAATGGAAAGTAACAGCAGTGAATACATACTTGCTTGGAAAATTACTCTTTCTCCCATTATGCTTTGAAAGGCATATCAGAAAAAGTCTTAGAGGCTTCACTATTACTCATGCTATAATGTGCTACACAAGAGCAATTTCTAATATTGTCTATCTTGTAAAAAACTTGCTGTGGTGACATTAATAATATTCTGTGGTTAGAGAACTGGCCTGGGGACTCAGAAAATTAAAACCAGGGCTCAATATTTGACTGTAATGGATTTCCTGTGCTTCGCTGGATACAGAATTTCACCCATCACTCTAATTAGTTATCTTCCACCTAATTCCTCTTTCATCCTTACTGAGCAGCCATACAGCTTATACGTATGAATGCTAACCAAGCTCTCTCTTGAATTACGCCCTTTTCCTACCTCGACGGAAGACCTCACCTACAAAATCAAAATGCAGGGGTATGTGCTCGCATTTCCCTGCATTTCTGCCAACTGCATGTTCCCAGCACTGGCTCGCTCAGGGCAAAAAGCACAGGCTCAGCCTCCTGGCCTTCCTGGAACCTCCCGTGGCACACGGTCACTGTTTGGCACACCCGTGTTGCTGCAGCACCTTGGGGATCGACGCTGCCTTCACAAAGGGGTTAGGATAAATGGTGAGGAATTGGGATCATTGCAAAAAGCAAGGATTTTCCAACATTAGCTACACTGAGGAGACCCTGGTAAGAAAACGGTTTGCAAAAGGTCTGCATGTCGAGCTGTATGGTGGGTGTGATTTCAACATGCATTTGTGTGCACGCCTCGTGGCTTCCCAACTGAAAGAGGCATTTGCAGAAGAAGAGTAATGGGTACATAGCACAGAACCACCATGTGCAATGCAAACTGTAAATTTGTTCTACACCAACACAATAATCCATTGATTACTATTAAAATCAGATTTATTTGTACTCCATTCAGTGCACTACCTGCCAAGAATCTCTGAGAGAGAACATTCTGGTGATATATTCTTACATTTCAGTATTTCATATTTTCTTCTATCTGAAATAACTCTGCAGTGCAGCATTTTGTCTCATTTAAACTACTTAGCTTATTCCTGTGACTTTTTTTTAATTATTTTGTTTTTCAGGAGAACATTTAAACAGCCATTCCTGCTACTCAGCCACAGCTCTGGGGTACTACGTGAAAACCTTTCCTACAATAACTACCTAAACACAGAAAGGCACAGCTCTGAATGGGTATGTTATTCACATTCCCATTGTGTTACTCCATCCAAACAACAATAATTTCCATTAAGTTTAGAAATGCAGATGCAGATTCTCTCTTAGCTACAGATGAGACGGCTAGCAGAAAACTGTGTAACAGCAAGGGAGTAATATATAATAAAGTCACTCCAATGTAAAGAAATCCCCAGACAATATAGGGCTGCAATAGCACTATCTGTAAAATTACAAATTCCCCATTTCTAATAATTTATAGGACAAGTACTTCCAGCGTATCAGTATTATTAATATCTGCAATCTGTTTAGCATTTTCTGTACAATTCTAGCTCCTGGAACCCTGGGTAACAGCAGAGTCCTTGCTACCAACAAAAATTACTCCCAGTTGTGGTTTCAAAGAATAGCTACAAAATACAAGACTTTAAACTTAACAAAATGAGAACAAAAGCATTCAGATCTCTGTTTAAAGTCTCATAATTTTCTACACGGAGACTAGAATGCTTGACTCCCCAAACAGGTCGAGCCTTTGCTCATCACTGTAAGTTACAGAAACTGCAATGTAAGCCTGTGACTAGCCTTGGCAAAATGTAAATTCCATCAAGGAGAGTCTTTCTATTTCCAGAATTCTAAATAAATTGCACTGTACTGATCTAGTGAGTCACAAAAATCATAACTTCCCCATTAGGTTTTACTATCTCAGAAAAAAGTGCAGAAATCAAAGCAGTAGAGCAATTTAAAAAAAAAAAAAATACTTTTCCCAACAGTATCTTAAGCTTTGCTAATAATGCAGTCATTTCAAAATCTAAATAAGCTTAAATAGAATAACTATAATGAAGACCTAATATAAGAACTTCCACTTAAACCATTAATGTTCCATCTAAAATTTAAAGAAACAGAGACGAGAGCATAGTGGTGTGCAACTCTTAGTTTTCTCACTTGCTTCCTTCCCTGAGACCATCTGCACTGTGCACAGAGATGCTGAAGTAGCAAGTGGAACAATCAGAAATGTAATTATGGGCTTCACCAGAGGCATTAAACACTGGAATATCATTAGAAAACATGAAATTATCTGGAAGATGCAAAAATCAGGCAGTGAATATATTCCTGTTCTCTAAAGACAGTATCATCCTCAAAAACATTTCTGCACATTAAATACAATGAAGATGACCAGGCCCACTGAATTCCCTGATACTTCTTACAGGCAGAATTTACTGCTGAGGCTTTGCTGAATGCCAGACTGAGTGCTCAGATGGAGCAAGACCTGATCCTGGTCTCACAGCAAACTGTGGAACACAAGTTATCTCTCTGAAGTTGCTGGGTACAAACACCTCAATCTGTGCATTAAACAGGAACACTTCCATTCAGTTTAAAATAGACCAAACACCACTCAACCAACATTAAAAAAGTAAGGGCGAACAGAAGCAGACTTGAAAAATACCAGCTTTTGGAGAAGGAAGTGGCAGACAAACTGGAAATAAGTTTTGAGGTTCTCCCCTAATTTCCCAAAGCAAAAATGGGAAAGATAAATCAGTCATGACTATAAGGTCAGAATTAAAAGAGAAAGGTTAGCTTGCCCTTAAAATGATTTAGTATTTTCTTCTGGTAAGTTGGAAGGTAAGCATTTCTGAATAAATTACCCTTTTTAAGTCTTGATTCATGCTTCAGTGCCTTCTTTGAATATGTGCTGAAGTTCTGTTGATAGGGAAACTTATTTATTCACCTGCTAAAGTACTTTTGTAAATTGAGACCTAAATCAGCAATCTATAAAACCTTCATTCAAATCAATGGGAATCTTTTTATAGACCTTACTAAGAGCTCTCTCAGTCACTAAGTCAAAGGAGACTGAACCAAGCAGTGGAAAAATCCAGGCTTCTCCTGGAAGAATAAGCTCCAAAACCTCTGTACTTAGTAATAACTTTCTTTCATCCTCTAATATTAAATGACAGCACTAATAATATGCAATATCAACTTATTAAGCATCTAGTCCCGAGCCACCCAGTTAGTCTGCTGCGATGTAATTAAAACAAAACCAACATTAACTCAAAAGTGAAATTCGCTGCAGTTGAGATGAGCAAAGGCAAAGAATAAAAGTTCATTAGAACTAGATGAAATTCATATCCAGATTGGTGTAAACTCTGGGTAATTAGCTTGAAACAGCTTGGCATTATCCAAGGAGGATATGGATAATTGGGTTCAACATCCCTGAAGATCTGCTACATTTCTTGAGACAATAAACCATTTTTGCTTTGAAGCGGCTACCCGTTTCCTCAATCAGTCCTGTCTGACAAGGGCTATTGATCTGATAATTTACTTGTCAAAACTTATTAGTCGAGGCAGGACAAAAGCAACAAGGCATGTGGCTAATCCAAGCGATGAATCTGTCCTAATGACTTTCAAGGATCCCAACCACTGTGGTGATCACACACATCTCTGAAACAGTTTAGTCTAAGCCAGGGATCACATGGTAGAAGAAAATAAGCAGGTCAAGAATTTTATTATTTTATGCAAGGTGGCTACAGAAAGACAAAACCAGTGTACATAAATACACAGCAAAGCAGCCAACCACTCTGTTTCAGACCCAGGTGAAACACAGTCCTTTACTTGAAATACTTACGTATGCTTAAGTTCAGTGTCAAGGAAGGGCTTCCTTGAATTTGTTATTTCCTGATTCCAACCACTGTCTGGGACAAGTTGTAGCTGAAGAAGGAACTGATCACTTACTCTGACCATGGGGATTTGTTATCCTGCTACTGTGTCAAGAAAGATAATGTTGTAAAAGTGACGTAACGTTATCCCCATTTGTCTCAGCTTCTCCTAATTGAGAGGAGAGTTTGTAATTTATTATGGAAGATCGGACATTTTCTCCTTGAAGGTTTAAGAAGATAGAGCACCTTCCAATCATCTTTCACAGCATCACTCCTGTAGCTGACCTAAAGTGATAACAAGAGAGCCCTGACAACTCCCCACTATGCCCAAAATGATGTTTGGGCAACCCTACCACCTCCCACAGTCTGTTTTGATTTACAGTTGACTGAGTATAGCTCACTGTATTTCTAGTGTGTTGCAGATACAAAAGGAATAAAATCCTCAGTTATATACCTTTTGTCTTATGTATAGAGAAATTAGGAATCAAATTCCTAGAACTGTGAAGCTGGATTTTAAAATGCAGGATGCATTTCTTCTGTTAAATGTTAGGAGCCTAAATATTCTGGAAATTTTGAGAGACTCAAAAGTGACGTTTGAGTGACACCTTTTCATCTGGAAAAATGAAGTTTAAAATGTGCTCACAGAAAAAAAAAGAAAACTAATATTCTTTAATATTAGCATGATTAAAAAGGTTGGGGTCTTATGAAAAATAGCAAATATTGTAAGTATCACTAGTAAATTCCCATGAGGACAACACTGTCATTTTGCTACACTAGTCTTCTAAGATTAATAAGGATAAAGAGAAAAAGTATCCCTTTGTATTCAGCACCTCAATCCTGACGCCACAAGCAACACAGTGCAGGAAGGACAGCTGTGCACCTTTTACAGTTATTTTCCAGAACAGGAACACGATTTCAAAACCCTACATGAGCTGCAGAACACACCTGGTTTTATCAGCTACGCCATCTCCTCCAGGTAACCCTTGGCAGTGGAGACAGGAAGGGACCCCACAACTGGAGTGGTTTTTTGCAGGGCTGCAGGACACTCAGGTTTTAGCACGCGGAATTCAATCCTACTCCACGCCACAACTGCCTCAAGCAGCCTCTCTTCCACCAGCTCGCTCTGCAGCTCCAAGTCTGATGTTCGCAGAGAACAGGTACCAGGGGAAAACAAAAAATAGCAAACTAAATATGCAAGGCCTTTCACATCCTACTGATGAGCAGATATCACCAGCTACAGCAATAAAAATGTTTTCTTTCCTGCATGCACATGGGAGAAGGAAGCAAAATTTAATTCTAAATGCAAATCTCAAAAAAAAAAGAACCTTGCAGAAGAGTAATGGCAGTAGGGAAATCCTAGAAACAAAATAAAGCATATGAGAAAGCATAGCTAGAAATCAGAGACAATAGCTCAAGGGGTTTTGGTTGTTTGTTTTTGTTATTGGCTTTAATTAAAGACTCTTAATTTTTTCATTCACATTACTCATTTTTCCCTTCCCATCCATCAGCAAGAAACCTGGCCCCTAGAGGTTATTTTTTTCAATATTGATAAGGTTTGTCATAAGCTTTTCCATCTCTTAGTTCTGGCTGTGGGTTTCTAGTCTCCATGTGACTGGGAACGTTGACTATGCTGTACAGGGTCACACATAAAATCAACACTGCATCCTCATTCGTGATAACACAGCCTTAACACAGTTCTGACAAAACACTGCATGCTATTAAAGTCTCTGTACAGGAGACCAAAAAGCCAGTAATTCCACAGCCTAAAGATAAGGTTAATCAGGCTTAAGGGGTAATATAATTAAACAGGCTTGCAAGCAGATTTTAATTTTGTGGAAAGAAAGGTCATTCTATATAAAGTGGAGATGTAAGGGAAAGTCAGAGACTTCAGGATTTGTCCGACATTCTCCAAAGAAAGGGGAAAGTGAGTTGCTGAAATGACGGAACAAGAACAATAAAGAAAGAGAGTGACTGAGAATATTAGATCAGGCACCCTCTGTTCCTGTGGGCCACTGAGGAACTGAAAATGCAAGATGCCTAGAAGGCCTCCCACCATGTCAATGAAGGTACTTCACAGATAACTCACAGAAACACATGCTCAAAAATCAGACTGCCTTGGTGAAATTCCTCGAGGTGGGACATGCAGGAGATCAGACAAGATGACCCACTGTACATTTGTTCATCAGATCTGAAGACATCAGCAATTACTCCAAAGGAACTCCAAGCGGTGTGACATCCATGAAAAAGCTAAGACATCAAATTCAAGTGATTTGTCCACAATCCTGGGGAAGGTTCTCACAGTGTGGAGAATATTCTGCTTCTGCTGATTTTCTCTCAGAGGTGTAAGCTGCAAGAGCTTCCTCCCCCTCTCTTAATCACCTGTGTGATTCTGTAGAATGGGTGGGAAAAGAATACATTGACTGTGAAAATCATCCAAGTCCCTTTCTTGACTCTTCCACCCAATTATTGGTGCTGGAAGCAAAAGACCATTTTTCAGCAAGTGAATTAGTGAAAATATTGTGACATTTCCCATCTGTTACGGTTTGTTTATAACAGGGAGGGATGAGAACAGGAGAAGTCATTCTGTTCTCCTTAGATTTTCACGTCTCACACCAAGCTTTTCCATTGCCCCATTCTTTTTGCAGTCACGTATTTACAGAGTAAAAGCAGAAATGAACTTATTTGAGAGTGGTCAACCATTGGAAGAGGTCCACAGAGAGACTGAAGAGTCCTTCATCCTTGAAATACTTAAAACTTGACTGGACAAACTCATCCAGTAAGACCCGCTTTCAGCACACCTTCATAATCACCAGAGATCCTTCTGAACCCAATTGCAATTCTGTAATTGATTATCTTACATTGCTCTTCTGCAGTCCAAGGCAGCTGAGAGCACTTATTCCTCAATCAACCAGCTCCAGAGTGGCAATGCAACTACTTTGGCAGAAGAATGCACCTGATATTTGGGTTGCTGAAGGCCCTGAGGTTCCCTCCGTTCTTTAAGTTGGATTTTACTGGCATCATTCAATGCTTCACACAGAATTCAGTTGAACACAAATCTGGCTCCCTGAACAGGAAAGGCTATGAAATGTGCTGGCACTGAGCACAACAAAACCATTTTCAAAAACTGCGTGGACAAATAAAAAATAACAATACAAAAATCTCACAGGCGTAAGACACAATGAAGTCCAATATGTGAAACAAAATAATTCATATATAGTGCTTGAATTATGACTCTAGACTTCAAGATTTTTACATATATTTTTTCGTCTGACAAAGCAAAAAATGTAGCATTCTGAACCTTCTGTGTGTGCAAAAAACCTTAAGATTAATATTATAAACTGAAAGGGTAAATGCAGAAACCATACAGAATAGATGGCTACTTATCTTAGCTCCTTTCACAGTCATTTTGAACCACTCTATATAGAGAATGTGGAGGAAGAGTTTATGTGAAGCAAAGCATCTGGCCTAAGTAGAATTTGTACTTTTAGTAGAGTGACACCTCCAAGACATTTTTCAGCACATGAAAATTTACCAGAACTCAGGATAAATGCAAGCGCTACCGTGATGTTCCTAGTGCAGCAGCAAGTGCCTCTCTGGAGTTTGTGGAGACTGAGAAGTGTTCTCAGACTGGGACAGCACTGAAAAATGCATGTAATGGGCTAGGAGTTATTTGAAACTACCAAATCTAAAGAAGGCAGGTCACAGCGTTCCAGACTGGAAAACTATCCACAATTATTTTTGCCTCTTCATGGAAAGGCAAGACCCAGTGCCCTCGAGCCGAAGTCAGAAAAAAAGACTCAATTTGGAACTAACTCTTACGTGTAGATGGCAAGACAAACATCTTGGATTTATTTACTTTTCTCTGAGGCTCAACTACTGCCTTCATTTTGAACTTTGCCGTTGAAGTCCCTTTGCACAAGCTCTTTAATTCACCCTAAGTGACGAGCCAGCCGCTGCAGAATTGTTAAGTTACACTTTACCTCCCGGTCATTCAGCTTTGTGTTACCACCGTGGCACCAGCAAGACTTTTGCAGATGAAAACAAGATTTTTTTTTTTCACCCAGTAACACATCGCTTCCCAAACTCTTTGATTTAATGTTAAAGAATTCCTTTCCCTCTTCCCTAATTTCACCTTTCATGTTATCATACTTGTTTTCCTCCACTATATTCTACCAGATTCTTTAAACCACGCTGCTCACAACTACCCAAAGCCTTTTTCTTACCCTCCAATTCCTCTCCCGTAACTTTACATACACTATATGAAACCCCAGTGGTATCAGAGGGTTCAGAACCAGATTTGATAGATCTTATTTGAAAGGCAGATAAAGGAGAAGTTGTCACCTCTTTATTATGGGACATAATTTATTCAACAAAACCTGCCTGCACTCCTGCTCGTGCTTTCTATATGATGGAGACATGTACCATTTGATATATCTTGTTTACCACTTCTGAAATTACTCCTTCAAACATCACTGCAAATTATTTTATCAGACATACTCAGCTGAATTCTGCCACAATTAATTTAATTCTAATTCCTACTCCTATTCATCTTTCTAAGTTTCTTTAAAATATTCCCTTATCTTCCTTACTATTCCATGGCCCTCACAACTTCTATCTTCCTTAACACTTCTTTAAAATACTTAAAGGAACTGACAAATAATATTCTTCCAGCTATCAAATAATAAAAATTATTTATTAATAGGAAAACTTAATGGAAAACAAAATACCTAAGTCATACCAAGCTTCTGCTTATTAGCACTTACCTGCATTTCTCTCAACAATTTTTAATCCAACCAATAACAATGTTTTGCTGAAGGACTCTACCAATTGTTCCACAATAATGGGATTTAACTGTCCTCTTCATGCCATCCAACATGCAAATACAGAGATAAAAGACCTAAGGAAATATGATTTGTACCATCACGACCTCACTGAAATCAACCATGCTGTGGCAGTTTAACCAAGGTGAGAATATTGTCCTATTTATTTTAGTTAAAGATACACTTTTTCTTACAGTACATTAGTAGTCTAACCAACTGAGAACTAGTAGTCTAACCAGAAAATCTGATTTTTGCTTCAGCTGCAATGGCTGGTCACAAGCACTATTAAACATTTGAGCACAGCCATACTAAATCAAAGCAAAGCGTTCTGTGAACAGTGAACCCTATAGTCTCTTGGAAGTTTCCAGAAGCACTAAAAGTCAAGGAAACTTTAGACTGAATCACAGAAACCGCAGTTTATCAGGGCCAGTAGAAATTGCTAGGTATTAGCTAAAAAACTTTATACTTTTAAAGGCCCAGAAGAAACTCAACCCTCTGGTACAGAAATGAAATCTTGGGGGGAGGGGGCAGGGGAGAGAAAAAAAATATTGAAAAATGTAAAAACCAGATTTAATTAAAACCATAAAGACAGCTGATGGCGAGAGGTGGAAGCAGGGCACACTGTCAAGGGACTCTGGCTCACTATAGTCTATTTTTAGCTAAGAGGTTTTTAGTGAAGTCTCATCCAGAGGCAGCGACAACCGCGGCTCGTGCCAAATAAACTGGGGGGAAACACCCAGACACAAACCCGGGCAATTCACCTCGTTACCCAGGGAGTCAATGAGCCACCCCGAACAGGGCAGCGCTCGGAGGCCGAGCCCGGCAGCCCTCCAGCGATGCTGCTCCCCAGATCGGGGGGCTGGCCACTGCAGAGGGGGCGGCCAGCACTGCGCAGCTCCCTAGCCCAAGGGCCTTTCACAAGCAGGGCTGCTGCCAACACTAGATCAGCTCAGCCAAGCCATGCTTTAGTCTGTCTCAGTCTTGAAAATGTCCAAGAACGGAGACAAATTATCTGCAGACCTTCGTACCAGACTGCAGACTGGTACTACTACAGAGTCATTACAGAACTGCAGCACCAAACAATGAAAAAACTCGTGTTAAGCAGCCTGAACCTTCCAAGCTGCCACTTCTGGACGCAGCACCCTTGTCCCACCACCTGCAATTACCGGGAAGAGTTTGGCTCGGTCATTTTCGTTACTCCCTTCAAGTAGCTGTGGAATTATTCAGTTAAACCAGAATGATTGCCAGACCCTGTAGGAATAGGGATGGTGTAAGGACAGTTCTTATTCAACATCATTCCTCTTTAAGAGATGTTTTATTTTAAATTATAGCTATGGATAGAGAAGGTTTTTTAGCTCTTTATTCCCAGTGAATAGCTAAGTTAGACTTGGAATAGAGATTCTTATGACTAATGCAACCTGACCTGTGACTGTACCTGTAGCATGACTGCACTGCCAAACATTATTCATTGTTAGGTTAAAGCTAAAACTAGGTACACTTCATTATATACTTACTTTAACAAAAAAGCATCTGTAAAACACAAGAAAACAAGTTTCAGATCCACCCATGGATCCTTCTGAGTTTTCTTCTCCATCTCTGTGGTAGATACCAGGAGATGCTCGTCTTTGGGTTCCCTCCCCCTCTGAATTCTTGGCAGATGGAGGGTTAGCATACCACCTGCTCTGCAGTACCGAGTGTCTGAAATGAACTGTTGGGTCAGGTCATATTTCTAGCTGACCAGACTTTTTAAAAAAAAATTTAAAAAGGTGATTTGCTGTGGTAACCCTGAGGACAGATCCAACAAAAGGCACTAAAGAGCAGTGACCCACAGGCAACGGGTTATCACTTTTCCCTAAGCTCCTCTATTTGCCCACTGACCTTGACTCACATCCCAAAAAAACCACTGAAGACAAAGGAGGTTTACTGGAGACCCCTGAAAGTGTATCATTTTAAAAATTAAGAGTAGTCAATGTAGTCCAGCCACGGGCTTGTAGGAAGTTGCTGCTGACTGACTCTTTCAAGGTTATCTGTCTGACTGTAGTTTGCTTTCCTTCATCTGAGACTTGGAAAACCTGTGCAGACTGCTCCTGAGCAATGCACAACAAAATGCAAGCTAGCACTTCACTTTTGAAAAAGGGAAATATGACTCTGTGCTACAGAAACAGTGTGGTATAGTCCCTGCTGCCCCATGCCCTCACAAGACTCTTTTTGAGAAACTATGCAAAAGTAGCTACTCTCTGAAAGGAAATCACGCAATTTATAGCTGATTTATCTCTGCCGCAGACCACTTATCTGGAGTGTGTGTTTTTTCTTTCTTGAGAGATTGAACAGGATGAGGATATTGAATGGTTCTAAAAAAAAAATTCAAGCTAAAACCATCAGCCCTCAGAGCCAGCAAAAACAGCCATCAACACGTCCAGCAGCATGAAACAATCGGAGATCCCCAACCAGACAGCACACCCACATGCTTCCAGTCAGCCTACCAACCTCCCCGGGAGGAAAGCACAAAAACACTGCTTCAGTCACTAGACAAGTATTCCCACGCTTGAGGGAAAGGATGAATGGAAGCAAAGGAACAATTTGAACTGGATGCTACCGTCAAACCCCAGCTGGCTGAACAAGAGCTTGATCAGTCCTATTACCCCAAAGATGGCAAAATAAGAGATTGGAAGGTGGTTTGCCACTGGGAGAATATTTTCATATGAAAGGAGCAGCAGCTTACTTACATAAATTTCCAGTTGATAATGTGAAGTCCACCTCAGACTGCAAAGCTCTTCCAATATCCTGATGTGGCCAGGCCACAGTTGATGCAGGGGAAGGATTCCCTCCCCAGTCTGAGAGTAGCATTTGTCTCTTATCTAACACACCTCTGGCATTTGTACCGACTGCAAAGGCCCCACCATCTGCTTTGAACCTTTCCTCTTGCCAACAGTGAAGTACAGAAAACACGAAACTTGGCTATTCTAACACAAAGTGCTGCAGTGGAAGTTCAAGGCGAAGGCTGGAGTCACCCTGACCCCCCTGGCTCTGCCCCCACCCCCTCTGCCCAAGGGGCTCAGTGCTGAGCCTTCAGTCACTGCTCAGCTGTGGTAGAGCTGTGCCTGTCTCCAGCTCCTGTCTGTGCCAGGCAATGGACCCTGTGGATCCGGACTCTGCTCCGCACACTGACTTCCCAACCTGACCTCAGACCTGCCTCACTCACCACCGTGGACCTTCCTGGATGTGGTCGTGATCCTGACTTGTGTTCTCAGCTGCACTTTGGACAAGTCTCATTACCACGGACATGTCTAATGATCTGGACTCCCAGCTGACCTTGACTACCGTCCCCAGCATGGCCCTGCTTGCCTTGCTGGGGGATAAAGGGGAGACACACCCTGCCCAGCCAGACCCCTGCCCAGCCCACCGTGTTATGGTACTCAGGTGCTGGAGCACAAGCCAGCCTTTATTGCATCCCAACGCTCATGACAGAGGTGAAATATCCTGAATTCATCTATCACATGAATAAACAAGCCCAAGTTGTAGGCTAAAACAGAACTGGATAAAACAGATGTTCACATGGCAGAAGGTGAGGAGGAAAACCTCTAGTATGCTTCAGATGTGATTTTTGCAACAGAAGGAAATTCTCAAATTACTCTGCCCTGTGAAGTTTCTGTGCTGAGTCTCTCACGTAGCTCTGGCTTGCAGGGAGCTGGTAGGGAGGCAGTCTGATACCTGAAGTCAAGACAGAGTCTGCTGCCAGAGAAAACTACCTTGCCTTAGAAACAATGGAGCTTCCTTGGATAATTCTTGTATCTATAACTTCCCTGAACTTCAGAAAACATTCCCTTTTGTGAAGAGCAGTAGCTTGGCAGCTGACAGAGGTTCCAACTGTGTAGGTCTCTGTTAAAGTAACTGCATGAGATGGGACTCATTAGCTAAATGTACAAAAATACAACCAAAAATGGAGAGGATAACAGCCTTCCCTCTCTCAAAAAAACAAAAAAATAAAATAAAATGCTCTATCAGCACAGAGCTACAAACTGCACAGTTTGCATAACTACGGAAACTGGGAAGACACTGAACCAGTGCAGGTCAACCCTACTTCAAAGGAACTAAGATCAATTTAAAAGCTGAATGCAGGAAGCTGGGACTTCTGGGGCCAGGCTTTTCTGGGTCCACAGCAGAGCATACAAACACAAGGACATTCATCCCATGGCCATACATACTGAAGGGAGTAGCAGTGTACTTGCATTTGCTTCCTAAAAACATGCCCTCTTAGTCTGTTACTACTGTGCACTTCATACTCCCTGGAGCAAACAATGACAGACTTACAACTTGTCAGCCCTGGGAGAACCTGCTCTGATTATTCAAGTCTTCAAATGGGGGCTTTCCAAGTGGTGGCTGATTGACACATTTAATGTGCTTCTCTCCACCAGAGACTATTACCTGATTTCATAAACTCCAGTGCCATCTGTCCTCTTGTCTGTGGAGTAAAGAGCTTGTTCTGACTGCAGTTGCTGACATGCCTGGCCTCATTTACTGGACAGGCTTCCCTTCTTGGACCTGCTGCCTTCTGAGCAGAACATCACTGGCAGATCACACCACCAAATGTGACCACAAAAGAAAGGCTGCATCCAGAGTGGGTAGCATTTATCTCTGGATCACTCTAGGTATTTCACTCCTCTTCCAATGGTAACAGATTCCTCACATGTTCACTAACTGACATGCAAGTAGGCAAAATATGCAAAGATTGAAACATAAGCCTCAAAAGAATGTATGAAATTATACTGGGAACTGCTTTCCACACACTGAGAGCACCCATAGTTCTGGATACAGCTTCCATCAAAACAGGTATCTGGCAGCCCAAGGAAACATGTCAAGTATTGCAGATCCCAATGAAAAGTAGGAAGGGGCTTTGAAAATACGCTCCTGCACACAGACAGCAGAGAACAGCAGGAAAGAATTCAATCACTTTCAAGCAGAAAGTAAGAAATTCGCTGTTTCTTACTTGTGTGTAATTACTCAGCATTACAATAACTTCATTGCATTGCTTATTATGCTAATCTTAATTAGCTCACTGTTTCTTTGCACACCCGCCCATCTGTCATTTCTGTTGGTAGTTTCTCCTCTGACACTTTGACTGCAAACTCTTTTGAGTTAAGGACTGATTTTTTTTCTGTTAAAGGCGTAGAAAGTCTGGTCTGAGAAGGTCCTGGCATCTGGGATTTTCAAATTAACTGATTAGTTGGCCTCATATATATCTCAGGTTATTTTTGTTTTGCTGATGAATTAACTTTCACCTTGAAACAAGTGGTACTAAACTGAAAAGAACTCTCTACAATTGTCAGCAAAAATACTTCAGCAAATAGCACTGACAGAATCACAGCTGTAACATCATTTCCCTTTCCTTTAACTCTTCCTCTCCCCTTGCTTTAAAATATTTATTTAGTGATAGGAGTGAAAATCTGTTTTCTGTTTGATTTCTCCGAAAATCCAACAGTTCCTAACAATAAAAGAATCTGTGAGCAGCAAACGTACAGACTGTTATGCTCATGGCAAAACAAAGACCCCAAATCAGAGGCTCCTTTAGAAAACAGGGAGTTCTATTTTGGTCTTTCTCCTTTCATAACTTTGCTCCCTGAATACAGCTTAAATGAGTAAGGTAATTTCCTTGAAGTAGCACTAATTACTACAGGGTGTCATCTGAATGCTGAGACTTGGAAACCTCCTCCCAGAAAAAGATCTCCAAATCCCTGCATCAGGACAGTTGGAGTCTCTAAAGACTAAATATCCGGTAAATAATGAGCATGTGTCTCAGTTTGATGGACCTTCTGTTTCTGTAATGATCTGAAGGGGATTTACGTTCACAACTACAAAGATGCAAGAGTATCAGGACAGTAGTGTCCATCTACTTGAGAAAAGGAGCAAAATTGTATAGGAGATTCCATTACTAGTTTCTATCTTAATACAGCAAAGCACTAAGCCACAGTCTAACCTAAACCTAAACATTTCCTTTTTTAGGAAAAAAAAAACCTTCACCCACACCTTTTCCAAAAGAAAACCCCAGGAAAGAAAACACAAATGAGAATTCATTTGACCTACATGGAGGCCGTTTGTGAGACCAAAACCCATTCCTGACCAGCTCTAGCAAACCCAGCTTAAGGGGGAGTTTGGATGGTGCAAGAGGCACAGATCCTTCCTGCGTTATGTCCAAACGCTGACGGACAAGCTGCCAACCAGCTTCCGAGTTCAGAGCCTTGGGGGCAACACAGGAGGTAAACTTTAAACAAATACTTCCTCTCCTTATCTACCACACAGAATTTGCCCTCCTTTGCACAGCTGGTAGTGTTGAGTTGGCTCAATCCACACTAGGATTCACAGCCCTGCCTTTGCCTCAGCTCCTGCGAAATTTTCAGAAGCAACTTGCTAAATCAGCAGAGAAAAAAACCCCGAACTTCTGTTACCACAGACACATTGAATGAGCACTTGTTATCAGTTTCAGGGAGTTCTGGATCCAAGTTTGCTGCCAACAAGACACAAGTGCCTCTCTGCTCACAGAGAGGCAGAAGGGTCACGCCAAGACTCAGACCCAGAAGCTACCTGGACTTTACAGCTGTGTCACATCTCTGCTAGGACTGCAAACAAAACCCCCCATATCAAAGGAGTCTCAGATTCACAGAGCTTGAAATACAGGCTGAAACTGGGATTTTACCTTTCAGCTCCACCTTGAATCAGCAGTGCAGCAGCTAAGCCTCAGCATGCCTAAGCAGCATGCGGTAGGAGTGAGAAAAGAGCCCCGCAGAGTCTCCTGCTTTGCTTACTCTCAGTTCAACCACTGGCCACACAGGCTCGTTCTCCACAAGAACAAGACCTCATGAGGTGCAGAAGTATCAGCCACTGTGACAGGACCAAGAAGACAACACGGAGGAAGAAGCAGGTTGTTCACCACAGATGCATATCTTCTGCTCTGCCCTGGTAAGACGCACCCTTGCCCTTATTTCCTGAAGTGGGCCAATGCTGAACCCTGTGAGCACCACCGAGCCCACCGCTGGAGGAATCAGTTTATAGAGAAGTGTCAGCACAGAGCCTGCACTCATTCTGTTATTGCTTGGTTTACAACTCAGTGATGGGCTTTTTCCTCCTCTGACAGTTCAGAAATATCATTTTGAGACTGGAAAAATCATGCTACATTTCTCCTGTCTCTAACAGCAACACAGGTAATAAAGACTCTGAATTGCGTATTCAGGACTGTGCCTAGGAGTTAAAGTATCAGAAAAGACTGCAGGGTACTCTTCCATAGTTTTATAATGTCTGCAGGGAGAAGCAGCATAAAGATTTCTATTTGTCAAAATAATCAAATGTCTTGAAAATAAACTAGGGAACCATTCTGCAATCAGAATGGAGATGTTTTTACTTAGTCACTTCCGTGATCAAAACCACACTTAAAAAAATATATTCTCTGGCTCTAAAAACCTTTGAAATATAGCAAGTAACTCATCAGAGATAGCAGCACTGAAGGGAGTTTGCACCACTATCTAAATATCTGGACAAAAAGTCAGTAAATACAAATATTAACACAACTCTGCAACAACAGGAAGCAGTGGCAGGTGGGAAAACTAGCCAAAGCCAGTTTGGAGACAGCATATTTGCCTCTAAGGCTGCTCTTTGAGCCAGGCTGCCCAGGCAGCAGATTGCTGTCACTGTCACCCCCAGTGCAGCCCCGTGCCTTCGAATCCACTCGGAGCCAGGTTGGAGACTAAGAGGTTGCCTCTGCCAGCATCACAGCAATTTCAAAGCTAAATTGTTATTACTGATGACCCCTACTGACCTGTTTTACAGGTAAGTTAATACTTTTTCCTCACTTGCATATTTTTCTCCATAGGAATGAACTTAAGGGCTCTGCAGAGTTTGAGACCAGACTGTCCATACCCAAGCAGAACACCGAGAAGTGTTTTTGTGGGTCTGGAGATACAAACCTGCTGACAACACTCAGTGAAGATGCACAGCACTTCCTACCACTTCAGGTTCTTTGGAACAGAGCCTGAGAGTCAGACCAACCTGTCAAATGACATAAGGAAAGCACAGAAAAATGATGCAAGGAGAGGTGCCAGGCAAGCACTCCTTAGAGCCGCTGGGATCAATGTCAGTGCTTAGATCTCTAATGTAAGCAGTTCAGCTGTCCCAAGGTTACTCTGCCTACATCCAACAGCAAACATGAAACAAGCACTTGCCTTTTCATCACACTCAAAACCTGCATGATAACTGTCTTTGGAACATGCTCCCTGTTTGATACTTAGGCAAGTTATTTACCCTCACAGGGATTGGTGAGAACCTAAGTCCCAGAGCAAGACATCAGCCCAAGGGTCCATCTCCTGAGCAGGTGCTGCTGGCACACTGATCCTCCTAAACATTTTGGCTGTTGGCTGCTATGCAGGGAAAGCTCTAGTAGCCTGAGGGCAAAGTAGAGTGAACAAAGCTGGAAACTCTCCCAAGAACTATTAGAGTTAACTCTCCTTCTCTTCTTCCCACTCCCGCTTTTTCATGTTTGCCTAGACATGCTATACTGAGTTTGTGTGGCAAGGTATTGGTAGTGAGGGGGGCTACAGGGCTTTTGTGAGAAGCTGCTGGAAGGTTCTCCCATGTCCAATAGAGCCAATGTCAGACAGCTCCGTGATGGACCTGCCACTGGCCAAGGTCAAGTCACTCAGTGATGATGGTACTGCCTCTGGGATAACAGATTTAAGAAGAGGGAAAAAAACCCCTTTGCCATGGGACCCAAAGAGAGAAGTGAGAATATGTGACAGGAACAGCCCTGCAGGCACCAAGGTCAGCTGCAGAAGGAGGGGGAGGAGGTGTTCCAGGCGCCAGAGAAGAGATTCCCATGCAGACCATGGTGAGGCAGCTGTGAGACAGCTTTGAGAGGGCTGCCCACGCAGCCTGTGAACGTCCACGACAGAGCAGATATCCACCCATGGAGGATCCCACACCGCACCAGGTGCCCGAAGAAGGCTGTGACCCTGCAGGAAGCCTGCACTGGAGCAGGCTCCTGGCCTGTGGACCCAAGGAGAGAGCAGCCCACGCTGGAGCAGGTTTACTGGCAGGATTTGTTGTGGAGGATGGCAGCGGGTCTGCTGACCTCCTGTGTGAAGAAGGAGTGGATGTAGATGCCTTGAGGCCATTCCCGTGAGAAAAGCACACAGTATGTAAAATAGCAAGATAGGTGCAGATGCACACCAGATAGAGAAGTAGAACAAAGGGACAGTGTGGTAAAACAAGTGAAAACAGCAACAAGGGACCACCAATGCAGCTACAGGGTAGCAGAGCCTAACCAATGACAAAGGAGCACGTAGTGCTTTTGCTTAAGCTAAGATGACATATAAACCAAGCAATTTTATAAAATAGAAGTATTTTACTTTTTTGCACCCTGAACTTTATCACGTCGTCTTTCGGCTGACCAAACTACGACAACTTGTGACTCCATGGGGGACCCATGCCGGAGCCGGGCAAGAGGATGAGGAGTCCTCCCCCCTGAGGAGGAAGGAGCTGCAGACACAATGTGTGAGGAACTGACCACAGCCCCCATTCCCTGTCCCACTGTGCCACTGCAGGGGAGGAGGCAGAGAAAATCGGGAGTAAAGTTAAGCCCAGGAAGGAGGGAAGGATGGGAGGAAGGTGTTTTAAGATTTGGGTTTATTTCTCATTACCCTACTCTGATTTGATTGGCAATAAATTAAACTAATTTCCCCAATTTGAGCCTGTTTTGTCTCTGACAGTAGTTGGTGAGTGATCCCTCCCTGTCCTTACCTCAGCCCACCAGCCTTTTGTTGTATTATCTCTCCCCTGTCCAGCTGTGGAGTGACAGAGCAGCTTTGTGGGCCACTGGCATCCAGCCAAAGTCAGCCCACCACAGGTGTGAAGATAAACCAAGTTCATGCCCTGCATATTTTAAAGGAATTGCTTTCCTAGTTCAAAATATATTCCTGCAGTCAGAGAGCACATACATATCACAGCTGGCAATAGCTCCTTCACATGTAAGTCTTCAATCAGACTGTATAAATATGTATACTGTGGAGCTGTAAACACACTGACAGGTACATAGGAAGCCTGACAGGATAACCACTCCTCTGCCCATATCCACTAAGCCACTGGGTAAATAACTCTTCAAGCTTGTGGGCTTTTTTATTTCTAAATATATTCTATTTACTTGATCATATCTAATGACTTCTCTCTGAAATCGTGAAGCTCTATCACGTAGAACCATATTTAGATGGGATTACACTTACACTCATAACAAGAAATAAGATGGCATCACTCACCTAACACTGTCACTTGGTATGGACTTGGCACTCTTTTGCTCAAATAATGGCTAAATTCCAATCCTTGCTCCTGCAGCAAGTAATACCTTAATCTACAAGCTATGCCACATTCCTGGGGTCTGGCACAGAGTAAAGTGGTATTTGTTACATTATTTACAATTAATGCTCTGAAAACTGGCACTTTATGCCCTGAAGTGCAAAGAGGGATTTGAAACTGCCTATTTTTTTGTGCCTAAATGGAGATGTTCTTACACAGCCTCTTCCTCAAGAGGGGAGAGGTCAATATTTTACTCAGAAATGGCTGTATCAAGTCAGAACAAGCTTCTGTGAAGAACAGTGAATCTCTAACCATATATCCTATACCAGAGGACAGAGAAAAAGCAACGATATAGAACACCTCCCCACAGCCCTGCCTCAGGCTCCAGTTCTTGGGCACTTCCTAAGTCTGAAGTGTTTCTTATTTCATGGACTTTAATAGGTTTTATTCCCAATTTTCTCATTTTTGAACTCACGCTGCCCACAGTCTGTTCTGTCACAACAACATCCACAGGCTTAGCCATATTTTCTTCAAGAAACCATTCCTTATGCATCCTTTTCCATGCAACCCCTAATTTTATGCTTATAAAATCTGTCAAGTCACCTTGCTCCTAGACTGGAGAGATCTACCCCATTTAACTATCGCTCATGCAGAAGTCATTCTCTATCTCTGATCCTCCTGTCTCCCTTCTCTGCATGTTTTACAGTTGTTCTAGGTTTTTTGTGGTGAGAGGCATCAGAACTTTACACAACATTCAAGACACAAGTGTCTTATTTTTGAGACATCAGTGCCCTTCAAAAGAGGCTCATGGGTTAAGCACAACAGAAAAAAAAACATCCAAAACTCACCTGTGTTTTCAAAAGTCTTGGCCTTTAATTAAACCGTATAGAAAGACACTTTTTTGCCCTCACTGCTAGCTTTACTATCTTTTTAGATAAGGAAACTTCAAATTAGACCAGTTATTCACCTATTCTTTTAACTTATCTCTGACAGGGGCAAATACCTCAGAGAAGGTGGAGTAAATTGTAGAGCACACAGCGATATTATATAATGTACATAGAAAACATCTTCCCAAACCCCTAAGTGTTTTAATTCTTAACTCATTAATATTACTCTTGTTATGTGTAGGAAACTCAGGAATTGAAGAGACTCAAGAAACCCAAGTATTCTCAATGCCAAAGCCTTCAGAAAAATAAAAGGAACACCAGAGCCCAAATTGCTTTTCTACCTTCATTAAGACAACAAGCACAAGTAGGTTAATTTCCAAGTATATTCTTCTGTCATTGAAAAAGTGATCTTTGCTGGACATCATCGGTTCTCACTTTATGGGAAATGGAAAACAGGAGCATGGGGTATCATGTGACATCGTTCTGTCCTACATTTACCACACCTTCTTTGATTACACTATGTTAAGCTCTTCACATGCCAAAATGTCTTTTGATTGCAATAGTCCTCATTATTCATCAATAATACTCCTTTTGAGCTGGATGGAAATATCAGTTGTGCAGGACCAGTGACTCAGTCCCAGCCTCCTTACAGCCAAGTGGCCAGAGACAGCTTTCAAGGAAGAGAAATTTCAGGATTGCTCTCACCACAGTTCTCAGTAGCTCAATTACAAACTGTATTAATAGGCATGAAATTATAAATGACTTTCAGGAATTTCAGCAACTTCAGTGCAGCAGTGCATTACAGAGACTATCCTGCCTCTGAAGCAGATTTCTGACTTTGACCCTATTTTTTATGACCTTTCATCGCCTAGGAACATCCCTTTACCTTATGACTTGGAAGCTGGTAACAGAAAGCATTTAATCACTGCATCTCTACTGGAAGGACTGAAGGCATGTGAATATAAACATTTGCAAAACTCACAAGGAACAGAAACGTGGCAAGAAAAACAAGAGTTATTTAAAATTAATAACAAGGAAAAGGACATACTGGGAGACTTGCAACTGAAAAAGCAATAGCTTGTTAAGCCAGCTTTAATACCAGATTAGTTCATTACTTGTTACAAAGTGACAGGGAAAATAAAGCTGGAGGAATTGCTAATGATGCCAGAAGTCTGTAATATGCATTTTGTATTCCTAATCTCTTAAAACTAAAGACCAGGGGGAAAAAAAAAAAAAAAAAAAAAAAAAGCTCATAATCTGTTCCTAGACCCCTGATTTCATATCAAATTGCCAGCAAACAAATCCATTTATGGGGAATTTTTTAGTTCCTTTTCTGCAGGAGTGTAATTAGATTCAACCAGCTAAGTCTCTGAAAGGAACATCATTTATTTTCTCAAAGCAGTTAGATGAGGCTTGTTCTCTTCATGTGAAAATAGTGTTTGCTGTCCTACCTCCTCCTGCTGAAGTACTAGACAGCGGTCCACCCTGCCCTGGCACAACCTTCCTCTAGGTCAGCGCCTTCTGGGCTTGCACATCAACATCACTTCCTACGAGTCAGTGAACCTGCTGTTCCAAGAACTAAAAAGGCTTTTTTTCCCCCCATTTCTGTTAGGGATGTTTTCTCTGCAGACACTAAAGTGAAGCAGATCTTGGGTGACCTAATAAATCCCCTTCCAGAGAGTTCACTCAGCTGTGTCCTGGTTTTGGCTGGGATAGAGCTACTTTTCCTCAATAATAGCTGGTACACTGCTGTGTCTTGGATTTAGTATGAGAACAGTGTTGATAACATTGATATTTTAGTTGTAGCTAATTAAGGACTGCTCTCTCAATCACGCTCTGCCAGGGAGGAGGTGCACAAGAAGGGAGGAAGTGTGGCCAGGACAGCTGAGCCAAACAGGCCAAAGGGA
>JAWWEU010000158.1:17775968-17795558 GCA_035583155.1 Acropternis orthonyx
TGGAGCCACCCATCACTGCTGGGTGACAAGCTGGGCATCCATCAGTGGGTGGTGAGCAACTGTACTGTGCATCACTTGTGTTTCTTGGGGTTTATCCCCTTCCTTCATTAAATTATTGTTTGAATTATTAGTAGTCAATGTATTATATTTTACTTAGTTTCAATTATCTCAACCCACAGATTTTACCTCTTCCCAATTCTCCTTCCCATCCACTGTGGGGGCTGGGGAGGTGGGAGCGAGTGAGCAGCTGTGTGGTACACAATTGCTGGCTGGAGTTAACACGGTGACAAGCTGTTTCCCAAATCATCTACGACAGTGGTTTACTCAGCCTGATTAATTTTGAGTGTGGGAAATGGTGAGTGAGAGCTGCAGGCAGAAAACTCTTCGTATGTTATCGCATGATAACTAATTCATGCAGCCAAAGACACTGCAAGAGGCAGCACTGAAGCACTGGAAAGTACATTCCCTCTTACTCATGTCAAGCAAACACTTTCCCATACCCTTTTTTCTAAGGATCCAGTCAGTGATAACAGTTCAAACAACACATGGAGACTCCATATATATCCACTATGAGGCCAGAACATGAAATACTGGAAATATACTTTTCCTCTGACAAAGACAAACTATTGATGAGAAGAAATCAATTTGCTATCAGAAATAGAGACTTCACAGTCCCTGCTTTTGTGAGGAGGATGTTCACTTGGAGCCCTGTTTATCCACTCTCGCATCTAGAAAGACACATAGTATGCTTCTGGAGGATCAAAAAATCTGCTTTACACTGTCAGGTAATTTATTGCATGAGCCTCGTTGAAAATAACAGGACTTAACTCCTGACAAGCAATTCCACGTGCTTGCTCCGTGCATGTCTTAGAAGCATCTCTGCTTCCTTCATGGATGCAAACAAGTCTTCATTCATTACATGCATTAATGCACAGCTATATATAGTGCTCTCAGAACAACTGGATCTTCTTTCTGCCTTACAAATTTCTGACAACTTCTTACCTGAATTTTGATGACAAAGACATTAGGAATACAATTTTTTTAAGCAAAACTGTCACAGCAGACAAAAATGTCATCCCACTCAAATCATCAAAACGGGTACCTCCATGAAATGGTCCTGCTCTTGTAATAATCCTACTCAAATAAATTCCTGGTATTAAAATGTAATTTGCCTCATTTAAAATGAGATCACAAGGTCTTAAAGAGTTGGTGAAGAACCCCAAATGACCACTCACGCCCTTAACCTGTTTGGGAAGAGATTGTACTGTCAAAACGGGAGACACTAAAAGGTGTAAGTGATTTCTGAAGTGCAGGAAAATGGAATCTAAAGGTGATGCATAATGGTGCAGGAACTGAAGCATTTGAAAAACGGTCCTTGAAATCAGTAGTGCAACACCAGGCCCCAGAATAAATTCCTTGAGACTCCTGTGCAAGAAACAGGATCCTTCTTTCCTGCAGGCAGAGACGATGCTCTCACACAGTTCTGGGTTCTACAGAAGCGTGCAAGCACAAAATCAGCTTCATTGACTTGCAGAACCAAAACCTTAATGTACTCGTTCCAGCAGTTATAGAACATATGAAAATTTAATTAAATGAAGTAAAACAATGGCCTTTGAAGTATTCACTGTGCACTTGGGAAGGGCCACGTAAAAAAAGGAGAACATAGTGATTTATATTACCTTTACTTGTAAAGTTTCAGCATGAGGGGAAAAGAAAAGCAGAACACCTTCTGCAAGTTTGTGTGTAGTTTGTAAATCTTACTGAAAGGAAGTGGCAATGACAAAACACACGGTTGGGACAGGTATGTACTTGCAAATAAAAAAAAAAGAAGGAAAAGAACAAGCTACCTTTAAGTGCTTTTCCCTGCCACTTCTTATTTAGTTGATAGGCAGACTTGGAGAAGGCCTGCTGTAAAGCCAATTAAGTCAGCTTCTTTCCAATTGTTTTAACTGGCTTTTGGTGAGGCTTAGCTTTTAGATCTTACCATTCCTAATTATCAGGATCATTACAGTGTTTCTTGTAGGACCAACCACGAACGAAATGCCACTGCTTTAAACACAACGCAAACAAACCAAAGGACATCCTTGACAAAGCTTTGTATATAATCAAAGAAGGAAAAAGACAGGAGAATAATCAGCAACGACCCAGACCATATCTGCTGGTTTGCCACCTGAGAGCCAAGCATGGCCAATGGAAGAAGAAATACATTTCTGCTCCAGCTGCCTTGAAGTTCTGAAATGAGCTGTGTGGGGCATTAAGTAAAACACAGTCATGGTGATCTTCCCCCCTGCCTGAAACTGCACATCCAGGTAAAGGCTACGACCCTGTGCACTTAAACTGTGCAACACAGTCTTTCAGGGGCCTGTGTAATCTGACAGAGCAGTCCTGACTGCCCACTTACTGCAAGGTAATACAAAGTACATTCTTTGGTAATATCACAAAGTGCTTTCGAGGGACTCGAAAATATTTACATGCCCACCTCTCTAACCAACAAGAACAAAATATATCTAAGGTAGAGCTGATGAAATTTTAGGGAACTCCTGATATGTCATGAGACCTTGTGTTGGTAAAAATATACATTAATATGCATTAAAGAAGCCCTGGGGCATTCTTATTTCACCTGAATTATTGGCTCTCATCATGGCAACCACTTGTGAGGGACCTCGCAGAAAATTATGCTGTATCTTGGGAGGGGAAAAAAAAAAAAGAAAAAGGAGTATGAAATTACAGCGTGTCATTGTAGAACAATACCCCAGTCAGATCTAATCAGAGAACGGAAGAAAAACTGAACAGAGTACAAGAAAAATTAGAGATTAGATTGATCCCCAAGTCAAGAAAAAAAATCCAGGAGAGAAGAACAAAATCAATCCACACTGCACAGAACAAAGAAATAGTTTGCTCGAGTCCCCAAGAAAGTGCACAAGATCTTATCTGTAGTGGCTGATATGTACTCATACTAGGATTTATTTTTGTACAATAGAATAGGTTAGAAGGTGAAAGAAGAATGGTATATTGGAACTAGATCAAAAAACCCCACCCAACCCAACCCATAGAGCAGGATACAACTGATTTTCATATAACACGCTCATTCATACAACACTTTGCTGCAAGACAGTCAATCACAACCTAAGGGAACAATAAAGTTTTACAGAAGGGTAAGAAGAGGGGAAACAGCTTAGAGAGGAGGAAACAGAAAACGTATTGGGAAAAGAAAATCCAACTATGTCAAACATGATAGGATCAGTTTGGAGGAATAAAGGAATTAGTGTATGAGCTAAAAAGGCAGTAGCCTTGAATGCATCTTTATGTGAACGTTGAAAGATTTTATTTTTCTTCTGCATCAATAACAAGTATTCAACCAGATGGAAATCAAAGTATCAATAAAAACAATTATATCAGAGAGGAACCCTGCTTTCTAGCTCCCTCCCTGCTACAGAAGCTGACCAGTATCTTACATAGTTATTTCAGTGAGTGTGCAGAGATTTATTTTTAAAGGTCAGAATGGTTCATTACAACCACCTAAACCTAAACTCGTAGGAATGCCAGGAACAGGTAGTGTTGTCCTCTCCAAGGTTCACATCCACAGACACCATGCAAGCTGTGCAAAGAAAGCAACACTTCAATTCACTCCAGAATCCTTATCCAAACTCACACCCTCACACACATCTACATCCTAGCAGACCGATTCCAACTAATCCGTAACAATTCCTTAAATAAAACATTGAGTCCCTCATGCTAGGTGGTTACATATTCAAATCTACCCCGCCTTATTTGTTTAGCCCTTACTCCTACTGATACTCAGATCCACTACCCCATCTTCTCACCCCAAATACCACCTGTTCCTAAGTGCTTTCTTTTCTAGCCACATGAATACAGCCTGTAAATCCTCATCTGCATTCCCTGCTGCTGTCAGCTGAAGAGGCTGGTGCATGTCAGCCATCGGCTACTGTAGGCAGTTTCCTGCCATCAGCACTAAGTGATTGCTGCTTAGGCAGACAGGGGAAACTCGGGCATGTGAGCAGCCTTATTTGCCATAGAAACCAAGAGCTTTGCAATGAGAAGTGAGACTGGAGAGGAGGACAGGGAGAAGGAATTCTGTCAGGCTCGAAAGATGCGCCCGCCCAGGTAAAACCCATGGTTCTGGAAGGGCAAGTGAAATTGATTATTTGCAGTGGTTGGATTTCCAAAGAAATCACCTCTAAGCTCAATCTTTAACCTGAGAATGAACACGGCCTTCACAATTAGTGGGGAACACCAAGATAAAGAACTATCGGATTAAGTATCTCTTACCCTTTCTGGATTAGGTCGGTGGTGCCGCAGAGTGCACTGTGACTCTGGCAGAGGAGACAGAGCAGTATTGATTCCCCAGCACTCCTGCAGACACTTCAGGTCTGTAATGAAGTTTAATGAATGTAATGAAGCAGAAAACAGTGCCTTTCCTCTAGAGAGCTGAGCAGCCCCACACCTTTGAGGTACATGCAGAACTGCAGTATAAGCAATTTTCTTTCTCCCATCCCTGAATAGTTTCCAACTGGCAGAGAATACGAGGGTGTCTACAGTTGTTCACTGGTTAATTATGTACTTGGAAGGCATCCGACTCCTATATCCTAAGCACCCTGAAGAGTCATTTAAGAGTTTGTCACCTTTACAGAAGATTTTCTATCCTGGAAGTTAGATCAACGTCCCAGAGGAGCAGTCTGCAGAGAATGGTGGCACAGAAAACTTATGAGCTACAGTCAGAATCACATTCCTGTAGCCTGCAAGACCTTTGATACTAACAGCATCCAGATCAGTAGCAGTATTTAACAGCATAGCTTTAACAAAATGAAGTGAAGGAAGGGCAAGGGAAACATCACCTGAAACAGTTAAAAAAATTACTTTTGGGGATATCAGGGGAAATATCCTTAGTAAGATGCTTCATGTCCCCCTAGGCTCCCTGTCCTCTTTTTTATACACTGCCCTATCAAGGAGAATAAATTGGTTCAGATTACTTCCTAAAAACAGAATACATCAATGAAAGTCACTTCCAACCTCTTTAACCACTTCATACTGCAGAAAATGTACTATTACAGGAAGAAGATTTCAGCAAGCACGTCCATTTCCACCTCTTAGTCATGCGCGCTCACGTATAAACATTGAAAATGGAGGTGGTGTGCTCCTACAAGAAACCATTTTAAATAGTGTCATTTCTTTCATATTGTGCACAAGAGCCCTCACACCTAATTCGAAACAGAGCATCACTGCTTTCAAGACCACTGCAGCTGTGCAGATTGCTAGGGAGTTAGTTCCTCACACTGTGTGTCCAGATCTGAGGATTTTCTGCCTACTTCTTCAATAACAGGGATTTTTTATTGCTGATTCCTCATCATAAAAAAGGAACAGAAGTCTTTGAAGTCAAAAGTATTACTTAACTCTGTAATAACTGGAGGATAATAAGCATCTTTCAAGAATAAAAAGGGGTTGGTAATTTGAAAAATAATTATGCACCTAAAGATACACATAGACATGAAGACACCTACTTTGTGTTTTGGCTCCTCAACAAGTTTAAAAACCTGACTTTACCTCCTTTGGGCATCCAGCAAAAAACTAAACTGGAGTTTTGTTTTGTTTTTTTTAAAATCTCTTTTACAGCAGCAAGCTGACATTCTGGTACAATTAGTCATTGAAACACTCCTCTGCTCCCCCAGTTTCTCTTAACCTGAGAATCTGCTATGTAAAAAGAGCAGCTGACACAACACAGTTCTTACAGCTGCACAAATGTCAGACTGAATTGCTGCTACAATTTTTTCCCTTTGCTGCCCCCTCCACCCTGCCAAAGAAAAAGGGATAATAAGCACAAGAGAACTGGGAAAAAGTGTATCTGTCTGGGACCAGCAGTGCAATTTCTGAACACAACACCACAACAGTGATGTTTCTACTGAAGCTCTCTAAGAGGTGGAATCATGGACTGTGTCACTGGGCTCCCAAGCCATGCCTGCTTACTGTTTTGGGCTTCTTCTTGAGGCTTTCTGTCCGACACTGAGTGTGTTCAGAGGCAGAGTTTACACTAAAAATGTGTACTAAGCAAGTGGCTTAGGACTTGAAGGTTAACAAGACCAAGCACTTTGGTCAAGGAGTCTCTGGGAGAACTGCGATCTTAAACATGGCAAATATTTTATTTTCAGAGGAAAGTGCCATCAGTCTTGAACTCAAGGGCAGCAGGGAGTGGGAGGAGAAGGGAAACCACTACTGCCGCCTTCTGTTTGCCAGACCAGCTTCTGAAGCCTTTTCACACAGATTAGTAAGTCACACTAGAAACAGAATGACAAAAATCAATAGGACCACCAACTGAACACAGTAGTATTCAGTGCCAGTGAGAAACGTAATATCTATCCACAGACATCCCACTGCTGAAAGCCTGACCCTGCTCAATTCAGAACACATGACCTAGTAGTACCTAGTACTTTTGAACTAAGATCCCAATCCACAATAAAATAACCTTGGTTTAAATGGTTACTACTTGTCAATTCATCTGCCTGTGTGCTTTCAGCAGCAACCTCAAGAAATATGAATTTTTCATTATGAGTGAAGCTAAGCAGGGTTACTTCAAACACATCATGGATTATAAGTGTAGACAAAGACTATCACCAGCACTGAGCTGAAACAATCATTTGATCATCCATTAAAGGCCTAAATTTTAACCAGAGACATATAAAACCCACCATGATATAAAGACTGATACACAGCATCAAACTAAACTACTGTTGTTAAACCATAATGACACCTAGGAACAAGACAAATTCCCAGTTTGGGGAGTTTTGCCTTTTAATAAGGCCAGTATGTAGTGGCATGGAAAGGTGGGTACTTCCAGACAGAAAATTATGATTAGCAATGCTGGTGGTGGACTGTGCAATTTAAAGAATGCTTCGCAATGAACAGAATGATACAGGCTATCACCAGATGCAACTCCCTGATCAAAACAGGACCAGCTTAAATACAAAACAGAAAACTGGATGCAAAAGAAAGGCTGGCATTAAAAAAAAAAAAAAAAAAAGAAAGAAAGAAAGAAATGAGAAACTAATGAAGGGTGGGGAAGTACAGAACAGCACTTGGCTGATCTGAATTCTCGTCATGATACTATATAGACTTCAGAGACCACAACTGCTACTAAAAAGATACCAAGTATAGGTAAGGGAATAGGTGGATGATGGTCAAACAGCCAGATCAATGTCAGGACACACACAAAAGACAGAAGGAAAGAAGGAAGGAAAGAAAGAGGAGAAAGAGAGAGAAAGAGAGGACAAGAAAGGAAAAGAAAAAAGAGAAAAGAGAGACAAGAAGGAGACCTTTGGACTGGCCTTTATTTTTATCCCATAGGTAAACTCTGAATAAAAGGAGCATCTCTGATAGTAATTCCTACCTGCCAGGTAGTGCCTACACCTGTCACCTACAGCCAACATCAGACAAACTCTCTTCTAAACGGGGGATAACAGAATTTCAAGAGAAAGGAATCTCAGAAAGTCAACACCAAGAAACTCCGTATCACACCTTTTTACACTGCCCTCTCCCACTTTCTTTGTTCCTGCTTACTCTGAAATGGAATGTGCCTACATCTCTGGAATGAGTGTCCATCTGGCAGCTCTTCTAAAGAGCAACAGCAAGGTGTGACAGGCTCCAATAACCTAACAGCTCAATTACACTTTCTCTGTTGGAGAAGTAAAAGCAAGTATTTCACTAACAGAAGCGCTGTGATAATTTGGTGTAGCAGGTAAAAGTGCAAGCTTACCTCCAGCTGAGATGGAGTCCTGCCTGGACATACTCCATGGAACAAACAACACAGCACCAGAAAAGGCATGAAAAATTCTGCATGCAGTTGAAGGATAGAAGGATACTGAAGTGGCCAAGGTGTCATATACTGAATCACATACTGGATTTCATTAAGGATAAGATGATTCTTTTACCAAAAGACTATCACTTAAGTATCTTTGAAATGTTCTAAGCTGGTCTTATATTTTGGCCAAAGCCTTCACTTGTCATGACACATTTGTCTCCCAGCTGCCGAAATGGACACTTTATAGTGTCTGTCTCCTAATGATGTCTCTGCTTATGGTATTTGATGTTTTCTGATGTCCCCTCCAGCTATCCTAATGTGGATTTAGTTCGCTGGCCTGAGTAGCAGGAGACATGGTGCTGCTATTAGGTGAGATTTGGTGAATGTTTCTGCTAACACTGCTTCCATATAAAGCTCTGGCAGCAAGGTCAAGAAAAGTGAGTGCACGTTTTCTCTGAATTCTGGTTAGGCACCAGGCACTGGGGGTTATTCAATACACTTCACTTTAAACTGAGGGTCTGCCATCTGTTCTGCATTCTAATTACAAAATTAAAAACAAATATAACTCACTACTGAACCGCAGAAAGTAAGCTGCAGGAAATTTAAATTCATAGGGAAAGCTCTCTATTTAATGCAGAAAGCAACTGCAGAGTTTTTCTTATGTTATGTTTACGCAGTCATCTAGGGAAAATGAGAGTGCTTCTCCAGGACCCTGACAAATGCATTTCTGGCAGACCTGGATGAGTCCCTGGGATGGGGAGTGGGATGTTCAGTTTAGGAAAAATACATTGCAGAGCAACTCCTGCATCTGTGTGTCTGTCTATCCATCCATCCATCTATCTATCCATTCAGAAGTGGAGTATTACTATAATAAAACAGGTAATACAGTCATGATAACCCAAGGAGGTAACTGGGGCAGGAATGTAAGAAAAAGTTCGCCTTTATTATTATATCAAACCTCACAAGGATTGCTGTAAACATAAAAAGAATTTAAAAAAAAAAAAAAAAAAAGGAACAAACCCCCTCATGGATTAGGTTTTGGCTATGCAATTTATTTACTTTTTTCTCCAACTATATCCCATTATACGACTACAGTTTTTCAAGTGATGCAGTCTCACTGTAATGGGAATGCAGATATAAGGAACAGATGAAGACAGCACTAGGGTTTCTTAGAAGCTGAAATCATTTTCGTGGAAGAGCAGCAAGAAAGGAGGAGTCTGGGGCTTCCCTTTCATTCAGTGTGTTGTGGCTACAGTCAGCTCTGCCACCTGGGGTTGTATGTATTGCAAGACTTTGGAGAACCTTTGCAACACTCCAATGCACTCGGACATGCAGCTTCATTACAGACTGAAATACAACGAGGACTGGCAGGCGCCACAGAAAGCAGCCCTTGCATCCTCCCCCACAACCAGGCAGCAAACAGCACTATGGAAGCATCCCAACAAAATGGACTGCTGCTGGTGGGCCTTGCACAACCCGGAATTCCATAGACCTGCAGCATTTTGCTTAATCAGGAGCTCACTGCCTTAGGAGACAAATGTGCCTCACTGCTATTTACTGAAGAGACACCTATCACTGACACGCTTAATGAAAGCACAGATGCGGGTAAGGAAGAGGCAAATGTAAGGAATAGCCACTGGATTTCACAGAGTCAAACACGACCACTGCTTAAACACATTTCAGTACCCAGCATCCTTCCCTAAAACTGAGCACATTTAGTGAACCTGTATTGGATGAAAGCAGGGGAAGTCTAACAACAAAAGCCTGCATGGACAAATGCTGGCATGGACTCGCTGTCTTACACGTGAGGAACCACAACACATCGATCACAACCTCCATTATGTAGCAGGGGGTGCAGGCCAAGCTAAAATGCATGTGCTAATCAGATCCACTGTGGACAACCTTCCCCAATCTACCTCTCACGTGCATCCTGGACTTAGGTTCCAGACACATGGGGTTTATGTCAAATCAGGTCTAATCAGTTTGAAGGTGAGGAATGTAGCAACTGATTACAGCAATTGAAAGATGCTGCTGTCAGGTAACTCAGTCACTAGTTCCTGTGTATACCAGGAAAACAGGTTCTATTAAGGGGTTGATAAAAGTCCTCCTAACACAGGCAAATGCCCACTTTTTAAGGGTTGAGTTGGTAAGACGTTTGAATGAGTAGAGCATCCTGTTTGCCAAAACATTCCCCACTGTGCAATGTTAAAGACAAGACAATTTCTAGAATTGGAAGGAGGTTGGAATAATTGCCAGTAAAAGAGGGCTTTGACAAGAGTCACTTCCTGAGCATAGCAGAGTAACAGAAATCAGTGGGATGTCATTCAGGAAGCACAGATAAGGGCATAACCACTGGGAAGGTTACTCTACTGAAAGACCCCTGTAACCTACCAAGATAATACTATTGAGTGAACAGAAGAAACTGTATCTTCAAAACTACAGCTATAGGAGTACATGTCTTCTAGAAAAATTACTATCTTAACCTTCAGAGCAGGCAGAAATGTTTAAATCGACTCCTGCACACAAAGATAAGTGAGACACTCAGACGAGGAACCACCTCTGCAAAGGCACTGTCAGTAGCAAACCTTCCTTATGATATTTTGCCCAAGAAGATGAGGAGAAGCTGAAGGCAATGCTGGCTAAAATACACAGAACTAAGGCAACTCAGAGCAGGAAGCAGACTGCAGCAGCAGCACTAGTTCTCCTCAAAGATATGCTGAGAAGAAATCACTGTGCAGGTAAGAGCTGGGATAAGTGCTGCTGCTGAGGGGTTTGGGAATTATTAATAAGAATGGTGCTTTGTAAGACACACACAAATGAAAGATACACTTTTCAACTGTGAACGATACATGCAAATTCCCAATCAGGTCCTCAGCACTCCTGTCCTCCCTCACTGCCTCAAGACCTAAGTCTGTACATGCATGAGATCTTCCTGCTACTCACAAGTTTCCTCAGACAATGAGTGATGGCAAAAGGGTCTGGCTTCAACAGCCCTAGCTAGTGACATAATTTCTCAATAACCAAAAGCTGCATCATACGTGCAACTAAAGGAGCATGGTTTGGTATCACAGCCCATAGCACTTCCATCAGGTATGACGTCACTTAAAGAAGTGTGAAGAATGCTCAGTAGGAACTGGCATGTTTAACCCTTTGAAGATAAATGACTTTCACAACCCAGTAACCCATAGCTCCTAAATTATACAAATTGCATAGGAGAGGGGATGGAAGCAGCCCTGGCACATCAGCGGCCACTTGCAGAAAAATAGAAAGCACTTTGAAGTCTATTTACATAAAATGCTGACAAAAGATCAAAATGAAGGATTTGTTAGGGACTTGCTCCAAATACAGCAGTGTTGCTGCCTCTGTCCTTCTGACTCTGGTACACTATTTAACAGGTATGTGCTCCTCTAAAACACTCAGTTTGAAGTGGAGGCAGCAAGCACAGAGGTTTCAAAATTCATGCCACATTTTACATTGTTTCTGTAAACTTTTTTTTCACATTTTATGAATCTGGTCAAGTAAATTATGAGTAAACAGTTTTAATAGCTTATTCAACTCTGCCTAATAGCAGAATTAAACTCTCCCAGTTGTAGGATCCTTCTGTCAGGCTTACAGGTAGTAGATTAGAAGGAACAACTAAAAACTTAGGATCAAAGGTAACTAAAAAAAAGACTGCCATGTATAAACAATATCTAGATCATTGCAAAAATCCTCGGGAGTTTCAGGGACAACTATAAAGTTCAAGCTAATAATACAACTTCCTGTTCAATCAATAATATTTTCAAAAGCAGACAGCAAGTTTGAGGCTTCCTAGAAGAGAGAACCTACCAAATAGAGACAAAAAATGAGGGCAGAGGGGAAAACGTAAGAAATAGCTCATTAATAGTATTTCCTTGGTGATAAAATCTTCCTGGGGATACACAGGTCCTCCAGTTCAATGGTCCTTGGTTGTTCTTCTCAAAACTCAGGCAAGAACAGTCTATACAAATGAGGTAAGAAAAAAGAAAACCAGAAAAACCCTGTCAACACTATCTACACAACTGCGGTATTCATCTAAAGAGCAAACCCACCAGTGTGTACCTACAAAGTAAACTGCCAATAGAGGCAAAAGAGCAAAAACTGAGGCCAGAAAAGGAAAGTCCCAAAAAGCAGGGACTTGTGGAGGGGTAAGAGGACACCTGCCAGCCCAGCAGTACCCACAGAAGCAGTGCAACAGTGGTAATTCTCCACTGTAGGTTGTTTGTGAAACTGAAGATAGATTCTTCTCAGATTATAAAAGTTACTCAACCTATTCAACACACAAGAAGTCCAAACCCTTTGCAGCTGTCGTTTAAGCAGAGCCTATTTTCTAGTTTCCAAAAAAACCCAAACCCAATGCAGCAGTAGGAACAGAGACAGGAGGGGAAAATTAAATGCAATCTGACAAAAGGTTATCACAAGGTTACAAGAAAACTCAGTCCTGCTGGGCCATTCCCAGGGCTTTTCTCACTTGAGGAAAGAGACAACTAGAAGCAGAGCATCTAAGACTACTGAAACTACTTCAGCCTCCTGCCTTTCACATCTATCCTGGGTTAAATGACACCACACACACCATAGTTAACACTTCTGCTCAGACTTGACATTTGCTAAGAGAATCACGTAAGTTTGGAATGAGAGAGGTGAGGACCCGTTTTCTCGAATTCAGGTCACAGGTGCCTTGTTCGAGCACGAGGATCCTCCTGTCTTCTGCAGGCAGAGGAGAAAGACTGGGAAAACAGCTTCAAAGAACTTAAAGCATGTCCAGCTGTAAGGGAAATTCAACAGGACATGGACATTTAAATCATATTAGTCCTTTTGAACACACCAGGCTCAAAATTGTCGCTATAATAAAGTCTCCCCAGCATGGATGACTCAGTCATTTCCAATCACAGAAATTATATAGTAATTAATGACCAAGTAGTGAAAACATCTTGAAGAAGTTAAGAAACACACAGGCTCTTCAAACATCCTCTTTTTTTTCTTCTTCCTACCGTACGTACATAACTGTACACTCTAAACATCACACACCCAAAGCACAACTCTCTTGGAATCCCGTCACTTCCATCCACAACATCTGACTTTTTTTTTTCTCTTCTGGCACACTATTAACCACAGAATAGCTTGGAATGGTGGTTGTTAGGTAAGCTAAATGGTGAGGGTGGCTGGGCGGAGGCCAAGACTGAGCGCACCATGTTGGCCTTAAAATAACTACATAGAAACAAGGATTTTCTCTGATCATATGTCTCAAGTGGTTTCCTGAGAAAAAAAGTATTTGTTTTCATGCCTCAGGTACTGCTTTTAATTGGACAGAAAGGAAAATTTGTTGTTTTGAATATTTTGATATTTCCCCAGTAATATTAGTGATAATCTTCTGTGTTACCAAAGAGAGCTCAAATAGGTAACAGTAAGTAAACAGCCTGGTTTGTGAATTCCTTCCTGAACACATAACTTGCAAAAAGAGTACACTGACATTTTCTATTCCATTCTTGGTAATTACTTTGTATTATATCCCTCTTGTAAACACAGCTCCTCTTGCAACTCTCATCTCTTAACTTGTACTATTTATCTCACAAAAATTTATGTGGTTTTCTCATAATATCCCTAAATATTCATATAACTTCATGTCTATTTTTCCCTCTAGAACAAAATACACCTGTGCAATACATACACCTACTGTACTGGTGTAATCATTATAGCTTCCAAACCTGACAGATCTTTTAAATCCCACAGCTGTCACTTGTTTTTCCAAATCCTAAGTGAAACAGGATCTCGTTAGCCAAAACCGAACACCCACTCACAAAAGCTCAGTTATCTCACTCTCTCATACACACATACACAGTGATGAAACCATTCAGATAAAACAAATTCTTCTACATTCCACACAAAATGAGAGAGTGTGGCTGGGGTGAACATCCAGCTGCTGTTTCCTATAGCTCTTCATGGGGCTTTTTAAGCATCTGCTTGTCCAAGACAGGTCAAAGTCAGCAGCAGCACTGAATCACCACAATGATATTTTTTTAAAACCTTTTGGAAGGCTCTGGAGACCTCAGAGCACGCATCTAAGACTTTGATAAACTTGTAAAATGTTTTTTTACTGTCCCATTACCTTATGAATCCTACTGAAAAATAGCCTAACCCTAACCCTGAGCCCTCTGGCACTGTCTGTCCTATCTTCTGCAGCAGAAGTCACATAAGCTTTGCAGTAGAGTCCTTGGAGAGCTGAGGCCTAAAGGTTTGGAGCTAGCTAACACATCACAGCTACGGGGAAACCACCTGTGCCCCAACAGCTTCCCCACTTTATGAGTACTGCTTAGAAAGAAAGGACAAAGCATTTGGCAATAGGGGCAAGAGCCTCTTTCAGCAACATAACAAAGCAGGTGTAGCTGCAGAGACAAAACCAAAAATCAAACTAAAACTACGGTGTGCAGCACTGAATCTGTGAGCAACCTGCCATGTAGTCAGAAAAAGGGTTAAACTGGACTGATATTTGGGGGAAATGTTACCTGTTTGGTAATTCAGTGGAAGACTTGACACCTCTATTGATCGACTGAAACAGTACGTAATAGCTAATGATACCTGTGAAAAAGATGGCTGTTTTACTGAACATAACGGGGACTTAAGCCTGTAACTTGCTGTGCAACCTAAGAGCTCCTGTTATACCAGCAGACAGCAAAGCATGTGCCAAGGCTGTGCGAATCCTACTGAGTCCCCAGTCCACAGACACCACGTAGTCACAGAGCCTTTCCACTTTTACAGACATGATAAAAGCGGGGGGAAAGATCCTCAAACCTCAATTAAAAAAATTAACCGAGTACTGCTGCTTACAACAAAACCAGAAGACGCGTAAAGAGGATTAACTCCCCAGCAGTAAGCAAAGGGAAGCAATCCAAAACCAGGTACTGATGGGATCAAATGTGCCTCTGAAGCATCAAGGTCTGGCTCAGATCTCACCAGCAGTGTGGGGCACCTGTGCAGCTGCCCAGCCATGTGATGGAGGGCAAGTGCAAAAATGCTGCACCAAATGGTATACAGTATGACACCCCTGACTGCTTTCAGCTTGCATATTCTTTCTGATGCTTTTCATTCTATATATATATGCAAGGCAGTTGCAGTATTACCACTGACATGCATGTTTCCTGAACAAAAAGCATGCCAGGAACAAAACAGTATGAGGGTTTGCTTTGGATGTCACAAGCAATTTCATAGTGAAAATGAGCCTTGGGTTAAAGCCAAATCCCACAGGGACTGTAAAAAAATGGCAATGTATATAGAAGTTGTAAAAACCTCATGAAATTAAAATCATCTTCTTTCAGAAAGAAAGAGAGTGATATGAGAAATTATAACCAACAGAAGAAGAACGTGCCAGGGAACTACAGATTTCTCAGTTGGCCAGTTACATTTGGAGTCCATGGAAAACAGGGTACAAGTGCCAAGCACACAGGACAACACACTACTACATGCACACAGATAAATATACTCCCCCAGCTAATAGGGGCGAGATGTAAAATGAACAGCCTTCTGCTGTTTTCATAATTTCACATGAGAATTATCAAGCTACTAAAATGGTTTAGGTGGCAAAAGGGAGTGCTCCTAACACATGCACAAGGAAATCCACACTACTATTGCAGAGAATCCAACATCTAACTGTAAGCAGCTTGTGCTAAAAATACTAAGCCAGGAATTGAATGGGTTGGATATTATTCTGGAGAGAGAAATTTCAATTGCAGTGACAAAGCATGAAGTATTTCCAAGCTCCAGCCTCAAAATAACACTGTACTGCCACTTCTGGATAAAGCAGGTGGAATCTTAGAGGAAGGTATTAGTAGCTCAGAAATCAAAGGAAAACAAAACCTGTGCTTGATGAAGGACCAGCGTCTTAATCTTGAAAAACCTATGAAATATTTGCTGAGAAATGAAGGCAGAAAGAAATTCAGTACTTAGAAAATTCAAGAATTTCATCTAAGGCTTTACTAGAGTATGGCAACATTCCCTTAATGTCAGCAGTGGAAAAAAAATGGAACTTTCCATTCTGTGTTTTTTCAGGATTACAGTTTAACCAGTACCATAAGTGGAGACACACGCTCTCCTCCTTTAGCTACAGGACATTTTTCTCAGTGACTGTTAGTTGACTTTTCTCCAATAATTATCTACCTAAAACCTATTTACAAAGGGAAACTGGAGAGCAAGAAGGGATCAATGTTGCAAGTAACACACAAGAGCATATTCAAGAAGACAGACAGGTGAGAGTATGGTAAAAATGTTTCAGGTCCTGCGTGAATTTACCCAAATAATACAAATGAAAGGAAAGTTGTCATAAATTACATGCAGAAGTTCAGTGATGTTTATTTCAAATAAATAGATTCTAACTCACTATGCTGTTTCTTTGCCTCTGACATGAACCTGGGACCTCCCTGTAGCACTGGAGCAGTAATTCCACATGCCACATGATCCCCTTGAAAGACATATTGCTTTGCTGCCATCTTATCATGCCTTTGCAGAACTCAACAGTACTGACATGGAAAAGAAACACAAGAATTTAACCTGGAGCATTAAAGACACATCCCAGTTTGGCTACCAAAACTACTGTGATAGTATTGACCTCTCGTTTCAGCTTTCCACAGTAAGGAGCACCAGGAAGCCTGACTACAAAGAGAAGCAGTACAGCTGTGTGCTCCAGCTGTGCCACTGAGCTCTAACACACCAACCAAGAGACAGACAGAGATCCCTTGGCACATCTGCCACTGGGAGAGGAGGGCAAGGGCACCAAAGCAGTGCAAGACACAATCAGCATGTTCTCCGTGGTACAAAGTGAATCCCACAATTGACAAAAGACACGGAACCACAAAAACCTGTAAACGAGCTCTTACATATGGCTACAATGATCATGCCCACTCAATTTGCTCCTAGTTTTTCTCTGCACTGAAAGACCAGTAAAAAGTTCTTGAGGTTGCCTCCCTTTTTGCACCAGACTTTTACTGCTACACAGTTTGGGGCTTGCAAATGTCATAGAAGTACTAAAGTACTTTTACACTTTAAAAACTGAAAAAGTCTCATGGTTGGAGGTCATGGAGCGACTCATGGATAAACAACAAAACAACGTGTGCCTTTTCATGCCCAAAGACGCTTCCTTGGTAGTGGCTGCATGTGTATACCAGATGCATTAGACCATTTCTGTACTCTTTTATTTTAGTTTGCAAAGTCATTCTAAAACCACCAAGTACTCTGCATTAATATAGTAAGTACAAACCAGATGGTGGATGTGTTAAAACTCAGGCCTTCAAGGACTGGAACTCATGACAGATTGGAAGTGGCAGTGGAACTCAATTCATATCAAGAATTCCAATTGTTTTGTTCAAGAAAATGGTATTAAATGTGTCACACTCAGCTCCTTCCCATGCTGCTACAAGTGAATTAGTGAAAAGATTTATTCAGACATAAATAACCAATTTGTCCTACAACCTTGGATGAATGTCAGTTACAAAACAAGAGTACAAATGTTCAATTGGCCACTATAAAGTCAGTTTGTTTACAAACACTTGCAAACTTGTCAGAAGCAATGCGGTGGATAGCACACAACTTAAGGTTAATTAGTAGGGGGACTTTAGAAAAAAAGTAATGTAATAAAATGGCCGTGAATAACCACACCTAAAGTTCTAGTTTCTACTGAGGGGAAAGGGGATGTTAGAAAAAGGCAACCAGGAAGGTTGTTGGAATGCTTACGTTGTTCAGGACAAATTGGAGCTCTGTTTTATGTTTTACACAAGAGCTGTAAGTCCATCTCAATCAGAACATACCTTCATAATAGCCAGTGGTGAATCTTGCGGGAGTACACGACATTGGCAATGTCACAGAAATGCTCTATAGCCAGACCACCTGGAGACAAGTCCAGTGTTCAACAGAACCAAACACGCTCCTGTATGACCTTTCCCAAGGAGACTGGTACTGTTCCTACTACTATAGGTGACTCCCAGGTTGTCACAGGAACTGCAACAAGACTAGAAATTGCAAGTACCACTAATGAGAGATGACAGTATGGGAGAGAAAAAAGCCCTTAAAAGTTCTGAGTCCCACAATTGCCTCCTATGGAGGAACCCAACAACTGAGACTTTCCAAACATAGCAGCACCAAGAGGTACTTGGCCTTCGTGCTTGCAGAGTAGTGAATGAACATGTTGACTGACAACATAACTTCTTCTTTGGCTCTCCCTTCTAAATATTGTATAGACAGCAAGGACAAAACAACTGGCAATTGAAGAAGGAAGGAGGAGGCATAAAACAAGTTGGAGCTATTACCTAATTTTGCCACAGAAGCTGCTGGCTACTATTTTTCCTTGGAGATTATAAGCACTTACTTTCTGCTCCTAGGGGAAGCACTTTGCTCACAACTCAGAGTGTAGTGCCTCCTCCTGCTGTGGCATAGGTTAAGCACATGGCCACTGAGCAACAATAAAAATCTCATTTCCTACAGATAACATTCACCTTCCCTTTACCAGCTCCATTCTGCCTTTTTGGGTCCTGCGCTGTCCGACAGCTGCACAGAGAGAGTACCACTATTCATATGCCTTGTGGGATAAAAAACCAATATTCTGCATGTTAAACCAGCAAAGCCCCTACTAGGGAAACAGCTAATACTGGGAAAAGCACTTTTTGCCATTACAGCCAACACCAGTTCTCTGAACAAAACAAGCCTTCTTGGCACAAGCACAGTTTTTCTGGGGTAACTGCAGTTTATGTGAAGGCTTTTTAATCCCACCACAGGCCCACCACGTGGTCACTTGTTAAGTCAATAAGATTTTTGCTCCTAAGTGCTAAGCTTTTTTAAGTAGATACTTAAATTGTTTAATTCCAAGTATCGCACTTTATGCTGGCTGTTTCATCATTAAAGTTGGTCACTGTGACAAAGGAAAGCCACTTAGGGAAAAAGAAAATGAGCTTCACATGAAAAAATAAAGTGCAAACTGACATCTGCATGAAGAGCAGGTGGTTGATTGGGTTTCCCTCCCTCACAGAAGATTTTCCTTGTTCTCCAAGTCCAAACTAAATCCTGTTAGGCACAGGGGGAAGTTGGCTGTCTATGTGAGTGGGGGTGGGAGCAGACACTTGGCAGTTTTATCAGCAAAACATGACTTTAAAGGAAAGCCATGAAAGCTCACTCCCACTGTAAGTTATATCCAGACATCCCTGTGTTATCTAAGTAATCATTGACAGAGCCAGGAATGATACACAGAAAAAACTAGAAGTTTCTCCCTGAACACTTCATGTAAAGAACTGTGTAAGCATGGGGTGGGGGAGGAGGAAAAGCACTAAATAAGAGCTGGCACAGATTAATCGGTATGTGCAATGAACATCAGCACTGGTCGATCACTGCCATTTCACAGACATCACAGGCACCACAGCGGATCATTTCTCAAGGAGCTTACACGATACAGCGGGAGGGGAAAGGGGAGCTCGCGTAAATCAGGATTTTCCTGCAAAGGATGAACTGGGGTGAAAACATGAAGATGCTTGTGAGAAGAGCAGATGATCAAGTATCGCATAACGTGCAGAGCAGACACAAAAGTAAAGTCATAACATAATAAGCCAGTATGGATTAAGCTGATCGGGATTTAGAGCCACCCCTAAAGCACACAGCTCAGAAGGACCCCAGCAACAAGAGCTGCTGCACTGTCTCGAAAGCACCTGAGAACAAAGTTGGTATGGCCAAGGAAATTAACAATCTGGAAAAGCAAACAAGGGAAAAAACACAACCAACCAACACCAGCC
>JAWWEU010000158.1:17804205-17868056 GCA_035583155.1 Acropternis orthonyx
CCCCTCGGGGCCGGGATGGGCACACGGAGCCCCCGCCCCGCCGGCACACAGCCTCCCCTCCGGCCGGGAGGGGCACGGAGCCCCGCCGGCACACAGCCTCCCCTCCGGCCGGGATGGGCGCACGGAGCCCCCGCCCCGGGCACCTCTCGGGGCCGCGGGTCCCCCTCCCCGAAAACTCCGAGCGCGGAGACCGAACCTGGTGCAGGCGCGTCCGAAGGGGCTGCCCGCACACACCGAGCAGGTAACTGTGTAAAGGCTTCGTACGCATAAACGCTGGGGAGGATGCTCTGGGCAGAGCTGGGGGTCAGGGCAGGCCGTGCTCCCCTTGCCGGAAGGCTCGTTTGGTCCGCTGCGGATCCATCACCGGGATTTTCCTAATTCGCTCAGTCCCAGAGAATCATCACTCAGCACAATGCATGGCCAGCTCATTTGTCCCCCTGTCAGGTGAGGTACTGATCGGCATCGTGCTCTGTACGCTGGGGAGCACTTCCCTAAAATCTGACAGCTCCCACAGGCAATAGAGAGTTGAAAATCTGCCACACGCAACTTTTTCAGAAGAGAAGAAAATCTTACTGAAACTGTGGCAATTACAGTATTAACACTCAGGAAAGCAAGACTCATTTACCATCTTTGCCCCAAATTCCCTGTTAAAGTAACTCACTCGTCTCTGTGGTGCCACTTCCTTATCTGTGAAATGGGCTGGTCTGTCTCTGCCTTCCTCCTCTCCTCCTCTGTCTGCCCTTTGATTTTGACTGTAAGCTATTGGAGCTAAGTGTAAAGATGGCTGGCTAATATTTTTGAAAAGGCTTGCCCCAGCAGAGAATTAATCAAGATGAAAACAGGCTTCTTGCATGAAGCATCTTGCCAGTCTCAGCACAAATCGAGAGACACAGGCACCAATTAATTAGCTAACAAATTAGTAAAAGTAAAATGAGCTAGTTTTGCACACAGCCTGAGCAGTTCACCCTTGCAAACCACCCTCTAATTCTGTTAATTCACAAACTGCAAACCCAGAGTCCAATTATTTCTCTTCATTTCCTCCACAAACTATAAATTCACTGACCATACCTGGTGCAAGATTTAGAGAGAAAGAACTTGAGCACAAAACGTGAGGGTAGTAACTCCTGTGCCATCTATATCAACAACCTTGACAACTTAAAACTCTTCTGCTTTTTCATTTCCCTACCCCTAAAATTACAGACACTTCATGGCCACAGTGGAGGTCAGTTTTCTACCCTTCCTCCTGCCCTTTCATGCATGGTATAAACTCTGTCCCCATTAAGGAGTCCTCTTTTCCTACCACATAGAGATGGTCCCGTAGAAGCAGATCTGTTCTCGGTCTGAGTTTCCGATATAACCTTAATTTTTCCTGTGGCACCAAACAGTCCTGCCACCAGCCTTCCTTCTCATCTCTATTGCAACTAGACCACTCTGGCAATAGAAATCCCAAGGTGATTAAAATATCATATATGCTGCCTGTCAGTATACAAAAACGCCTGTGCACAGAGCTTCATGTTAAATGGTTTTTCTCAGTGCACAAACTATGCTGAAACAGTGACAAGTCAGATAACTCTTACTTAACAATGGTGTCCATGGTATTGCATGTAAGAGAGAAGAATTTGGCATATTTACTATAAACTAGACATCTGAAGCCCTAAGGGCAGCTGACTGCTATCTGGATAAGAAAAGGATTAGAAATCACTTGATTTCACCTTTCCTAAAGGCAAGAAATCATCAATCCTTAAGAGAATTAAGTCCTTAATATGGTTGGAATAATTTATAAAGCCAACATGTGAAGTGGATGGGAGAGTTTCTAAATGTTGCTTTTAAATAAATAGTAATAAACATCAACACATGGGTGGATATATTTCAGACAGATGCAAAAGAATGCATAAGGAAGGCAGAGGTCCTGCATAACCCTTACAATAAAGGGTACTTTTACTCCAGCCTCCTTTCACCATCATCCCTTAGCACACCTCATGGAAATGACAACTTTTTAAAGGCACTTCAGTGTAAAATTTAGATCTCAAGTCATTGCTGTTCTTCTTTCTCATGCCAATAAAAACAACTAATTAGAAATAAAGTCATCTGGGATACAGACATTATACAGAACCAGAATAATTCTTTTATTAAATCTTCAACACTAGGAAATCCAGTTAGAATCACTAAGCCAAGTGGGAAATCCTTGAGATAGCAATGTTGTACTAGCAGGCTAGCCACAGCTTGGATAACAGGTTTATGTGATCCTGCACAGGAACTGGTGCAGAACAACAAAAAGAGAAGGGTTGCTGTACTCTACTCTTGCCCATCCCTGGTGTAAAGTGGATGAAAGGGGCATGCTGGGACCCAATATTGACATTTAAGCCATTTAACAATACAGTAATACATGAACCCAAAAGAATAAACCTTGGGAGCATTGCGTCACAGGGCCATTATGTCTACAAGGGTGACTCAAGGGGCAGGTGAATCGGAGCTTTCACAAAACTTTTTGTTAATGGCTGAGCCTAAATTCACAGCAGCACTGCTGGACTTAGTGACCTCTGTTCACCTCTGCTTAACATCTACCTTTTCTCTCCCTAATTGCATCTGTATATTCCCTTCCTGTGGCCAATTCATATTGATTCCTCTGCACAAGAAAGCAGGCACTGTGCAATCTCGCCAGCAGAGGTTCAATTTGTATTGATTCTGGTGGCACGCTACCATTTAGGTTATAACAACTCTGTCCCTGCTGCTCTGAGTGGAGGGCTGGTAACCCTTCAACATCTCCAGCCAAAAACCTGGCCCTGAAAGACGAGAGGCAGCACTCTGACTCTGCTGACATCAGATTTGCTTCTGGGTGATAAAGTGTAAAAGCTCTGGGCGTTAGCAGCAGATCTGTTAACTTTTTTTAATCCCTCACACCCTTCCTCCGAGCAGCCTCACTCGAGGCTTCAGCTGTCACCTGAAGATGCACGCCTACTTGTTCAGCCCGCACTTCCCACCGCAGACCCCACTTCTACCTCCCTTAGCCACATCTACTCCTAGTTTCTTCAGTTGTTCTTGTTGCTCAGTGTCCCTACTGCCAGCCCCTACTCCAGCACCTCCTCTGCTCATAGGAGCACTCCTCCTTTAAAGGGGTCACGGGCACCTGGGCCAGTCAGGATGGGGTACACGCAATGCATGTGAAACAGGTACACGTGAGAGCACAGCCAAGTCCCAGGTGGGCTGCAGCTGGGGAGTGCTGCTGGACCCTGACCCCCACGGCAGGGACATCACTGCTGCTGAGGCTGGAGTAGGCTTTGTGCGTGGACTCCGAGCTCAAATGATGGTTAACACATCAAAACTTTCCACCGGAGATGCCAAAAGAACCTGCCTGTCCTCATGATTTTGGTGACAGCTGCTGTCTGTCCCTCCTAAGCTCCCTGCTCACCTTTGGCTCTTTTGGTGTGCAACATTTTTCCAGACCCAGCTTTTTCTTTGCCTGTTCCATGTTCAGGGCTTTCCCTCTGCATGCCTCACTGTGAGTGATGCCTCTGGACCCAAAGAAACCCTCAACTGAAAACAACCAGTATTTATATACCATGTTGAATCACACCTTCCTTTTACCCATTTTGAATACTGCTTTCTCTTCCTCCTCCATGATTTAATTCTCGTGATCACAAGACACCAGCCCGTTCAGATCACACAAAATGCAGCCACTAACTCAACCTCCTCATTAATTTAGTCTCATATGAAAGTCCTTGAATGGTTGCAATGGCTTTCCCCCTACAAATGCCTCTTCGTCACTGTCTTCAAAACTCTACATACCTGCTCCTTCCTTCCAGTGAAACAACCCACTTTGCATTGATGTTGGTAGCCTGTTTGTTTATAAGTGATCCACAAAATAAATTTTAAAGAATCCTGCTAGAAGCTATTACTGACATATACTTTATAAATACAGAATGTGACAACTGTTCCTGTTCTGCAACACAGGGGGGTGTGCAAAGCCATGCATGTGACAGGTGACAGTCATTGCCAGTAGTTTCAGTGAACAAAATGTCTAAGATGAAATATTACTAAAAGAGGGGATGTGTTTTTGTGGGTTATTAGCTTTGCTTCACACCACAGCACTGAAATCAGCTAAGGGTGATCAATTGATGCATACACTCCAAATACTTAACTTTGTAATTTCATGTACAGAGATCACCACATAAGAACATTAATCAGTCCTGTCTGGCACTGCCTGTCCTTTTCTTCAGCAACATACCTAGAGAGCAATCCCTTCTTTCCTTCCCCAGTGTACTCTTTGCAGCTACTGTTTGGTTATGTTTGATTCAGTGATGCAGGCTTTGTAAAAATTGTACCTCTTCCAAAGACTAAGAGAAACATTACCTCTTCTGACTGGAGGGTGAACCAAAGTTCAGGGCAAGGCTGGCTGTTTCAGCTAGGAGGGAAAAAAAGCTTTGTGCTGGAGCCTTTGATTTGTTTGCTTTTGTATATTCATTTTGCATGAATATAAATGACTAAAAGGGGAAGGCAAAGGGAGTGAGAATATGATTTTTAAACTGACAGCCTCACGCTGTCATAGGTCTTCAGTCTCTGTTCAGCCCTGGCCCGTACTGTTTAATGTCTTCATTAGTGACACACACACACACACACACACACACACAGTAGGATCGAGTTCACTCTCACCAATTCTGTAGATGACACCAAGCTGAGTGGTGCATCTGACACACCTGAGGGACTGGATTCTATGCAGAGGGACCTGGATAAGCTCTAAAAGTGGGACCATGGAAATCTCAAAGGGTTCAACAAGACCAAATGTGGGGTCCTGCACCTGGGTTGGGGCAACCTCCTGTATCAGTACAGTCTGGGGGATGAGTAGGTTGAGAGCAACCCTGTGAAGATGGACTTGCGGGTACTGGCAGATGAAAATTGACAGGAGCCTGCAGCCCTGTCTGTCCTTGCAGCCCAGAAGGCCAACCATATCCTGGGCTACATCAAAAACAGCATGGCCAACAGGTCAAGGGAGGTGATTCTGCCCCTGTACTCTGATGAGAGCCCACATGGACTTAGTGCATCCAGCTCTAGACCTGTTGAGATTGGGTCCAGAGGAGGGTCACAAGATCAATCAGAGGGCTGGAGCACCTTCTTTGTTGGGAAAGGCTGGGAGAGCTGGGATTGTTCAGCCTGGAGAAGGCTCTGGGTAGACCTCACTGTGGCCCTTCAGTACGTGAATGGGGCTTTTAAGAAGGATGGGGACAGAGTTTTTAGCAGAGCCTGTAGTGACAGGACAATGGGTAATGGTTTTAAACTAAGAGGGTGGATTCAGACTAGATATAAGGAAGAAAAAGTTTACAGTGACGTGATAAAACACTGGAAGAAGTTTCCCAAAGAGGTTGGAGATGCCCCATGGCTGGAAACATTCAAGGGCAATTCAAGCAGCAAACAAAGGGTTTCATCCCTAAATTCTGCTCTCTCCTAAAAACACTCATAATAAGCCTGTGCTGTCACACGTCACCAAAGACTTTAAGAGAGGCTGAAGTGGGTCAGAATTGGAGCCGTAAAGTCAATTCCTGAACCAAAAGCAAGACACGTTAAAGCAGCCCCCTAAGAAACAGGTAAGTCAAGGAACATAAGTCCTACTCTGGGCAGCAGCTCCACCCGTTCAAACAGTATTACCGTGGGGCTGTAAGATGAGGATCTCTCTAGAACCTTTTATTTTAGAAAGATATATGAATGCTTTTTAGTAAGTGAAGCAGAAGAGAGTTCGTTTCACGGAAACCTCAAACTTACCACATACATAAGAAGATCCCATACCTTCCCTTTTATTTCCATGGTCCTTGCTTGTTCATTAGCAATTTCATTATCTGTAAAAGGCTATAGTTGCTGGAAAGAGGTTGAGCCCCGGATTGGATAGGCAGGAGGTCAGACATTCTAGAGATTTCCTCAGCTAACACCAAGACCTTTTTATATTCACAGTTGTACTTCCACCTCCTTAAAAGACTTACTGACGCCTCCAACAAAACTTTGAAAACGCATTCCAGAGAGAAGCAATTTCACTTATATAGCAGAATTCAGGGTTGGTTGGTTTGCTTTTTGTTTGCTTGATTTTTTTTCCCCCATTTTTGTTCTTTTTTTTTTCTTTATAAATAAGGAAATCTGCATTAAAAAAATAAAGACCTTCAATACTTAATAGCTCATCTTCTGCTCACATGTCACCTGAAGTCATGATCTTTGGTTTATGGCATAATTAGTTGCTATGGAAATAACATAATCATAGATACAGAGAAAATATTTTGGGTATGATTCACAGTGCTCTTTATTTAAGCCTATGCACGAGTTACTTTTGCAGAAACCTCACTGCTTTTTAGGTGCTCTCATAGGCATAACTGCTGCCATCCCCTCTGCCTCTGCATTCAGACACACCGGTACTGCTACGTGCATGACTCACACTGAGGACATTTTCTTCACCCATATTTGAGCATCTATATGTTCAAACAGCGATGAGAGTGTACATGCACACAGAATAGCTGGTGCCAAGTCAGACTAAACAAATAAAATCTCTTTAAAAAAAATTACCTGGTATTGCCCCCCAAAACCCTGTGCACCACAGAGCTCTCTTGTCATTTCTGCTTTCTGGGCTTTTGTCGTCTTATCCTTTCCTAATGGTTTCTTTTGTCCAATAACAAAAATTTCAAGTAAGGAGATTCTTTGTTTCCCCAGCAAATTCTGCATATTTGGGCCTGGACAGGGAGGATTATTGCTGCAGATGAAAGACAAGCAGTGACAGTCACTGAACTCCTGAAGAAGCACAAGGCCCTGTTCCCCTCCTAATGTCCTCAGTAATAAAGAACGAAAGAACAGAGATAAAGAACCCATCTGACACCCTGTACAAGAGGAGTTGTAGGCCAAATAAAATCTTTGTCAAGACCTATCTCTGTGGTGTCAGCAGGTCTCAGCAGCACAAATACAATCTCTGTGCTAGTTTTCTTAAAATCAGGTTACTTTCTCTAACCTGAGAGATCAGCTGATGTTCAAAGAAATACCACTTCAAACACACACGTGGCACTCAGGATCTTTCTGTCAAGTATAAAGTAATCAGACATGAAAATCTTTAAACTGCACAGTTCTGATGATTTATGAAAGCAGAAGCAAACAACAACTTCGAAAAAATTCCAAGGTTCAATAACGTTCCCTAACTAGAGTGTTTGCCTTTTAACATCTTTATGGATTTTTTCCTTGGAGATTCAAAATGGATTCTCTTTTTGTTTTGCATCCTTAAAAACAGGACTAAGGTTTTGCACGCATGTGAGCGTGAAGCAAAGTTCATACAACCACGTTTCAGCTCCATTTCCAAAGCAATGAAGGCCCAGAAGCATTCAGTGACCTGGCAGGCATCCGAGCGCCCAGCACATTTCAGAATCAGGTCACAGAGAGCCCGTTTCAACTAAGTACCCAACCACAGTCTCCACTGCATTGAGACATTCATGTATTTAAATAGTAAGCACGCACTTAAATGCCTTCATGAGTGGGATTGTACATAAAGCATGAGAAATGCAGCGCTGAAAAGGCTTCAGATCAAGCTGGACTCTGCACAGAGCTGCTGGAGCAGAAGGAATTACTCCCTGAGCACACCCCTTTGAGACTACAGCTTTGCAGATCTACTTGCAGAGCTGGCTGGGAGGTGCCTTCGGCCAAAAGAACATGGTTTGAAACGGGAAAGGAGCTCTCCTACCAACAACTCAGTCAAGAGATGCGAGAAGCATGCAAAGACCCCAGGGCTGGCTCGAGAAGTGATGGCTGCTGCTGCATTGCTGGGTCTGTGTCTTTCTCTTCATAGCCAAAAGCCCTCAATTTGCTCCTAGTTGCCTTAGGTTACTTCCAAAATCCCAGTTTAAAGATAAATGTATTTAATTTTCAAAAAAAAAACAAAAAAAACAAAAAAACCACAGAACTGAAAATAACCTCCCTAAGGGAGCAATAGATGCCCTTTTTTCATCTTTGAAGATAACAACTTCATGGAATAAGCAAAAGGCTTGGGGTGTCGGTGACACCAACTCAGTGCATTTCTTGGAATGCAAGGTGTGTTGGAGAGAGCTTCAAATTAAAACTGAAGTATTAAAGGGCCTACAGCAAAATTTAAAAGAGTATTTGAAAGTGAATAATAAACAAAACCACTAGGTGATAATTAAATATTGATATTAAAATGCGATGGACCTGTACAAAGAAAATGCAAGTGGCCATATATCTTCTTATATATTAGGTTATCAGCTATTGTTTATTTTCTTAATGCTGTATGGAATCACAGGACTTCCATCATCCCTCAGAGTAGAAGTAAACAGCAGTGGATCTCTTCTCCTTGACATCTCTATAACCATTGAAGCAAAAAGAGAAGAGCTTCTGCTATCAAAAAATTAAAAATAAAAATAAAAAAAAAAATCTGGGAAGGAGCACAAGCTTTGGCTTTCTGCTCTGCTATTTGGAGCATTTATAGCAGTGAACAGCCCAAAATAACTTCAGGACTGCTACCAGCAGACATACTGTCAAATACATTTTGGGAACAGATAACACACACAGGTAAACAATTTAAAACAAAAGCCTAGGATTTACACTCCTAAAAGGCACATTAGTGAGTACAATAGTGATAATGCTTGAAATAAAAACGTCCTTTCGAATTAAAAAGTATCACCTGCACTGGATATATGGAAAACCATATATCTGTATTTACTTGTTCCCATCACCACAATCCAGCTTTTTTATATTTCACTGTCAAAAATCTGTAAATAAGCTCATGTCCCCAAGGAAGGGTACATCTACACAAAAAAAGAGGCATCTCTATTTTGAGGTAGCAGGATATCCTTTTTGCAAAACATACCTAAACTCAGTTACCAAAACATAATACAGAAGCTCTAATTCAGCAAATTTGACATGTCTGTAAAAATGAGAAACTCATCCCTATTTATTAAGGTGCTTAATGCTGTTTAATTTTAATCATGGAGGCTTTGTTTGGACAGGAATAGGGACATAACTTAGAGCTTTAAATGACAAAGAATGGAAGACAATAATGCCTGAATTTAGATGCTCATTGAAAAGGTACTGTCAAAATACCTGTTCGCTCCTTAAAGCCATTGCTCATTTTGCACACTGGCTAAGATTCTGAATTTAATCAAAACAAATTCCTGCCTAAACTTCACCTGAGCGTTTGTGCTCCGTGTTCCCTCCTGGTTTGCACCAGGCTTTCAGACGTTTCTACACTATAAGAAACACTTGGCACAGGACCTTTGCAAAATTTAATCCTGCTAAATCTGAGCCCTAGCGTACGTGAAACTGCTAAAAATGCAAGGTCAGCCTCTTCTCTAGCCTGACCTCCAAGCAGTTTGTATGCTGTGTTGTATTTATGAGGATGTTTATAAAGGCAGATTTATGTACTAAAAACTTATTTCTGCATCAAATCACCAAGAAGCCATCTGAAAAAATATTAGGAGCGTTCCCACAGAAAAATGATATGTATTCCATGATGGTTTTCAGAAATGGCAGGGAATGCACAAAGGAAAACCCAGCCTCCTGATTTTTGTATTCTGCATTTCTGCCTTTAGACTTACTTGATGGGGAAAGACGACCTTCTTAGAAATGTATTTATTATACACGTATTTCCAGGTACCTCAAGACCGTATTTTGTTTCTGCGTAGTTGTGGTATTGCTGATGATATTTAACTCAAAGAGCACATAATTATAAGCCTATAAAGCTTTAATTAAAATGCTTTATGGTCTTTTGTAAGTGTCACCCAAACCTATGCCACAGGGTAAACTGTACTTTTAATTTCTATTTATTATGTTTACACTGTACAAAGAGATTCATTACAGTAAAAGCTAGTTATTATTTCTTAGAACAGCCTTCTAAGAAATAATAAAGTCTGTCTGGATAAAGCAAACAAATTATCATTTTTGTTTGCTTCCATTTTGCTTGGAATTCCCAGTCAATCACTACCAAAAAAAAATAAAAAAATTAATTCCTATAAGGGTCAAACACTATAAAGCCAAAACCATACTTCTGAATCAAGCCAATAATCAAGATGCTGAATGTATTTGCCAGAGCAGAAAGTGAAAATACCCAGAAGATAATGATGCTCACTGCCTGGCTCAAACAGCAACCTGTTTGGAGCCTGATCCAAAACAGACTGAGTTCATGGCAAGGTGTTCTTCCAATCCCAACACCTCAGGAGTCTGATTGCTTTAGTCCGGACAAATCTTGGAGAAGCTTCCGCCCCCACTGATGCCTGCACGTTGTGCTGAGCAGGACTGCTATGGATCGGCCACATTCACATGAGCTGGCATTCAAATTCTTTATGCAAGACAGAGAGGCGGGAGGATTGAATCCAGGACCCCCTTTACCACTGTGGAACGGGATTTCTTTATTGACAGCATAGGTATGACAAGTATGACAGGACAGAGGTAACAGGGCATTAAAGCTCCAAGAACTAGGGGGGAAGGAGGGCTGACATCCTCACCAGAGCCTGCGAGGACTCCTTGGTGGCCCGCCAGCTCTGCGGGGCAGACAGGTGGTCCCAAAGGCATTCTGGACACTTGCTCCTTCACACAGGTCTTAGACCCTGCTCTACAATGAAATGTGTAGCACCTTTCTCCCCCCCTAACAAAACAATCACAGGAAGACTTTCAACAGAAAACACGTCCCTGACAGACGAACTTTTAAAAACGCAACCCAAAAGAAATCAACAAACATCAGCTCCTCAGTAAGCAACTGAAACTAAAAAAAACCACGAGCCTTGGCAACGTGGAGCTCCCCTGCCCTCACACAGCTATGGCAAACGTTCTGCACTCCTCCTTTCCCTGTGTAAGGAACGGGACTCAGCGCTGCGTTCGGCACTCTGATGGGCAGGTACTGGCCTTGCTACAAGCCCCAGCATAACCCTGGTGTGGCCTTAGCTGCTGCTCCAGCAGAAACTCTGCCAGAAGGGAACCCAAGCCAAAGCTGCCTTTGCCAGGACGGAGGTGCAAGTCTGATTTTTCCTTCATGGAATAAGTTACAGATCCTGCAAACTCACACGGCTTGCAGCTGGAAGATGACAGCTTCAGATGAGAGAAATTTATCATTATTATTTTAGTATGAGAGCAGTTCACTGATTGCAGCTTGATAACTCTAGTTAATTAGTTGATGAAGGGTCTGATAGACATTGACTGGCTCCACATCTGTGGACGATGACACAATCAGCAGAATGAAATCCATACTTAAAAGGTCTTTGGTCTTTTTAATCCTAAACTACAAATTACAAAATCCACATAACAAAACCTGCAGATCAGAGGAATTACACAAGAGGTTCCCTTTCCCCTGGCCCTCGGGACAATCTGGTCTCGGCTGCTTATTGAAGCTCATAAACAGACAGATTTGACTTCAAAAGCATCCTCTTTTCTTCCTGGACTCCCAGTGGTTCTCAATAATAAGATAACTGGTTTGAGCACAACCTGGCAATGTTCCCTTACGGCTGCTTTCCCCAGCAGGGAAATACCACCTTGCAGGTTTTCCTCTGCTCCTGCCAAACAGGAGGCGGGATTTACCTGCCCTGTCAAAGTGATTATGTCCAGATCATCTGGCCCCACCTAGCAGATTGCTGCACAGAGCCCATGTGCTATTTTGCATCCAAGTTTACAACATGTTTTGATTCTTATTAAACTGAAGCTAAAACAGCATGTGAGGCCATAATGTCCCAAGCTCCTAAGAAGTGTCGGAGAAGCACAAATAGCAGGGAAAGCTGGCTGCAAAGTGAGCTGTGTGGGGCTGGAGACACTGAAAGCCACTAAGCAATGAGGGACAGGGGAGGAGAGCCTGTTGGGAACACAAACAGGCTGTTGCTAGTAAACCTGGAGCCTCCTATCAGTGGGAGCTACTGCAGAAATTCAGACAGCCCTCTGCCAGACTCCACATGGCTGTAAATCTCTCCATGGCCCCTAATTTTTAGCAACGAAAAAAGCTTTTTTTTTTTTTTGTCTTCCATATCCACATTTTGCACTTTTCACAGCACAGCCTGCTGTCATCTCCCTTTTCACTTATCACCTAGAAAGATAAACTGCATTTATAGGTGCTCTCTTAAATCAAAAGCAAAAATGGCAATTCCAAGAGTCACTGGACATGTCTGAAATGTGGTCAATCAGAGGTTGCTGGAGAGCAATCAGGAGAAAGGGGGCCACTTCCTTTAGAGGAAGACAATGAAATTCCAAGACAAGGAGCTCTTGGTCCCAGAATCTGTGAGCAGAGTATCTAACCCAGCAGTCATCTCAGCTGGGCCTCCTGAGTCCTGAAAGGGGAGGCACAGAAAGGCACACAGCTCTGGGCACAGGAGCCAGTATTTAGCAAGAGATGTGCACAGCAAACAGAAATGGCTGGGCTGAGAACCCACTTAAAAGGCTTCACTAGTTTCATCTTGGCATGGTTTAATCTTGTTTTAATTATCCACGCAAGGATTCTGTTGATGGAGCCTGCATTCCTCCAACAGAAACCTTTCAGTCCTGGATCCCTGCACTTCTTGAAGTACCATAAAAGCAGATGAAGATTTTTTTGTGTGTGCGCTATAGGACTGTTTCCTTCCAGTTTGAGAGCAGCTCAAAGGAACTGGCTTCAACAGCTTTCCATGATTTAAGTTTATTTTTTGACCATGCTGAGTTCTGACAGACAAGAGGTTCCAGTGAGGGCCTTGCTTTATTCTGCCTCCACTAGGATGCTATTGAAAATCTTAGGATGAATCAGGACAGCACAGATGCTGCACACAGAATTTAGAAGCAAAACACTGTGCTGCAATAATGTCTGAGCATTTAGGGGACCTCAAAGATGATTTTTTGCTATTATGCTCTAAACAAACAAAAACAAACCAACTCCAAAACCCAAAACAACCACCTCCAACACTCTCCATGTTGACATTAATTTCTGTAACATGGCTTTAAAAACAAAACTACCCCAAAATTCAATAGCGCACCCAGGATGGCAATGCCTCAAAATGTGAAGCAGCATGTTGGCATTTTTCCCAGGAAAAAAGCATATATATACATGTGTGTATACACACAGAGACCTTTTATTTTTTTGCAAAATCAATGAAGCTGTGGGGCTTATTCCTACCTCAGTCAGCCAGAGGCAGGGACATGCTGGTCTGTGCAGTGCAAGAACACTTGGGCATGACCAAGGGCTTGATTACCTGAACAACTGTGTGTGTGTGCACCAAAAGTAGTGAACAACAAGGTGCTCTCCAATCCATGATACTGAAGCCTTATCCTTCCTACCCCAAGACAGAGATCTTCGTTTGAGGGCTGCCTGTGCTTCCAGGACAGAGTTATTAGGCTATAGTAAGCAAACTCCTAACAGCAGGCTGCTGAGATTAAAAGAATCCCCTTGGTTATCTTCAGTCAGTTGTGAACAAATCCCTACACTAACAGCAAGACTAGCTTAGGGTTTTTCTGTGGGAGCAGGTTACAGAAGCTCCTAATCTTAAATCCTCCACCAAACCTACTGCAATGATGTCTGCAGCTCTGCTAGAACCAGCAAGAAGTGCGAGTTATTTCTTGTGGTAACACGGCAGAAGAGATGCAGTTCCACACATACCCTTACGCACTCTTGAAGAGGCATCTGAACGCTGTCCAAATATTAATTACATAGCATGACAAGCTCTGACAATTAGCTAAGTAGACTGCTTGATGGCTGGGATTTTAAATAAGGATCTTTCAAGGGGGAAACTCTGGAACAGGCACTGCTACTGTCACAACATTCTGAGCTGTCATGAACGTGTAGCACCAACAAGGCAACCCTAGAGGCTTCACGAGTGTGACTGCCAAGGAAAGAAAAGACCCCGTGGGAAAAGGGCTTATTTAACCCTGCACCTGTACCTCACATCTACCATCAGGACATCCCCCCCTTTCAAGAGGGCAGGTACACAAGGAGGATTTGAGTCCTCTCCAGACTACAGCTGGCCCACATGAAGCAGCAAGAGATGCCAGGAGCAGCACCTACTCTCACCGGAGCTGGAAGAGGGGCTCTGTGTCACACCCACACATCAGCCCTGCCAATACAGCCAGTCCCTGTGTGATGGTCAGCACACGCCCAGCACCCCTGAGCCCGGCTAGACCCAAAGGCTCGCTGCCTCCAAAACCCCTCGGGTGTCCACCCCCAAGCAACCCTGAAGGTTCCTGCTCCTCCACCGAAGATGAGTAGTGGCAAAGGGCTTTTTGTGCGCCGTTTGTGCAGGTTCCTCTGATGGCTGCTCGTGGAAACCAGTGCTTCACTCACACAGCTCTCACCTCCTTTTGGGGAAGAAAACAACGCTCCAACAACTTCTCTATTTTCTGCCTTAGTGTGCAGAGGGGAGGGGCAGGGAGGCAAGGATTTTGGGACAGTAAATACCCAGAGCGACCTGACAGCAAGCACTTTGTAGTGTTCGTGGCTACAGCTTTTGCCATTATGGGAGAAAAAACAATTAATTACACAACAAATAAACTACAATCTTGTATTTACAAGGCAGATTTTCACTGCAGACAATTACTGCTTATGTAGTGGTGACTGAAAGTCTTGTGTTGACATTTACAGGTTATCTATGAGATGGCTCAGTTTTATCAGTGTATCCTCTTTATGAAAAAATAATCAGCGAATGTATTAAATAAATAGGGATGATGTGTTTCACTGGAAGCTCAGTGTCTGTTTCCCTTTTATACATGTGAAAAATCTGTCTCTCACCAGTCTGTTGCAAATACAGTTTAGTCACAAAAAATACCACTTCAAGTATTTGCGTCACAATTTGCTATTCTTCTGTGATAAATTAATTGGCAGTTTTCTTTTCCCCGACTGTATTACTCCCCAGGCCTTTGGAAGGTTTCAGGTTGGTCTTGGTAGGTACACTTATAATGAATACATATTAATAAGCATTTGTCAGTGTATACACTTTCACAGAAAATTTAAATATTAAGAACTTCACTAATACCCCTGAAAAGTAGAAAATTTCATGGGGTTTTTATGTTTATTTTAAAACTTCTTATTTTCAGGTTGGACTCTGTCAGAGTTAAGCCACAACTTGCCAGCTCATCTTTTTTCTTTAGAATCAATATCTAGATAGGTGCCCCATTCCCTTAAACTAGACCTGCTTTTAACACCATATGCTAATTAACTTTTGGGTTTTGATACAAATCCCTCAGCAGCTCAGGCTCCTCAGCCCTGATTCAGATGTGCAAGCAAGATTCTCGGCCGCCGCAAAACAACTTTTAACTACAAGTAAATCAAAAGCACCGAATGTTTACGCCAATTGAGAACCCAGCCAACTGTCTTAAAATTGCAGAGGCTTCCACTCAGGTAAGCACCAGCGCTGAGGTATTTCTCTCCCATGGGTATGCTGCCTTTTCCATTCCTGTTGATGCAGGGATAAATATCTGCAGCAGCATTTCTGAACTGCGCCCTGGGCTTTGGTTAGAATTCTCCCTTTCTTTGAGCAGGGGCTCTCTGTTCCCGACTCAGTTGAGCTGTGCGTGCCAAGACTTGACTCGCGTAGTTCGTGCTGCTGGGGCACAGGTGAGATGCCCTTCCCTCAAGCTGTCACCAACCTCACTGGAGAATCAGCTGCCAGCCGGGCCTCAGCATCTACGGGGGACCCTCCCATGGCACAGGGTTAGACTCCCTCGTGCTCCTCCATCTGGGAGCACAGCCGTCTCCTTCCTCTCTCAAGGCAAGCAGCCAGTAAGGGCCAGAAGTCACCTCACACCGTTATTTGCTACCTGCCAATCCACATACCCAAGCCAGCTTCATTTGAGAATCTGTCTTTTAGATCTAATTCTCCTTCCAGGCAAAGGGTACGCTGCTGCCAAACACATGTTTTGTTAAGGCCTCCCCTTGCTGCTGAATGCCATAGTTTATTCCGTATCAGGCTGTCCATCACAGCTCCGTTTCATGTTTTTCAAAGTGGTTTTGGAAGATGCGTGGTGTGAATGAAGAAGGCTGCCCAGGACAGTGGAGCAGGGCAATACTGCATGGGAATTTCCCTGAAGCAGATCAGAGAAGATGCAGAGGCAGAACGGCTCCCTGGGGTAGGGACCAATGGAGCCACGGCAATGAGAAAGCTATCGGGATTTATCAGCTCAGCTAGTGTTTATTCCAAAATTCAAATGTTCTTTTCCCTGTGTGGGCTAATCCAGTGCACACTGAAGTTGGTGGGAGAGCTACCTATGAGTCTGAAGAGCACACAGGCAAACTTTAGAGAAACTTTTTCATTTAGAGAATAACTTAAAAGTCATCTCCCTGGAGATGTGAAAGAGCTAAATATCAGACATCTGCAGCTACTTTACTGACAGCTGCCCTTCTGTACTGAGCCTGTAGAGTTCAAAAAACTTAATGTGCCTCCCGATGTGCTGAACAAGAGGATTAGATCTGACCTTTAGCTGGAAGAAGCAAGGGAAGGATGGGGGGCAGTCTACTCTGCAGATGAAACAACAAAAAGGACTAAGATTTTGTCCCCAAAAATTAAGTAGGCTTTCAGGCTGAAGCCAGAAAAAAAGTTTTCTTTCCACCTCTTACACAATCCTCCAGTGGTTGGGTACATCAGTCAATCCCTGTGCTTCAATTTTGCTCTCCAGCCCATTTTTTTCATACTGTCTCACCAGCCTGTTGAGGTTTCCAGGTATCACTGCAATACTGCTAGCAATGGACATGCTCTATGATAGTTTCAAGAACAGCATAATGATAAGGAGGAGGAGGAACCCAGCACAAACCCTGAAAACACATACCCTGAAATATGATTATGAGCACAAGAATGTGCTCAGGAACTCATTAACACAGAATGTATGCTAAGATGCTTTTTAAATGGTGTTAGTGTGTACCAAGAAAAAGCTTTTATAACTTTAGTTTAATAACCATTAGAACAACTACTAGTCTTCACTGAAGTGTTTTTTGCACTTACTTGAAGAGCAATTACATACAGTCAGTTATTCCAATGTTACATACTCTATTCTCAACCATTACACTGTCTGGATGAAAACTCACTTCAACCAGAACAAGTATTACAACCTATGTGTTGATTTTATGCCTCTGAGACAGACATGAAAATAGAAAGGGAGGTCTCCCACATTGCTATTAATCTTGGCATTGTCCTGAAGTAGTTCACTAACAGATAGCACTCAGTGTAAGTGAGAGAAAACAACACAGAAATGAAGAAACACAGTATGGACAGGTGGTGATAGTGAAAAGGAGTGAGACATGCTGTCATCACATAGGGAGTATTTTAGCTTTGCATAAAAGACATCACATCTTACACACCAAAAGGAGCTGCTAGCCACACAGTTGGACCCAAGAATTTCACTGGATTTGGGCAAGCAGTACAGAACAGCTTCGTATTTCCAAAACATACAGCTTTTCCAGAGTGGTAACTACTGCATTCCCATCAAGCTGATGCAAAAGCACAGCTCTGGACCCACTTGTCCAAGGTCTGAGTAAATTGCAGAGTCTACCCCGAGCCCTGCTTTCCCTTTCCTCTCTCTACAGGCTCTCTCTCAACATATTCAATCATGTTTGCAAGAAGGGAACAAGTTGTTGTTCAGCCACACTGACAAGTCTCCACAGAGTTCACTTTTTACAGCTGATAGACATGTATGTTGAAAAGGTGCAAGCAAACACCTTTAAAACCAAACACCCAAATGTTAATAATCAATGTTATTTCAGATGAAGTCAAAGAATTCTTCTATAACATGTGCCTGTGGAAGCACAATGCAAGGTGGGTAGGTAGGTACTGCAGTACAAACTGACATTCACTAACAAGACAGCATTTTCAAAAGGCCAAAGAAAAGCTCTGCCACCGGGATACAAAAAATATAAAGATGTGTCAGATGGATTTTGGTAGCAGATGTTATAGCAAGTAAAATATATATGATATATATAACAATAAATGTACCCTTCAGCTGCTCCTTTTTATACTCTGCTACTGACACTTATAGCAGAAAACAGTATCTTTTTGGCTCAAAGATAGATTTTTTTTGTTCATCCACTTTTTCAAGACATACTTAATACATCATATTTGCAGCATAAATCATACCTTACAACAAATTATATTTTGAGGAAATAATCTCCAAATGTTGTAAATGCAATAAGGTCACTCCTTACCATAAAATTCACATCTGTAATATTTTAGCATGCATGGTAGCAAACAGAAGAAGCACAAACAGGTCCATTTAGTGTATCTTTACACACAGCTTAAAAAATACCTTTCCCTAATTTTTCTAAACATTTTTCAAAAGAGATAAAAAAGCTGAAAGCCTTAATAGCCTCGCAGTGCTGGAGCCATTTATCATATTGCAAAGGTGAGAAATGCACTTCAGCTCATTTTACCAACATCCCCCACGTAAGACTTGTCTTTTTAAAAAGTGCAGTAAAGGTCTCTTCTAGAAATGTGCTGCTAGAGCCTGAATCAAAGCTGGTGGATAGGAATCACTTGATCAAAGCCTGAGAACAGAAAAGCACTTTTATGAAATGCTCTTACGCTTTAACGCCTTTGCACACGTACTCAGTGATGTGGCTTGAACAACAGCTCGCTCCAAATGCATTGCTGACGAGAGACCTTTTGTGTACTGCACCATGTCACATACCCCACTGCAGATAAGAAAAGCCCTCAGCAGCAGAAATGCAACTGGAGTTTTGGTCGTGAATACAGAGAGTCACTAGCTGGTCTTTTTTTGTTACGCCTGCACGTGCAATTTTCTCGGTACCAAAGACAAGAGTATTGGACTAAAACGGTCACTGCTGCGAGTTTTATGCTGATGATATTAGGGTAGAGGAGGTGTAATTTATATCTAAATATGGTAATTTGTGTCAAGCAATGAGGTTCCACTTCAGATTGGTAATTTACAACTAACAAACACTGGGGGAAAAAACCAGAATATGCTGTTTCTTATCCACCTCACACCCAAATATTCCCTTCTGACAGAAGCAAGAACTTTCTGCCCTTCTGGCTTGATACTACTTCTAACTAGGGAATTACTCTGAGATACACATTTGATTAATGATATTCTGTACATTAACTAAAACCAAACTAAAAGAAACAATAAACCCCGAAATTCTGCCTTCACCATAGGCCTGTGCCAACACAGAAGGCACCATCACTGCGGGCCATCAGCCTCACACAGAAACTGCACAAGGGCCCTAATCTGTCAGATGATAAACGAGTAGGAAAGGCAAGTTTCCAAATGCCCTCTGCTGGCACCCGTCAGTATTACTAACAATTCCCCCTGTTCCTAAACTAGAAAACTAATTCTGAAGAAGGCTTATCATTTGAAGCCATGATTAACAGGCTGCAGGAACTCAGCCCCGCTGCTGCTGCGAGCTCCAGGGGCAGCAGAGTGGCTTGGCCAAGTTCTTACCCCTGCAATGTGCTGGCTCACAATACACGGCACAGCTGGCACAGCTGGCACAGCTGGCACAGCCATCACCAGCCCCAGGAGCCAAGGCTGCCCCTTCCCACAAGCACCCAGCCCCGGCTGCAGTACAGGGCGCTACAGCAGGAACAAAGTGATCAGCAGTTTTTGAACTATTTTCCCCATTTTGCCCCAAATAAGTGGATTTCCAAGCATGATACATGACCACCTTATGTCCAATATCCTCCTCAACTATTCACTAGGAATTTCAAAACGCCATTAGGAACTGGTAGCAAAAGAAAGCCAGATTACAGTTCCTTAATATTCTGGCATTGAATTACTATTCCTTTACTGTTAACTTTGAGTTATTTGAGGACATTTTATCTGATGATATTTTAAAGTTATGTTTCAATTCCATGTTAACAGAAGAGACCAACAATTAATAATACAGATTGGAAAAATACATATCCTGGAGGGACCACTAACTTCCTGAAAGAGATGATTATGTGTTTGCATGGCAGAACTCACAGAAATAGCTGTTGAAGGCATAGGCCTGACAAAGCAACCTATTTTCCATGAAGCACTCTAAGGGATGAAGGCATTTCAAGCATGTTTGTTAAGAAGTGCTCCTGGGAAAAGAAAAGGAACACTCCTGCCTCTCACGGTGTGCACAAAAAGGGACTGTGTAATAAAACACCACTAGCTAAAAATGTCCAAACCCGCTTCATGAAGAAATGGTCACTGCACTAATGAACTGAAGAGGTCGGATCAGTCCGGTTTAGGTCTTGCAGTTGATTCGTGGGGTAGGGAATTTCAGCCTAGTGTTTATTGTTACTCTTATGGAATAGATACAGTGACTACTGGGGTTACCTTTTTGATTTTGCACTAGTTTAGCACCTGTACGGGTGACAGATTTTAATTCTGTCCTCTTTCGCCATATTTACATTTAAGTGCTTTTAGGATGGGATAGGGAAATAATTCTGTTTGATCTAGAAACCTGCCGGGTGTCTTTCTTCCAGAGGGGAAATCAACTTGACCTTCACACTGTGGCCAAGCGGAACCCATAGTCATTAGCACGAAACTAGAAAGACATTTGGTTTTTGCTAGGGAAAACGTCAGGATGGAAGGAATGGTATGAAAGGAAAAGCTGTCATTTCCACACAAGCCAGCCAGCATACCTTCATTTTGACACTTACAAAATACATTCAAGGAAATACACCACCGGTAAAGCAGAATAATAACATCCTCTAAGAAAGCCCACAAAATAGCACCTTCTACTCAGAGACAAAGATGCTGCATCACCGTCTTCCTCCCAGCACGGTGATACCTGAAGTTTTCCAAGCTTTACATCTCTACAGGCAACACAGGGAGAGGCTTCTAAAGCAGCACCATGGTACTCTCTTGCTGATGCTCTTCATGGAATTTCAAATCAAACAGACTCAATTGCTAGAAAGAATATCTTACTCCCCAAAGCCTGTAAATTTATTGTGGAAGTCCCAGAACTCCAGCTGGGTTCTTTCCTTCTAGCTAACAGATTTCAAGGGACTTGCATAGAAATAGCAGATTAGAGTTTAGGCAATAAACACAGAAATGAACCACAAGTTAAATCAAAATGCAGCTGACTCCTCCAGTTCCGTTTTTTCTGCCATGGTAACAAAATGAGGGGAAAAACACTCCAACAAAACCTGACACTAAGATTCAACGCTGTGTCTTCGGGACAACTTTACACATTCTCACAAACAGGCTTTGTAACTTGTCTCACTTGGACTCCAAGTATTGAAAACCGTTAGTTAGTTATGTCCTGACACTGTGCTTTGTAGAATGATTACTAGTGCCTGGAAAGTAAAGACTCTAAAATAATTCGTAAGAAAATAACGACTGTTCTGGATATTACAAGTACTTACTAAGCCTTGGGTTAAAAATGAAGATGTGAAGAACATGCTTTAAAAAAAATTACATGGGAAATTAACATTAATCTCTTGAAAGCAAAGCTCAAAATCCCAAAATACTTAAGACAATAAACACATAATACCACCTTATTTTATCCTGGATCATTTACCAAAGTAAATTATTTTCCACGGCTTTGTGGAGAAGGAGCTGGGGTTCTGGTGGCCCCCACATTAACAATAACTCAGCAGTTGCCAGTTGCCCTCTAGAGTGAACATCACCTGTGTACTGGGCAGTGTTAAAAGAAATTAAGCCAGCAGATCAATGAATGATTAGCGTGCTCCACTCAGCAATTGCCAGACTGTGTCTGCAGTGAGTGGGACCAGTTTAGGGCTCCTTGGAGCAAGACTAACAGATGGACACCAGATGATTAAGAAACTGAAGTACGTGATAAAAGAAAGGCTGAGAATGGGGCTCAAGCAGTCTTAAGAAAGGGTTAAGGGATGGTATTGCTGGCTTCAACTACAGAGAGGGCAGCTCTGCAGAATATGAAGCCAGAGCCTCTGCAGAGCTGCACAGTAATGGCAGGAGAGGCAATGGCCACAACTCGTAACCATGGAAATTCTCACCAAGTATCAGGGAGAGGGGGAAAAAAGGAGCAATCACTGTGAGGTTGTTCAACATTGGAACAAGGTCTCTGAGATAAGGGGAATCTCCATCTTCGAAGATGAAGACAAAATTTAAGATTAGAAATGCCCTGAGTGACCAACCCAATATAAAACTTCAAAGATCCTTTGTTGGCACAAGGGATCACACCAGATGACTTCTAGGCGTCTTTTTCAACATGAATTTTTCTCCAGTTCCATGATTTACAGGAAAGTTAGGGCTGTGTAATACACTGACAGAACTCAAACAAGCTGTATACTGAGAGCAAGACAGGAGTTGGAACACAAGAATCACAGTGTTTTGGAAATAGAGTGTGAAATGACAACAGGCTTCCTGAGATAAGAAAGATGGACCTACTGTGTCCTGGATTGCATTCCAAACATTAAATGCAGAGTATATTTTTACTGAGAGTAAGTCACCTGACAGATAACAAGGGATATTTTGACAGACCTAAGCAGTAGGGGACAAGTATATGGAGACTTTTGACAAAAATTCTTGGAAATGTGGTTACAAATTATAAGCGGCTTGTCACAAAAGGGACATACAGAGTTTAAGTATGGCCACACAGACATATTTAACATAACCTATTTACGCAGTTATGTTAGAAAATTAGATATATGTTATAAAAGCCAAACACACAGAATGCAGCGTGAGGGGCCAGGCCCAAGGGACTATGGATCAGATTACAAGTGGATGTACTTTAGTTGACCTGAGATGCATATCAAGCACCAAACTGACAAAGTTAGAAGTATTGTGCACTGATAGCTCTGAAAGAGTATTAGCTATAAACAGCAGAGAAGTAATACCATCACAGATCAGAGAGCCGTAAGGGAGAAGAACATACAAATATCACAGGATTTTTCAGTCATTTTCACTCCCAAATCATATGTAAAAGGCCAGACACAGTGACCAGAAGAAAGGGAAGGTTTCACCACGTATTTGCCTCTCCCACTTGATGAGAAAAAAGTGATTCAAAACACAGGAAAAGGCCATCATGACGCAACTGACTGGGGTCCCAAAATCACAATGGAAGTTGCTTACAAAGCACTGAAATCTTCTGGAGATGCATCACAGCAGCACAATACAAAGTGGTATATTTTTTGGCCTCAAGTACTCAAAGAAGTGCCATGGAGAGGGCAGCTCTAAAAATACTTCGGAAGGCATTTAAAGTCCTTGATGCTCATCTTTCATGTAGAAACTATGCCTTCCCTTCCCCTCCCTCACTTCTGGCCTGTGGTGAAGAAAACAAAAAAAATGTTTGTGTCCAGATCCTCTGTACACCCTTCACTGGTACAGCCCAACAAGCTTTAAAACAGATTTTATTATCGTTATTGCCATCTGACAGATAAAGGCACTGCAGCACAAATAAGGAAAGATTACTCAGCAGAGCAGTGAGAAATATAGGAATGAAGTCAGTCCCTGGGTCCCAGCAGCAGTTCTTATTCATTAGGTCGACACACGTTTTGTTGTTCGTCGCTTCGTCATTAGTCTAGATCCAAGAAGGACACAGACTGAGGACAGTTCAACAACAGCTCACCTTTTCGGCTTGTGAAAGTTGCACTTATATTTCATATTTCACCCAATGTGTACTGATGGTATCTCCCATATGACTAGGCTCTGTCCTCCACACTGATACTGAGAAGTTCCACAGTAGATAAACAACTCCTTATTTTTAGTACTTTTCATGTAACTCAGGAACCGCTTCCACCACAGGATGCTCAATCCACATTAATCCACAGACAGAACTTGAACATCCCTCTTGATTTGGCTTAGACTTCCAGCAATGGAAGGAGAAAGAGGGGAATTTATACAACTATGTTTCTGGTGACTAGCTGGAATTACTAGCAGGAAACACTCTTGTGTGCAGAGGATAACAAAAAATAGCCTAAGTAAACATTGTCACTGTGACAAGGAGGAGGCATTTTTACATACCTGTAAGCTTATCTTTTAATTGCATTGAAAGCTGAGGCTTGCAATGATTGCAATAAAGATCATCATCTTCACAGTTTATGCATCCACCGCATCCTCCCTGATTAAACAATGTAAATCAAGGGAAATGTATGACTTCTGGAAATAGATGCTGAACTACATATTGGTTTATAGAGTCACAAAGAATTCAAGCCCAAAAAGGCAAATGAATATGGTGCTGTTTATGACTTCTGCCACTAAGTAAGGAAGCAAATTTGCCAGGAAAGGGCAAAATACTGTGCATCTGCTGCCTGTGACAAGAGTTTTCTGGTGTTAATACTTAGTGCACAGCTACTTCCATTTAAAAAGCCAAACAGAGTCCCAGGATCTGCACAAAAGCATGTTCCAAAGTATAATGCATCTGGCTACATTTTAGAGCCACGATTGATCTAAAAATCCATGGAACACAGGCAGTGTGCTTTGCTCCAGCGTCACCCTCGCAACAGACATTTCTGTGTGTGGCATGAAGAGAGGGTTTGCAGCCATTTCCCCCCAGCCAGTGCTCCCATGGGGGACAAATTTTACTGGAAAGGTGCTGCAGCCAAACAACATGCTCCCATTCCTTGGCAAGGACAAATCAAGTGTTTCCAAATTCATCAGAAACAGTTCGCTTTCTCTTAGGTCATTTGCTCCCCTGTGCAACTGCTTTGAATCTCTTGCTGTTGAAAAGCACTACATTGATACTGGAGACTTTGATTTAACAATGTGTGAGGCAGTTGCCCCAGACCAGCAGCACTAAGAGACACCAGCTAACTGGGAATTATTGATCCCGCCACCTAGCTCAGTACTGCAGTGCCACTTACTCAAAGCCCTGCTACCCTCTGTGTCTACAACACATACAAGTACAGGCAACCATGGAAGGAAGCTCCTACCCAGTGATGTGTCTGTTAAATTGTCCTCAGCTTGGTTTATCAAGAGCCCTGTCAGTAGAGTAAGCTGCATCCAGTACGACACAGCCACTGGCACACCTGCTAAACCTGCCGTACACAAAGCTTGGTTGTACTGGGGCATTTCATGAAGTGAACACCTCATTCACTATAACCAGGTAGAAGCCACTGAATCCATTTCACATCCTTGAAGACGCATCAAATCCAACAACTCCTTTGCAGTGGCTTCAAAGCAGATGAAGTAAAAGACTCTGTATCTCAATATAAGCTGCCTAAGCCCACGCATTTCCATCTCTGGCCACAAAGCCTTTACTATGAACTGCCCTAATAGATTGAGGTCACTGTCAAAACAATAGGACAATGTCACCCTGGGCAAGCTGAACAGTGACAGCAAGTAAGCAGTGACTGCATGGGGGAGCAAGTTCGTAAAGGAGAAAGCAAACTGTCTTTCACAAAGGTGAAAATGCCTGGTTTTTCCATGCTAAGAACCCCAGCGGTCTGGGATGTTTCAGGCAGATGCTAACCAAACAGTCAGCATTAAAACTACCTCAGTGCCTGCTGCTGCAAAACAGAGCAGCACACTGCACAGGCCAGCCAGCACAGCTCTGAGTGGTCACCATATTGTTGCATATTAAAACATACCAAACAGAGCCAACGACTTATAAAAGAAATCTGGCTGAGTTTATGTATTTGGGTTTAGTGCCAAATTAGAAAATTATTGGCCAGAGGAGATTATAACAAGGAGAATTGCAACTGCCTGTGATCCTTGCTCTGTGCTTGGGATAGTGTCTCCTATAGGGTATTTCGGAGTGAAAATCCTGGCCCTTGTGCATCTGAGGATTCTTCTGCCACAGACACATGGAAATCATAACTCAGCCACAAACTAGTGCAGAAAAAACACAGCAGTTACAAAACAAACCCTACTATTATGCTGCCAAAGCATGAAGTAGTAGAGAAGCAAGATCTGCTTTGACACAGATCAATTAGCAATTTCATGCCCTCTTTAAGCCTGGTATGGGCATATAAATAAAGTGTTCAAGAACATGATGCCTTCTCAAAGTTCAGCAAAGCAAGACTTCAGAGTGCACAGAGAGATTTCTACCTAGGTTTGAGGTTCAGAAAGATGAAGCCAGCAGCTTTGATGCTATAAACCTCTCTCCTTGTTGAACCCTGCTGCTGTCAATCACGCCTTATGCAGCCACCAAAACCGCTTCACATCCCTTCTCATCCCCTTCTGTCCCTTCATTTACTGCTTGATACCAGCAGCAGAGGGTGAGGGGACAGTGACTTCTTCATAACATCAAACACTAACTCGCATATTAAATTGAAACACTGGAGAAAACATGGCTTTCAGAAGCTCTCTTAAGATGGCCAATAAACAAAGAGATGTGTTTTCTTCTGCACTTACTGCTTAGTAAATCCCAAATACATTAGTATTATGGTAAGTTGGCCTTGCATCAAATGATGAATTCAGTGATTTCACAGCCAGATCCTTTGGCTAGAGAGTACAAATGCTTTAGGTGGATATACCCACATGTGTGTGCATCAACTGCTATATATGCTACAGAACACTGACAAGAAGGGCAATTCAAGAAGTAACAGAGACGTGAGGTCTGATCTGTCACAGGAAAATTAAAAAATTCGATGGTATAGAATGCTTGCAAGTATGTGCAGGAGTCCTTACATCATAAAGTGGGTTGGGAGATCTGTTTTGTTACACTACTGAATGAAGTCCAGAGACACCTTGGTCCCCAGATATAATAAAGTCTTAATACCTGTGCTGGGCACACTTTCTTGCATATTAAGCAATATGGCAGGAAGTTGGACTGGAAGTTAATTAGAGAAGATCCTGTGAACACAAGTTTTATTTGTGACTTGGTTCTTAACCAACTATGCCCTCTGGGATTAGGAGTCACACTCAAACAAAAACTCATTAGCAACCGCTAGGAAGGTGGCAAAAAAAGAGAAAACAAAACAGGAAAGATATATCCTGTTTTTCAACAGAGAAAGCAGGCAAATTTGACAAAGGAACATTACTCTGAAGCAACGATGGATGTATTTCTTTCAGGGGAGGTCAGGGGTGGGAAGGGATGGGTTCAGACTGGCAGGACTACCTGAAGTGTCCATGAAATTCAATAAACCACAGGGAATGAGAGCACAAACAAGTCTCCCAGTCTGCAAGAGCTGGTGATGGGAGTGCTTTGGGAAAAAGGAGCGAACATGCTGCCGTTGGAGAGAAATGACAGGCAGCAACTTAGTTTGTGGGTAATGAGCATGGAGGGGGACAGTGCAAGTTGTTAACAGGCCTGTAAGGGACAGAGGGAGAGTCTGATGGAACATTTCAGTCCTCTCTGCAGAAAGACAAGCACAAAAACACTTGTACCAAAGAACCACACCCAAAAGGCTGATACCAAATTCGTTTAGCACATGTCTCTGTTAATTCTGTCCAAGTACTTTCCGTTTGATGACAGACTGAGTTGCTGCTCACTGAACCAGGGTTATCTCCCCCACGCATTACCAGCCTGGCAATCAGAAGGGAACCTGGCAAACTTGACTGAGAACAAGGACAAAGTAATCTTCTCTCTGAGACCTGCTGCCAGGCAACAGAGCTGCCTGCCTGCCAGCAGCAGCACTTACACTGGGGACGTGGTACAGGAGCTGCTCTCTCTTCCCTGCAGGTAAGCATGTGCCACCTCAGGGCAGCCCATCTGCTAATTTCACCACTTGATGGACACGAAGGAGGATGCAGGAGGGGCACAGCAGGAGTTAAGAAAAAAGCCTTTTGGCTTGTCTCTGCCATCAGCACCCAGTGATGGACTCCCAAGTGCTGGTAACTTCGAGATACAATGCACTGGGCGGTCTGGTAACATCCTCTCTGCACCCTGCTGCTCCAAGCAGCCACCCCATGTTGTAAGTAAGACAGAACTAAGTTCCCAAGGAAACCAGAACTCCTTGGTACTGCTGACTGTGATTTTCCAGTTCATGCAAAGAGGGCAGACCAAGTTAGGTCAGACTCCGTAAGAGACCTGATGAAGCACAACTAATTAGCAGGATTGCTCCCAGGATCCCTGAAGAGCTGACAGTACAATGGCTTGCCGTAAGATTTCATTGCTGTCCACCACCCCCACAAGTTGTTTATTCAAATACTGCTGTGTGATCTTCTAGTGGTGTTTTCCTTTGGTGCTACACTCTGAGTCCCAGGAAAACATCTGGAGAGCATGTGGTAGGGCAAAAAAGCCAGACAGTTGCAAGCACATAATAAACCACGGCTGAAGTTTCACACAGCAGCTCATTGATAGCTGCTCTGGAGGCTTTGATGTTAGAACAACTCACTAGAGCTTGTCAGAGTCCTGACACCCAACCTGCCACAGGCTAAGGCCCAAACTCTTCCTCAGTACCCAGGAAACATGCTGCTTCCCAGACAGTTGACAACTCAGTACCAAATAAATTTCCTTCCAGGCTGGGTTATATATTCAAGGATATTGTGCTAAAGAACAGAAAGTTTTCTTGTAACACTTACAACAGTTTTAGTTCCTTTCCCACTTGTATTTCCACAGCCTTTGGGCTTCTTCCTCAGCTTGTGGAGAAAAGGGAATCGTGCACAAGTTCCCCCAAAATCAGGTGGTCTAGGACAGCCTCCCAGCTCAAGGTTTGTACCTCATACACATATATAATCCTCTCCATGGTGGTTGCGTTACAGAGAACTCATCAACACCGGGTTTGCATGCAAAACTAACTTGCTTTCTATACCCGCCCCTCTGGCAAACCCGACTGCCAACTCTTTAAAAGAAGGTATTCTTTATAGCCACCCACATGATGCAGCCTAAGTTGAGAATTTTGCAAAAAGATTCTTTTTAGTTTAGAAATTATATTGAATTTTGAATTCTAGTTTGAAGTGGTTGTAGAACATTTTAGCAGCTGCTTTCTGCCCCTGCCGTCATTCCCCACTTCTCTCTTCCCATTTCCACTTGTCTCAGTCCACTGGGGTGTTCTGGACGCTTTGCCAATGGCTCAGATAGAGAAGTCAAATCAAGTTTTAATCAAGCATTCAAATCACTGCAGGTGAACTCATTCGACAGCTTCCATAACCAAGTGCTCCTGTGACAGAAGCCACCGACGCATGAAACTCACATATGCTGTGCCAAAGCTGAAGTACTAATGCAACACAACCACCAGGGACCCTCCACAGAAGACTACTAATACACTGAGCAGATAAACTTGGTATTCCTAACACTAATGCACCACAAGAGACACTAAACTGGGGAAGAAGAGCGGGGTGGTACAGAAATTTTCCCAGAAGCCCAAGGTTGATGCCTCTTTTCCAGATGCATGAGTAAATCACTGGGACTGATTCTTGGAATCAGAGTCTTCTCCCCGAGCTATGCGAGTAGCTCTTCCCAGCATAGCTGTCCTGCAAAGCACTCTCTCTTCCAGTTATTCTCTGGGCCTTCAGCTCAGTGATGTCACCTCCTGCAGTTAGCCAAGGGGCACAAAAGCTAAAGGTGACCAAGAGGCAGCGACTGTGCACAACAACTTGGATGAATGAGCAGTTTGGTGCTGAGACCCGACAGCACAATAACCCAGAGCAAGGTTCATTTTTCTGAAGGTCCAAGTCTTTTTGCTAAGCATGAAGAAAGTTGTTCTCACACGACAAAAATCTGAAAACAGGTCCCACGTGGAAACTGTCACACAAAAACTTGTTTTCTGTTTCAGGCAAAAGCCTGACTGCTTCTCTGTGCTCATGCAACATACATTCCTAGAACTACAGCAGGGTCTTAACAACAGTCTATCTAGTCCAAACTTGACACTGGGGATGTCTTCCCCATTTAGGAAAAGGTGGTATACAACTGCATTTCTAAGGACTTAAATTTTCAAAGTACTGAGCACTGACGAAAAATCACTGTCTCCCCTCAACATCCACAAAAATTTTACTATAACCTCAATGCAAAGAGAGTTTGAACAACAAGTACCCTTAAAAATTCTACCTGGAAAGATTCATTACAGAAATATGAGAACTGGCATAAATGCAGTCTGAACTGAAATATGTAGGTACAAGCACCAGACGAAACAGAAGGACAGAAGGTTTAAAAAGACAGACCTGTGTTGCTAATGAAGACCACACCAAGGCTGTGGCAGTGGCACACCCACCACTCCTGTCTTTCTGAGCCCAGAGAGAAAACAGGTAATGGGTGATAACCTCGCCTAAGATTTAGGGAAGATGATGTAAGCAAGGCTCTGCAGGAAAGCACCACTCTGCAACTGCTGCTGAATGCTGAAGGGCACAATAGATCTGTTCAAAAAACATGCCTGTTACATCGGGGTACACCAGGAAGAACTCCAGAAACTTAACATCTGTATCGTTTAGCCTCTACATCACACTCTTGCCAGACACCCTGGACATACACCTCCTACAGCTTGTGGACATGTCTGCAGAAGCATGCAGGTGAATGAAATCTATGACAAGGTCAGCATCAGCAGGTAAAATCAACTTAACCTAAAGATTTTTTTAAATAAATTTCCCCCTTCCATAAGATCCCCCACTGAATTATGTTATGCTGATTTCCCTACACACCCAGAATTTCTGTGACACTCAGCCCCTAACTGCAACAGCAGACAAGCTCACTTAAGTTCCCTTCATAAATTAAAACTCTTCTGCTTGTTCACCCTGTATTTAGAGCACCTCACCACTCTCAGAGGGGCTCAGACCACTGTGGGTTATTGCAGGTAAGAAACTTCTCCATCAAAAGCTACTGTAACACTTGGTGTGAATTTCTGGTTTTTTACAGTTCAGGTAGTAAGGACTGAACATTCAAAGGAGGTTAAGAGGATAGAGTATTGTAAAACAATTTGACAAACTATTTATATTAACCCCCACAATACTACCATCATGGCTGACACTTTAATAAAAAGATTTTCTCCACTTAAGGGAAAAGCGAAATGCTTCCAAAGCCAATGGTACTTTTAGGCATCTTAAAGTAAATTTTCCATTTTATAGGAAGGTTCTGATGCCAAAATGTCTCTCTTGTCCTTCATTTATGATGAAACAGAAATTACAGTTGGACAGTTAATGAGCCACTTACATACGCTAGACAAAGGAGCGATGCCGCAGTACCAAACTTTTTAGTATCCGAGCCTGTTGAAGGAAACAGCTTTATGATCATACACGTTGGGGGGAGGGGAAAAAAAAAGAAAACAGAAAAAGGAAAATCTACACTAAAAGTAAGACCAGACATTGAAATTGCTATCTGCAGTAGGCTGTCTGTAAGAGGTAAAGGCACCTCTCAGCCTCTGCTGACACAGAGCAAAGGAATTGGATCCAGGTTGTGTTGGAATGATACATTTCTTCCTCCCACTTTCTTTTCCTGACAAGATTAGTTTCCCTGGGATGAAGGGAAGAGAGGAGCATGTGGCAGTGATGCATACAGTCCTGGTTCTGTGATAAGCAGAGACTGCAAACCCACCACACTGAATCCTGCCAAACATATGCTCTTGTGAGCTAGATTATGGGACTAACTGCTGGTTGAGTTGTTTATTTAAGTTATGCCAGGGAACTGACTTCACATCTCCTAACCCTATTTCACTTCCTGCATTTCAAATAGTTTATGCTACATTATTTGGCCATTAGATTCCATCTAGAAGGAAAAGCAAGGCCCCCCCACACACTCTATCAGTATTCACATGCAATCTAATGTAGGGAAAAAAAGAAAATTAGAATCTCAACCGTAATTTTGCAACATATATAACACTTGAAAATATAAGCTTCTTCAAAAGGTCAGATTCTACCAGTGGATGGATAAAACCTGTCCTATCCTGTGGATGAACTTACCATTAAGGATACTATTACTTGCTTTAATGAGACACCCCTAACGTTGGATACTCAGTGAAAAGACATGAAGATGTTGATCCTTTTTGAATTCAATCTACTCATTAATAAAACCTGGGCAAAGAATGGTATAGACAATGCACAAACAAATGCTACTCAACACAACCAACATCTGAAGCTCTAAGCAGCCTTCCTAAATAATGCTCCACTTTCAGCAAATGGTCACTTCTTGGCCCTTTGAGAAAATAAAATAAAAAAAAAAAAAAAAGTGCTCTTTCACTTGTGTCTTTTATGAAAAACAGTATTTTGTGTTTGGACTCCTGGGTCCAAAATACCTGTTACAGGCCATTTCAGGAAACAAAAGTTTCTCCTCACAGAACAACTACTAACCACCTCAAGCTACTTAAAAGCACCAAGAAATGAGGAAGTCAAGGTCTATACTCATGGGGATTCTGTGCTTCAAACACAGCCAGAACTTGGCCATGAAAAGGAGATTACAACTTTTCTAAAATATTGAACAAATTAGAATTCAAATCTTTGTTTCATAAATCCAAGTTATTGTGTTGATAGCCCCTTCACTTTAGGGCATGAAAAGAAAAATCAATAAGCTGAACAATTTCCATAGATATTACCGAGACTTACCAATTTCACATAGAACCAGCAAAGGTTATACAAAGGAGAAGGAAAAAAACCATTGCACTGGCATTACTGCAGAATTTAGAAAAAGTTTGATTATGAACAGCAACTGAACCGGGTTACAGGATGTAAAACTGGTACCCTGAGATTGAGTTGGTTCCAAATTCAGCTATGGACTTGCACAGGGAATATGGCAGAATTTCAAGGTGATACTGTCTACATATTTTCTGGGACGCCCAATCTAATCATCATGTGGTTTGCTGATACCAGCACACTGCGAGTCCTGGGGCCTTACCTGTATTACTGTATACAGGCCTGAACTTTTGGTTCCATGAAATGCTTTTGAGATCTCACCATTCCACGGTCACTTTTGTCCTACTGTTCTGTTTAAGTTGTTCTCTGCTTGGCATCCTCCAAACTGTGCAGTGCTGCTATCCTGCCACCATGTGTGTTAGCTCACGCTCAGCATCTCTGATGTTTCACTGCTGTTCTTTTCTGTGTCTAAAAGTGTTGATGCATGGAAAAGGCACCACAGCTGTCCTTTTCGTAACACAGATGCTTCTTAGGTGTGTGTCTAACATGGAGAGAGGGAAGGATACAGCCTCTCTGCTCCCAAAGTTGTCTATCCCTTAGCATTAGGATCCATCCTGGTTTTGAGCACTGTATAACCGAAGGGAGTCCGTGGATGTGCACGCCTCCACTCATACATGAATGCTCATTCTTCACTTCTATGCCTGCTGATCATATCTATTGCTAGCAATTTGTTGTCATTAATTCTATCATTATCTGTTTTGTACCATTTTCTTTTCCTGTAGATTAACTCTCTGCTAATGTTTCCATCCTCTCGTGTCACAGAGCACCCTTTCTTAGTCATTTGTCATTTCAGCACTAGCATATGTGCTCCTGGAGTTCGTTTACTACAGCTCCAGGCTCCCTCCTTCCAGACCTGGCTACTTCCTTATCCAGCTACACATAATGCAAACTCACAATTTCCGCTGGTCTCCACACTAGGTTTGTCAACATGGGGCAAAAGTTCAAACATCAAAACCTCACCAAATCTTGCTGCTCACTGGTCAGTAGGCACCAGCAGCTACAGGCAGCAAAGCCAACAAGTTGGTGGGGTGGGCTGGTACGGCTGCCCAGCACAATCTGTGAAGCAGCGTGCGCTGCTTTGCAAGCTGCCTGCCAAGGGAAGAACGCAAATGTCCAGCCTCTGCTCACGGCATGACTAAGTTGGCAGCATTTCAACTGGGAAAAAAAAAAAATCCCTATTTCACTTCTCAACCCTGTCCTTCCTTGAAAGCGTATTCCACGTCACCTACCAGATGGCCCCTTTCATGCTGAACTTGTGCTCCCATCTCCTGCTGGGACAAGGTGTCCCACATTCTCTCCCCATCACCAGCTGCTGAGAGGGCACCCTTATTTTCTTACACTTAATCCTCAACAAAGTGGAGTTGAAAAGTCCACCTTTCCAGCTTGTTTGTCAGCATAGCCTCTTCTTCCTCCCACAGAGAACACAGTTCTTTACACCACCTCCCACAGCAATAAAGAAACAAGGCTTTAGCATTTCTCAGCAATCACATTAACTTTGATGAATTGTCTGGCAGTGGCACCTGCTGCTAAGGATACAGATGTACAGGATGAACTAAAAGGCATTTCTCCATGAAGCAGATGATATCGCTGCGGATATGTCACTGCACAAATATGTATTTTTCCTCTCCTCTGACCAATGATTTGAGCTTTGGCAAAGGCATCAATAAAATAGCTTTGGGGGACAAACAACTTCAATTACACTTTGCAGAAATTCTAGTAGTAAAACAGAGAACATAAGGAAGAATTTCCTTATGTTCCACTGAGAGAAGCTGTTCTTCATTTTGAGTGGAAACTTTCTGTATTTAAAACATCATTAAATACAGCTCCAGGAATAAAGAAAACCAACAACCTGACATGTAATTCATAATAACAATTTGAGTATCATTACAACGGCGTTCTGCTCTGTGGCTACCAAACTTTTCTAATGGAAACACGTGCACATTCATATTACCAGCTCAATATCAGGCAGGCAAATTCTTCTGCAGGGAAATTCCATTTCAGCAAAGCAGATCAAAAGTTCAGAAGGAATGAATTAGTGTGTACCAAGTATGACATCCTGCAGAAAAATTTCCCATTCCATTTAGGACTTAAGAAATCACTACAGTAGAATAGTCACTAGAATATTCATTATAAGGTATATATATATATATATATATATTTTGCAACATATATTGCAAACCCTGAGACTATATCTGTCACTATATCCTTACTATCAAGGATTATTATTGTTGTTGCCATTGTTATTGTTGTGTTGCTGGGGGGCGAGGGGGGGGGGAGGTTATTTGGTTTGGTTTGGGGATTTTTTTTAACCATCAGGGTGAATTTTTTTTAAGGCGGACAAATGAGAACAACATCAAAGGTTAGTTATTCAGTTCCTCATCTGACTGCTTTGGCTGTTCAGAATACACAAAACAACAGCAAAGCTGCTATCAAAACAAAGGGGTGATTTTTCAGCATCTGGCATTTTCTGTTGCAGACAGCATCATTCTGTTATAGATGCTCCAAAATGGATACAGGGGTTACTAAGGGCAGGGATAAGGCAAGGAGAGCCAGGTCAGGTACAGGAGGGTGTGCTGTTCAGGTGCTTTGAGTCAATTAGTCTATGATGAGATCCCATTACAGTTACTAATTCCGAAATCATTAATTTAAATTAGCTCGCAGGCTGCTCTGCAAAGGATAAAAATTTCTGATGTGCAACATCAGTTCTGGCTACAGTTACACCACCTGACCACAGCCAAGGGCCTTGCCAAGACCTCTGCAGGATGTACACTAGGGCTGGACTTCCATATGGCTCGTAAGAACATTCATGCTTATGTTAAGTAGGATTAAATTTTATTCCTAAAATATGAAAGAAATCAACCACTAAATGAGGAGCTTCTACTCTGTTAGCCAACGTCCAGACTTCTTGGGTCAATGCTTTGGTAATTTTTTGTCATGCCTTCAAAGTACAGACCTTTTGAAAAATGTTACAGCTTTTTAATGGAGAAGACATAGAAAATTATTTGAGATGCAACTGCGGTGAAATCTCCTTAAGAAATGTTAAAGTGATCCTTTTTCTTTTCAATTTTAATTTGAGGAATCCTTTTTCAGAGTGTGTAGGTTACAGGTATCCACATGAGATGCTTGGGATGCCTTTGCTTTGCCTTTGACATTAGAAAAAAACAGAACAGAGGATCATGACAAATACCTAGGCATGAACAATATTTCAAAAATTCGGCAAATATACCATTTTTGTTTGGACTTGAAATAATGATTTCCAACCATTACTCTAGATCAAGTACAACTGCCCTACAACGCAGCCAACCCTCAAGGGACTCTTGCCTCCTACAGCTTTGCTCCAGACTTGTACAGGTATTTTTAGCCTCCTAATGAAAGAGTTAGGTACCACAACACCTTTCCAAATCTCAACACTGGTCTTTTAGCACACTGACCAAGGCATTGTGCTCTAGAACTAGAAGACATTCTTCCATATTGGTGTATGCCTTATTGTGTACAAAAATTACTTGGATTTCGTTGGTCTAAGGACTTCTCATGGGGACATTATTCTGCCTAATTCCCATTTTGTTACCAATCTGCACACTGTCTGCCAGCAATATTCCCTCCAGCAGTGTGCTCCAGCCAGCTGACCCATCACACCCTGTTCTGCAACAAGCTGAACCTGACCAGAGGTGCTTCGCTCTTGTCATGGCTTTTCCTGGCCTTGTGCTCTTTTATCGGATAGCCTCTGCCATGGCACTCAATTATCTTCAGTCAACACTTCGGATTGTTTGCCCCCGAGGTAAAATTCATAGCTTGCTCCTGTCGACACAGTGGGTTTAGTATTGACAGAGCAAAGCTTATAGGCAGAGAAGCACCAACAGTCTGCTGCTTCCGTGCCACCTCCTGGCCTATCAATCCCACATAGGTGTGCCCTTGTAACACAAAATCCTAACAGAATGGTAACACACTAGCTACAGAAATTAGGAGTCTGGGGACCTCTGTTACGAGGAAAGACTGTGGGAGCTGGACCCCATTAGTTGAGAGAAGTCTGAGAAGGGATCTCATTAATGCATGTAAATATCTCAAAAGCAGGTGCCAAGAGGATGCTGACAGACCATTTTTGGTGATGCCCAGAGACAGTACAAGGAGCAATGGCTATAAAGTAAAACACAGGAAGTTTCACCTCAACGTGAGGAAGAACATTTTTACACTGAGTGTGGCAGAGCACTGGAACAGGCTGCCCAGGGAGGTCGTGGAGTCTCCCTGTCTGGAGACATTCCAAACCCACCTGCACGTGTTCCTCTATCACCTGCTCTAGGTGACCTTGCCTTGGCAGGGAGGCTGGACTGGATGATCTCCAGAGTTCCCTTCCAACCCTAATGATTCTGTGAAATTATTTCAGGATCATTTAAAATATCATCCTGCTAAAGACACGGCAATTTTGTGAGAGGAAAAAACTGACACATAGCATTTACACAGTTTTTATCTGACCTTGTTCACATACCTCTTGGCTATTTGCAGTTCCTCCTATAAATCATGCCAAGCTTTGTACTTAGAAATGTCTCTCATGATGAAGTTATCCTTAAACGCAAAGACTTGACACTTCACAGTACATTTCTGGCTGGAAGTAATCTAGGAAGTAAATGCTCTGGAATTCCCAGCAAAGACATGAGAATGCCCAATGAGTAGGAATGGATTTTTTCTGCCTCTTCCCATTCCACCTCAGCTGTTTCACTGCACTTCTCAGACTGAAGTGGAAGTGTTGACAGAGTATTTCTCAGATGGGAACAGAAGCCGTCCCAGCCAGGGCTCTTCTCAGATCCTGACAGGCAAAAGGCTATTTTAAATGTGCTGATTATCAGGCATGTGGATGCCACCACAGGCTGTGCACTGCAGACTGGAGAAAGAAAAAACCCTTCTTCAATGAATTTGGGACCAAGCTGTCCCTTCAGACTCTGGCAGACACCACTTGCAAGTGCCAAGCATAAAAACAGAGCACAAACATAGCAAGACCTCCATGGTATCCAAGCCCAGCCTCCAGTAACATGTGTCTCGGGAAATTCTCAAGCTAGAACTGGTTTAAATGCTTTTGACAGATCCGCTGGCGCAATATTGTCTAATTGCTTTTGGTACCCATATATCTAACAGCAGTAAGTTCCTCAGGTTAACCAAACACAGTGTGGAAAAAGTCCTTACCTGTTCTGCATTTACCACCTGACAGTTCGAGTGGTTGTCCTACAGCTTTCGTACTGAGAACAACCAATCATTCCTGACTCCTGTCTCCATGTTGTTTACGACTGCCAAAAGGCCACATGTCCACCCAACCCTTTCCCTCTGCCCACCTATTATTTATCTACAACAGCATCAGCCACAGTTGCAGGAACAGGTTTCTCTGGGAGACACGAGCACAGTGTCTGCTGCAGAGGATTAAGGACATTAGTTTCCAACTCAAAGCATACAGTCATGCAGGATTATAGAATCATAGAGTTGGGAGAGACTTGAAAAGACTACACAGATGACAGCAGAAAAGGTCGTATCTATGTCACCCCAGACAGACAATTACTTCATCTATTAACAAACCTGAATCTGCTATTCTGTGACTGAAACCTATTACTTCTTACCCCGTGCCTATAAAAATGAGCTCTTCCCTTCCCTTTTCCAGCAGCCACTTACACATTTGTAATACTTTGTTATATACCCTTAGGCATCTCTTTTTTTACCAAAGAACTCAAATTCATGCACTCTTCCCCTTAGATTTTATTTTTACCTCGATCATTCCTGCTGCACTCAGATCAAATTGTCCGGCTGATCCACATCTTTCAACTCTAGGTCCCAAAATCTGAACTATATCCCAGCTGAGACTATGCTAAGTGCCAAAGACACGGATCATTCCACAGGTCTCAGGGGTGCTATTGCATTGCAAGATGGCTTTGCCTTTTGAAGCAACACAGCATTCCTGACTTAAATTCACCTTGTGAACCACAGCAATCCCCAGATCTTCTCTTATAGGCCTATTTGTACTTGTGCAGTTGATTATTTCTGAAGCAAAATATATTGCATTTATCCATTTATTTGGCTGTATCTCCAATCTGTCAGCATCATTCTGGCTGCCAAATGCATCTTCTCTATTTCCTCCCCCTCAAAAAATCAGATCAGGACTGAACACTAATTGTAAAAAAGTACATGGGGATGCAAAAACTTTCAGATTCTAAAAGAGTATTTTTTAAATTGAACTATGAATCAGGGTCTGAACCGCCTTCAAGTAGTTTCTTCTTAGTATCACAGGTGCACCTCATCTCTAATGAGGTTTCACAGGATAATTAAACCCAGACAGCTTGGGCAAACATCCAAATCTTCAGTTATTCACCTTATCTGACAACTCTGGCAAATAGTTTGAAGTGCTGTAATTCCTAACACAAAGGGCGCATAATATCTGGGCCCCCTGACTGAATATTTGAGATACCTCTCATTGCTTGCTCCACAGTAGGCAAAAATAGCGTTAAATAAAGTGCTGCAGTCAGAAAATACTTCCTCATGTTCCTGTTATTTTAGGCAGCTCTGCTATTGGTACAATCACAGGAACGGTTTTGCCGTGTCACTTCTTTAAAATGCCCATTCAATTATCTTTGTGCAGTGCTGATGGGGCTAACCCAGGTCTTGCAATGTATTTCTAACTCTTCTGATCCTCATAAAAGGGGAACATACAGTGAGGCAACCACAAAGAACACACGTAGGTAGGATTAAAGCACTTGTTCTTGTCCTCAGATTTTGTACAGCTCTTGGAATATACTTTTAACTATCCACAATCCATATTTACCCTTTTCAAAATTACTTCAGTGAGAACATTGAACTCCTTTTTCAGAAATGGTTTGGGCCTCCCAAGAGTAGTGCATTGGCAGTTAATCTGGCAGCTCTGAAAGGGCAAAGATGGCATTAGCACTTTACATTTCTGATAAATAAGATTTTATTCACGTAATACCCCTCTGTTGTAAAATCATTCTGATTACACAGGCTGGGAACAAAAAAGTGAGGAAATTAGGCGACTCAATTCCATCAGCAAAGCTGAAATAGAATCTAGGTCCTGCAACCAAGCCCAGTGCTTTGCACACTGAGACGTCTCAAGTAAAATAGAACAATATAGATTTTAAAACTCCTTATGTCTGCTAATCATCCTATAACTGTGCCTACCACCTCACTAACTCAGCTTACAGCACGGAACTACTTTGACTTCTACAGTTTTGCTCCTCATCTTAGAGCAGTATGTTTCTCACTTTACAAAGTTGTTATTCCAAGCGAGATTTCCCAAATTCCCTTCGGTTATGTTACAGATCAGCCTCACAATGTGGGAGTGCATAAGGAAACAGTATCCTCTAACTCCGAATACGAGCGATGTTCAGGGAAGCAAGCTGTGCCCACCACACTAGAAGGGGGGGGGGAATAAAAACGAGTCGCCAACAGCTTTGGGGGTTGGTTTGTTAAGCAGGGACAAGCGCGCCTGGCCATGTCCCGGGGCCCGGAAAGGAACCAGATGAACGCCCTTGAGCGCTGTGCCCCCAACCGCAAGGCCACCGCGTGCGGGTTTGCGTTGCTTTGCCCTGGGCACGCTAATGGAACAGACAATCTGCGCACGCGGCTGGCATGGGTACTCCCAGCAGCACGGAATTTAGCAACTCGCTCTCTTGAAGGAGGGTCACACGCAGCTATTCAACTCGCAGCGCATGCCAAAAACTGCAGGAACATCTATCTTTCAAGGTCCTACTAGCAATAGGCTGGAGAATGCATATTTGAAATGTTTCAGGGCCGAAAAAAAAAAGGGGGGGGCAGGGTTTTTTTTTACTGCTTTCAAAGGTAATGTTGGTCACAAAAACTTTGGTAGCATCCTAGTAACACTTTCAACACAAAGTCCTGATTGTAAGTGCAAAATTCCCGCTTTCATGAAATAGTGCCATATTTTAAACCACTGAGAATAAGCATCTGAACTCTGTCAAAATGGGATTTAGACCTGCATAGATCTCATGCCACAACGCTTGAAGCTTTAGAGAGATCTACAAATTAAGCAGCCATGTTTTAGGTACAGTTTTAAAAAGCGCTGTTGCAGGAAGGTTTCAAAGGACTACTATTTATGTATCTAAATTCCCAGAAATTTCCAGGCCAGAAAATTTCAGGGTAGGAGGGGGGATGGTGGGGAAAGCCATGCAAAATTCAAGGGCAAACACCACACAAAACAGTGTTCAGGTGGGATGAGCAGCACGCCCTTCCAATCACAATATATCATCCCAGTTCTCTGGAAGCTTGTAAGGTGTGAAGCTACAAGTCTCTGTGAAGCCGAATTCACACAGAACAAGACACTTTTTAAAAGACGCCTTTGGTTCAGTGGGAAGTTTTGCACGGTTCAGTAGATTTTTAATTACTCACGCTCAAGTAACTACACCCCTGCTGGAAATCAAAATATTAATGTACAATACCTCGCTGAGAGCGTACAAGCAACACAGGTCCCTGCCAGAGTATCAGCGGTGCTGGGCTCGGGCTCATCTCAGCCAGCTGCTCCCCTCCCGTGTGTCTGCAGAGCTCTCGCAGTTGGTCCCGCACGGACCGAGAGCCGAGCCCTGATTCATGATTTCAGGCTCCAGCCATGGAATGCAGCCACTGAAAACCCAGAACTATTTTTACCCCTCAGCAGCCCCAGCATTTCTGCCTCATGAAGACTGCTAAAGCTCATGCCTTACCCCAAACACGCCCCCCTCCCCTGAACCTCGCCAGCGAAGATGCACGGTTCTTCCCTGGCATGTAGCGTGGTTTTTAAACTGCGCAGTTGCTATCAACAGGACAAAGCAGCTCAGCCCCTGGCATTATTGTCAGCCCTCAGAAGTCAGACATTTGATCCCGGTTGTCAAAATTAGAAATTCCTCAGAAATGCTTTGCTCCAGGAGATAAGATTAGCTCAGAGCAATGACTGTCTATACAGTTTGTCTTGTACACCACCAACCCCAGCCTGCATTTAACAAATATGTGATAACATCCTCAGCTAACTGACAGGCTTCAGACACATCTAAAAATCACTACACATTGAACAAAATCATGACATGTTTAAAGGAAAACCACAAGGTCAGGCAATCCCAAAAAAAAAAAAAAAAAAACCAAACCACAAAACAGACAAAGATGGCATTTTACAGAGAACATTCAGAAATACAGAATTGTCCTAAGCAAATAATTAGCAATAAACCAGAGGTAGACACCTGAACTAACTTTTCAAGATTATACAGAGAATACCGGCCACCCAAAACTTTAACAACTGTGCTGTCTTGAACCTACAGGATTCCACAAACGTACTTCAGAAATAAAAAATACTGGAGGTATAAATAACAATTAAAAAGCCCAACTAATTGTATTTTAACATAATCAACTATTATCAACACAATATATAATCACTTGGGCAGAAAACAGTCCACAAGTGAATAGCTGGACATACATGAGGGGCCCAAATACCTGAGAACCAGCAGACTCGCTCCTAACTTGCTCATACGTTGCTTTAGACAATGGAAAATAACTAGGCATTTCTCAGAAACATGTGGTTAAAACACAAGTGGAACAATGCAAAACTGACAGAACTACTGACAACAGTCAATTATTAAACTCTGGAAGCATGTGGAGGTTTAGATAAAAATCAACCGTATCACATCTTACATTAAAAAAGGGTCCCTGCCATCTGGAGTTTTAAGGATGAGGGGAAAAAAAATAGGCGTGCAAAGGGTGAGACTGACAAGTTCATAAGAAGACAGTTCACCATTAAGCAGCAAACGCCATAGTCAATCAAGTTTCCTAGTGAGTTTTGAGGCAGCAACCCCTGTAAGGCCCCTTTGAAAGGCAGCTGCAAAGGAAGCCATATCACACACATACACCTAGAGTGACCTTCACGCTACGAGTAACTTAAAAGACAAATTCTTGACTGGACACAAGCTGTGGCAACTGGCATTCTGGATGATACTCCATTTATGAAGAAGTAATGGAATAATTACAGATTATCTCAGATCACTCACAATTAAGTACTTCTAGCATCATACAGGCTGATTATGCAGCTCTGAAAGGTCTGTGCCTTTCAAACAAGACCTCAGTCTGGGAAGTCATCCTTTGCTGTTTCATACTCACAGAGAGATTCTTAAGGAAGTGTAGGTGGAGAGCGCAAGGAAAACAGCAACGAAGGAGACCACTTGGGGAACGAGAAAGCTACAGTCAGAGTGTGTAAAAGAACATGAAACATACTTCAAAGTGGGCCAGATCTGACATCAATGACCTAAAGCTCAGAGAAGGTTAAAGGAGTAATACAAGCCTGTAATATCCAGAAGGCTGAGCCACTCTAGCCCGGTGCTGGGGGAAATAAAGCAGAAGAAATGCTGTTGCCGTGAATTCGTGTCTCTGTGAGAGATTATTCTCAGTGAACAGCCTTCTGCTATTTCTGCAATGAGCTGACTCTCCAGCAGTCCCTTTCATTTGCAATGAGACACCAAGAACTCCATCAGCTACAAAAAGCCAGGAGAGAATAAGTCTAACTAACAAAACCCCTAATGCAAGTAGTTTCACAACTTCTATCACTTTTCACCTAAGAATTAGGAAGTAAGTTCTTCCCACCTGCTAAATTATTACCAGTTCAAGGACGGTGCCTCAAATTATTTGCTCTCAAAAATAAGAGGAAGTGAAAAAGACTGGTATAAAACCCATTCCTCTGCAGCAGAATATTTAGCTTTCCCTTTATACCACCACACAGAATTCAAAGGGGGAGAAACCGTACACTAATACAAACCTGAGGCTGTCTGACAATACCTTCTGCTTTTAATACCTTATTCAGCAAACTTCAAGCTTTTTGAAAACCAGAGGGTGAAGAGCCAAGATAACCTCCATGAATTTTTAACCAGGCTCCTTTGGAGACTGCCAACACCAGATAGGAAATGATTCACCATTCTCCCAGCTGAAGTCACTTGATCATATAGTGATGCTGAGGGATGGACAGAGGAGTGTTTAAAACAGGAAACAGTAATACAAGGTCATCTGTGGGGTCCTAAACATTTGCTAATTTGTTCTTAAAGGAAAGGTTTAAACTAGTTATTTAAACACTTGTCACTTTAAAAGCCAATCTTTTTCCCCTCTGTCTTCAGTTGTATACCTGACTGGGGATCAATGGTCAAAAAGGAAAAAAACCAACACAAAGCACACACACAAAGTTTTAAGTATCCAAAAAAGAAATAATGAAAAATGATGTGGCAGTCACCATGACAATTACCAGGAAGGGTTTAATGTATGAGAAAGGAGGATGAGGAGGAAACATTAAAAACCCAGCAATTTAGGGTGTCAAATTCCAAAAAGCTTTAAAGTTTTTGTTCTTCCAGAAAAACCACACTACTCATCTCACTTTTGAGGATTAGCACCATGCAAGGCATCTTCTAAGACACTTTCAGGTATAATGAAGAAATCCTAAATCACTTTTTCATAAAGATCCTATATGGTTATAGGAGAAGAGCTATAATGAAGCTATCCATCACTGGTGTTAAACCGTCCATGCAACTGAAGACCAACAGAAAAAAGAATCTGAAATCAATTCGTCAACTTTATAGTTTCAATTTTCATGGAGAATATCAAATTACTATAGATAGCAGTTATGATGCAGACACTCGGAGGCATCTCCGAGTCTTCCTTACTCTTCAAGAAGTACAGCCAGGCTGTGGATCGTGGTTAAAGAGAAAGCGAGGGGAATGACCTGACAGCTGATAAAACTGCTGCCACTTTCTATCACTGCTCTGGTGAGATTGCACTAGGAGGAGAGGAGAAGAAAGGAAGAGGATCCTAAAAAGGAGATTTATTTCTTGCTTTGATGCCAAGCCAACTGCCTGAGAAACCTTTTGCACTTGCATGCAGACAGAAACCAAACATGAAAAGACACCCACACACATGCATTTCTTTCCTCTTCTTCAGCAGCCTCAAGAGACAGTAATCATAAATGGTTGCCATTCCTATCCATCCAAAATGCACATGTATGGGAGAGACAAACACCTAGACAGCTACCCCGAGCCAGCTTTGCAATCACAGTGCAGGAGAGTTGGGAACTTCAGGCTCAATTTGGGTTCATGTCATTGCAACATTATGCCCAGCACATCAGAGGTCTTACCCACTTCCCAGGGTGAGATATTTACAGAATCAGCCCCACTCAGGAGGCAGGGGCCTAGAACTGATCCACCTGCACTGATGCACATCCAGGTTGCTCATGTGGAAAAGCTCCTAGTGTGATATTTGCACTTAATCCTGTTTCAAAGAGGAAAACTGGAAGTAGTATCTCTGAGCCTCTGCTTAGGGCTTGCACTGATGGAGTCATTTTGCTTGTTGGCTTCTAAGTGCGCTCAAGAATTATCACTACCTGTCTTATTTCTTTTGCCATTTCCTAAGCATTTGCTCTGAGCTACTGCTGAAAAAGGATGGTGTTGCTCTGACTCACAGCTGCCTTCCTTCATGAACTCACGACCTTACAAAAGAGCTATTTAATATATATCTGAATGTACTGCCAAAAAAAGGGTACAACTATTGAAACTGAACGTGCCTGTAATATTAAAGGCACTCGTTTGGGGTACAAAACGCTGTCCATCAACGAAGTCTGCAGGCATGTGGTGGTGGTGTGTATGTTCACAGGAAAGCTTAATTCTATTAGCAACAGAAACACCAAATTCCCTGCAACAATCAAATGTCAAATCAACAACACAAATGGCCAACATTTTAAATTCAGTACCGAAGCCCACCTTCCATGTATTTACCTCTAAGTTTGTCTTCTTTTATTTTTATACGGTATTTGGCAGATAATACAGAATGCATCCAGTCAAGGGTTTCTTTCAGAAATTCTTGTAGATACTCTCCTTAAATTCTCTCTTAGATCACAGCTTGGTTTCTCCCCCCCCCCCTTCATTTCTTCTCTTATCCCCTCTTTTTATTTCATTTTCCTACATCAAGAGCTAAAATGTCAGCAACCTCTGTAAAAAAAATTAGGAATGCCATAGCACCTACTGAACAATATAATCATCTTCTGTGTTGCTATATTCGTGTGACCGCTCATAGTCCAGTTCCTTAGAAAACAAACTGGGAGGAAATGAAGGACTAAATATAATCATAACAAGACAGTAATGTAAATGTTCAGCTTTTAAACTTTTCTAAATGGAATCATGTATGTAGCATTCAACAGAAAACAAATTAAAAAATGACTCTTCTTCCTCAGGTAATTCAATTCTGACCAGTTGATGTAAAAATGTTACTTAGTTTGTATGACTTGTAGAAGGTGCCTTCCTTACAATAAAGCCTTTCTTTTCTAAGCAGCAGTGGCTATGCTAAAATATTTTTCAGCACTTCCAGGCTTTCCAGAGAGGAAGACTAAGAAAGTAACATATTTTTTGAATTTGTGAGAATCAGCCACTGATTCCGTGTAGCATTTCCATACTTCAGCTGTTCCCCAGGTAAATCCAGCAGAATATTTTTTATTTACCCAGGGCTGCCACACACCTGGGAGTCCTAACCATATCCAGCATGCACAGTCAGTACCGCAGCATCCAGTTAGCCCTGCATTTTTCAGAGCAGGCCAGAAGACTGAGGACACCTGTTGCTGTGTTAGCTCACAGCTGCCACTTCTTTGGGGGTTCTCAGCTATGCTTCTAAAACAGAACAGCTACTGCCCTCCATTCTGGACGTACCACAATGGTGCAACATGTTCTTATCTGTGAAAGTGAAATTATTGATGTACAGCGCAGACAGAGGAGTCAATAACTGAAGCTGTGATCAAAGGAGACAGCTGAGGCTTGATTAATGACAGCAGGGTATCTTTTATCTGATGGATCAAGTCTGGAAAGGATGTCTCTCCTAAGGGGTAGGTTGGATCCCACCAGCTTCTCAGCTGCACAAAATGTAACCTTACTACCCAAGAAAGAAACCTGAGAGACACACAGAACATGCAGCACACTGCAAAAGTCTGGCCACCCGGAGCTGGGATTCCACACCGATCCAACAGCAGCCTGTTCAGGCGATGGTTCAGGCAGCTGGTACCTGGTCCCTGGGAAAGGGCAGCTGGGGGGAGAGGCAGCTTGGAAGGAATACCCGTGGGTTAATGTCACTGCCCACACCCTGCAGAGTTGGAGGGCAGGACAGCCTCACCCGGACACGCGCTGCCGCTACCAGCAAAACAGCAGCTTAAACACTCTTTATTCTCACACACAAGTGTATGTACATGCTCTTGTCTCCCAAGTGTTTACCACCTGCATCAAAGTGTTCTCAGGAGACAATTTCTGAAAGGGCTCATAGCATAATTACTCTCCACTGTTTGTTTTTTTTCCTGAAGCTTACTGGTTCTCAGAGGTTCTCTGTAGGCCTATCAGCTGATTTACTAAAACATAAGACCCCTCCCTGTAAATCTTTAGACCACCAATGCTACCAAGACACAATGACTTAAGGTGTTAGTAGTAAACACTATTATCAACATAAGGATCCCAAAGGCATTATGTACCTAGCTTACTTATAAACTTTGGAAAAGCCACCAACTATCAGGCAATAAAATACACATCCAGCTTCTTTAGTTTGTGCAGTCACACACCTTCTCTGCAAAAAAAACCCCACTAATTTTTACAGTGGTGCAGAGAATAGTTTATGATGACTATTATTATTATTTCTTCATAAAAGTAATCTACAAAGAAGGCTATGAAATCAGGAAGGCACTTCAGGATACACTTAACTAAGCAATCCCATAGCCCCATCTCATATACAACTCTGCAAAACAGGAGGTGAGAATCAGGGGGCTCTCTACTCCTGCCTGATAAGGCTACTCTGCATTTTTTCATCCACTGAGACACCCCAAGATAAACAGAAAGCTATTTCCTGCACATCGACTGATTGCAAATGAGAATACTCCTCTAGATCTAACTGGTCTCTCTTTAGTATGAGATAAACAAGCAATCTCCATCAAGTATTAGCAGTATTTCAAAGATCATAATGCCACATTAGGTTTTGTGCAGTTCTTGGCCTCAGGATAAATTAATTGTTTTTCTCCCTTTACTTCAGAAGACCCAAAAATGAGAAAAAAGCAGTATTTCAGCAGAAGAACTTGCCAAGATGCATATTTCTCCCTCCACTTAAAAAGCTCATTAGGGATCAGTGAAAGCATGCAGAGGAATGTTCAGCCTCTGTTCTGGAGAAATAAGAAACAGAACTGACAATTAATGAAAGCTGGAGCCATCTAATGTTCAAGTTCCTCCTACCGAGCCAAGTTTCTGCTACAAACTGAAATCAGAGCTACAGAGGGGCAAATGCACTTCCCCACTGTTCATCATAAATGAGCAGCATTAGTCACTTTACCATTCGGAATAAAATATTCCTGTACATTTTCTCAACCAGTATTGTTCTATCATTATCACAGAGGCTGGTATTTCAATTTTCCCTGAACTCCTTGGCATGTACAAAGATCTGTCAAGCGTAACTTCTGGCCCTGCTTCACAGTTCAGCATTAACCCATACCTGCTGGATTCCTTCTAAACCCTAGTTTTTCCTAAAAGTAGTAATTTGCGTCAATGATGCATCATTGTGCTCAGGCTTCATGCACTGTAACTGGCCCAGCTCCAGCCACATTGTGGAATGCCATGGATTTACCCCTGCTGAGGAGTCAGCCTATGTATTTACAGGCTGTGAGGGCTGTTAGGCTCATGTAGCATGCAACAACACACCAGCAACTGAATTTAGCAACCCACAGCAGTAAACTGGTTCAAATGTTTCTTGAAAGAGTTAAGACACATGTAAAGATGACAAAAAAAAAGAGCAGAGAAGCAATGTCAAGGTAGTGAGAAAAGAATGTGAGCGGATTTCATAAACACTGCCTACCTTTTCCTCTGGCACACACTGTAAAGATTTTCTATTAAACCTTTACAACTCTCAGATCTGAATGTTCTGGGAATAACCCACTGCAATGCACTGGATAATTGTTAAGCCATAATCATTTTAACTAAGAACATCGTATTTATGACAGCTCCACCATTTTCATTACAACTTTGGCAAACATGGAAAGCTTTTTACTCCCCATTTAACAGCTATTTTTGTCAAGGCCAGGATCGCTATTAATACTACACTATTACAGCCTCTGGCTGCATTTTAATCAGAACTAGTCTCTCCTTCATTTCAGGCAGAAGAAAAGTGTTGTGACCTACCAGTTTGTCTGGCTGCTGCTGCTGCGAGTGTACAGAGGGCATCCATCTCTATCCAGAAAAGCAGCAAAAGGAAAGGGCATTCGATCAGTGGCATTTAATTCCAGATTTTTTTTTCAAGGCAGCAGAGTATCTAACCAGGTGAATGAGTCTGGGGAAACCAAAAGACAAAAAAATACAGCAATCCCTGACTAATGTGATACACCTGCTGCTGAAAATAAAAAAAAAAAAAAAAAAGGAGACCAGGTGTGTTCATGTGGAATTTGAGGTGCTGCTGGAGCCCTTGTTGCTGTCTGTCTGTAATTGCCTATCTGCAACTGCCACTTGAACTATGTCTCTCAACCCAGAGGTCCAGCTGGCAGGCAGAACACAGTTTGAAGGGTTCCAGAATCTGAGCTTGTTAACCACGGTAAAAAGTTCAGTGTCAAGGTCTCCACCTCCAGTATCCCTGCCGGGGATCCGTAAGTGACAACATATGCCTTTAGATCTATGCAGCACACAAAAAGATGCTCCTGCATAGTAAACAAAACTCAAAATTAAATATTTTTAAAGGAAGTAGGAAAGCCAGCTGGAACAGCAGTTGTTGATTTCTGCCTAGCTAGAAATTATTGGTGACATTCATGGTTAAGGCATCAGATGAGTCATCTTTGTTTCAATCTGCCTCTCTTAATTACCTCATTCCCCTTCTCATGTTCTTCAGTAGCTTCTAGTAGCAACCTTCTAATAATATATCCATGGCTAACACACATAATGCAATAATCACAGAATCATGGAATGGTTTGGGTTGGAAGGGACCTTAAAAAGCATCTAGTTCCAACCTGCCTGCCATGGGCAGGGATACCCTTCCACTAGACCAGGCTGCTCAGAGCTCCATCCAACCTGGCCTTGAACACTTTCAGGGATGGGGCAGCCACAGCTTCTCTGGGCAATGTGTTCCCGTGCCTCACCACCCTCACAGCAAAGAACTTCCTCTTATCTAACCTAAACTTACTCTCTTTCAGTCTGAAGCCATTCCCCTTATCCTGTCACTACTTGCTCTTGCAAAAAGTCCCTCCCTATCTTTCTTGTAGGCTCCCTTCAGTCACTGGAAGGCCACAAGTAGGTCACCCCAAAGCCTTCTCTTCTCCAGGCTCAACAAACTCAATTCTCTCAGCCTTTCCTTGTACAAGAGGTGCTCCATCCCCCTGATCATCCTTGTGGCCCTTCTCTGGACTTGCTCCAACAGGTCTATGTCCATCCTGTGCTGAGGATCCCAGAGTTGGATGGAGTACTTTTAAGACTCCAGCTTCTGAGTTATGTCCTCACTAAGGGAGTTTTACTCTAAAAAATACACAAGGCTCCAAAAATTCACCCTACAAATTAACAGAATAGCCCTCAATCCTTTTAAGACCTTAAGAGAGAGTGCAAAGGAGCTTTGGCCTCCACCTGCTCTGGGGGTTCCCCAGGAGTCTTGCAGCAGCTGAGATGCAGGATAGGACATCACCACACCTCGGGGAAATTCAGCCTGTTCCCTTTCCTGTCCTTCCCTTCCAACCCCCTCCCTTCCCCCCAACTTGATTTGATCCCAGTAATTAATACAGTAATCCAGTATCTCGCAGCACTCCAGGTGGGGTCTCACCAGAGCAGAGGAGAAGAATCCCCTCCCTCAACCTGCTGGCCATGCTGCTTTGGATGCAGCCCAGGATACAATCCGCTTCCTGGGCTGCAAGTGCACATTGCCAGCTCATGTCCAGCCTCTCACCCACCATCAATAATGCTGCAGGGAGAAGCCAGTGCAGCTTCAAGCCCTGCTGCTAAACTGGTCCAGGTTAAGACCAATTTAGCTAGTAGATTTCCATTCCAGCCTACCGATACCTCACATCCACCTCCAAACGGGGAACACAAACCTTCTCCAACTCCGGGAGATGCACAGGCTTCTTGCTTCACAAACATGGCAGCAGCGGGGGCCATCCAGCGGGAGCGTGTGGATAACCAGCTCCCTCAGGAGACGAGCTTCCTGTGGCAGGAGGTTGGAATGCCCCAGGTGTGGGCACTTACTTGATTTCCTGGGGGGCTGCTCTCCCCCAGTCCCTGTGGCAGGTGGTTGGAATCCCCCAGGTGTGGGCACTTACTTGATTTCCTGGGGGGCTGCTCTCCCCCGGCCCCCTCCCAAACACGTGGCCCCTGGGGAACCCAAGGAAGGCCATGCAGAGACCACGAGGAGAGAGATTTATTGCAGGCGGGAACACAGCTAGATAGATAGATAGATAGATAGATAGATAGATAGATATGGCTATCGATCTATCAATCAATCACTAAGGGTCATTTCCATATGACCAATGGAGTTAAAGGGGAGGGGGACAGGGACCAACCAAGAAGGGTTTTACACGGACCAACTGGGGTTAGATTTAACACGGGCCAACGGGGAAAGGGGAAATGCAATACAGCAAAATTACCATTCCATCTGTAAAGAATGCTATACAATAGTAAAGGTTTCAGTTTCAAAAGGCATTTGCATTTTGTCTCTTCATACTAATTAATATTCCATCTTTGGCAAGATTTTTATTCTTTAAAGTGTTTCTTTTTATCACTACAGCTTCCCCCTTCTTTATTCCCCCAAACAATAAAAATCATTGATAAAGCAGAGAAAGATGGTCAGAGTTCTGCACGAAATACAGCCTGGTATGTAATTAGCAAAGCAGAGAAAGCATTCAACACCAAAGGTATTCAAATCAGCTCCGCCATCTCCAGCAATGCCCCAGCAAGAGCTACACAGAGCAAGGCCTGGCCTTCTTTTCAGCCTAGATGATTCAAGGTTCCCCATGTTTCTGGAAGTGCAAATTTTTCTTGACAGCCATAAATTCATTTAAAGAGTGAAGACAATTAGAGAAATGTAACCTGCCACACTGCAGGGTTTTATTTTACTTGATAATGCATTGATATATATACACACACACAAGAATGAAAAGCATATTTTGACATTTAAACCATCCTAGTTTGGCTGTGCCACACAGCCCAAGCTGTCAGGAGAAATGTGGGAGTTCTGCAAAGCTTTTAGATAACAACAACTTCTAATTAAGAAATGAAGTTGAATTTTTACCAAATTAGAGTATGCACAGCTTCTCTCACGCAAACACAAAAATGAAAAACATTTGGCTAACACTCATTTTTCTGGCCAGTCCCTTCCCCAAAGCTGCAACTTTGACTGCTGTAGGCGCTTCCTCTCCAGAACAACAGTCCCCTTGGGAGCAAAAGCACCAGTTTGAGATTCAGATGATTATGATTCAAAACTTGGCTCTGGCACAAGCCACTTCTCTAACTTTGGGTAAATCATTTAACTGACACTTACTCTGCTTCCAATCTAATCTGTAAAGTCAGGATAACCCTATTTCTTTTTCTTATACTCTGTGAGTAGGGTAGGATAGCTCAGATACCAGAAAAGATCTTGGGTGGCACACAGCTCTCCAGAGGGTCATTTCACAAAGAGTAATTGTCACTTTAGGAATCTGCCTGCACTTTTGTGAATATCTAGTGCTGCTCATTCTCCTTACCTGCTAAAATAAGCATCATGAATGGATGGTTCTAATCTTAAGAATTATCACTGTCCACATCCATAACCCCACCAAACCTGTATGAAACTTCTGTAGGAGGAAACTGTGAACCTGTCTTTCAAGATGCATTCTCCAAGGATACAAGAGGGAGGAGGAACGTGGTTCTGCAATACGGATTAGAAACCAGGCACTACACCCATATTCCTTTAACTGGATGTATGACACGTGTGCCTCATGACAAAATGATACCAGGAACTTCTGAAGAGCATCAGCATAACCCCGTGCCTTTACAGTTGCAATAATAGAATGGCTGGCAAGGGTAGTTAGCACTTGCCTGTCCCACCCCCCCCAGAGAGCATCCTCAGGACCCTGCCCAGCTGTGGGCCATTCCAGTCCCCACACTGGGAAGGAGAGAAATACTGCTAGCTGAGGTCACGAGTGACTATTCCTGTCAGTTAATGTCACCTCCAGTGGTGGCTTAGTTAGCGGGGGGAGGAAAAACAATCCTTCAGGTTATTTGCTGCACAATGGAGTAATGGGAGGGGGATGCAACTACAGCCACGTTCTTCTTCTCTCCCTTCTTCCTCTCCTTCTTTCCCAATGGCAGAGGAGACAGAAGAGTAGTTGCTCCCTCCCTTTACTATCTCTTCTTTCCTTACGTCTTTTGTAGCACTTATCTTGAGAACAGCTGGTCATATAAATAAATAAGAGTGAACTCCAAGCTGGTACAAAAAAGATTGATTTGACCTAGAAATGTTTTGAGAAATACTGTGTAAACAAAATGCCTGTGGAACGTACCAGGGAAGAACAAAGACATAATGGCTTTTTCCCACAGGGTCACCTACAGAGAAAACATTTGCTTTGCCCCCCTGCCCATCTCTTCCCTCATTCTGAAAACCAGCGGTGTGATGCACATCTTGATAGTACAAGGGTGAACACGTTGTACTTTTCAGTCCCAAGAGATTGTCAGCGTTCAGAATAAAGAGGGGTTACAACCACACCAAATGCATGGTTACTGGGCGATAAAGGAAAAGAAACTTTCTCCAAAGCAACTCCCTCCATGAATTTAGACAGACATTGTCAACTTCTGCAGCCTCAACCACAAAATACAGAATTTTAGTCACAGAGGATTCTGTGGGGTGGTTGGGGTTTTTTTAAGGATGATGTTTACTGACACTTACGCTTTACAGTGTTACAAAAATAGTTTGGTTTCGAGCCACAGTACGAGAGAGGTGCAGGGATTAGGGTTTAAAATGCATGCTTCAGTATTTGCAATAAACTGACTCCTGATTTCGGTGGCTCACAAGGTTTCAGATGCTGGCAGAAACCTCCTGAAGGAATTAAATAGCACTATGGGACATTAATCTCTCAGTCACTCTGCTATGTGCCTGCGGGCACTACAAGGCTGTCATAAGCCCTTGATTCTTCATTAACTTTCCCGTGCTGAGACTTGGCACCTTAACTATCCCCATACAAATGTTTGTGGGGCCATGTGATAAACTGTGTCACTTATAGACCAAAAGCCCCCTTCCACTTGCTGCCATGTTTCTGCCTCTCCATCCTTTTGATGTTCAAGTTTCCTGGTGTAGCCCCATTTATAGTCACAGTGATGCAACTGGTAGAGCAGCAAACCACAAAGTCAGGCAGGTTAAGTGCTTGGGTTGGCCTCTTTGCCCATAGTAGCTTTTGTCACATCTTTCAGAATTCAGAGCTGTCTGAAGCCACCTGGATACAGCGACACTGTAAATCAGGAGTTATAGTCTAACCTGTAGACAGATTTTATCCTATGGAAACCATATGACATTTTCAAGAGAGGTGATTTTTTACCCCACAAATTCTGAAGCCAGAGAAGATAAAGCTTAGAAAAGGTCTGGACAGTGATGGCAGCGTGTAAGGAAGTCTCCCCTTGTCTCTCTTTTAAGCTAGCAGAAAGTAACAAAGCTCTCTTTTGTCAGCCTTGGGTTGTCTCATTGCAAATTAGAAAAGAGAAGCAAGACAAAATACCCATGGAGGGATGGGGTGGATTTGTTTCTACAATGGCTTTTGTTCCATGCAGCAATATGGAAATGCAAGATAAGGGTTTCTGTTACCCAGAGTACATCTCACTCGAAGCACAAGCCTAAGTCCCACTCCTGCTAACAGGTGCTGGGCATGCTCAGCAAGCACCAAACACAGTCACTGCATTTGCACAGAGGTGTTTATGGATGGCAAACACTTGCTGTCTATCTACTTGTCCTCAGGGACAGTCCACGGCAGCACTCACTTGGACAAAGTGAAATGGAACAGAAACACAGGTGCTAATTAGCTGAAACCATTCACATTATGCCATCATTCAACAAGTCCCCATCTCTATCAGTATTAATGCAATGCCTCAACTGGCCCAGCTGAATAGAGCAAGCTTGACTGTACTAAGAGGTGACAAAAATTTTGGTTAAATCCATGCAAAACATACTGTAAAAAGGACCACAGAAGCAAAGTAAGTAAACTAACTTGTACCAGTTATACTGCACAAGAGAGTGGAAAATTGGTTGAGAAGAACCAGGAGCCTGTGTGTGCTGGGGCACAGGACAAGCATTCTCAGCTAAGGCACAAATGCATGCCTAAGATGCCAGAAAGGCATGGAATAATTGCTGGATGGTTAAGAGCTTCATGTGGCATTTGCAGCAGCTCAGTCTGTCCCATGCAATATTTGATGCATGACATCAGGAAGATACTGCTCTCATCCTGCTTTAGAGCTCAGGATTTCATGGGCATGTCCATCATGCCTTCCAAATACCAGAAGAAACATCCTACAGATGCACTGAGAGTTGGATATACAGTCATGCAAATGCATCACAAAAATTAGTCTATATTAAAGGGCAAATTCTCATTAAATGTACATTGTAAACCACAGGGTTACCATGACTAGTCCAATGTGAGTGTCTCAATTATAGTTCAAGTCTTTAATTTTCTTGTTCAAAGGATCATTCATTGATGAATGAAAAAGGTCTCCTCCTGTAACCGACTCTGTTTATGAGGGTGATCTCCTTGATCTCAGACGTCCTCTGCAACCAAACTTCTCTCCTTGTAGCTCTTCCTTTCATAATACAAATAAACTTCAAATCTGTTTTGGTCCCTCCTATGTTGAAAAATCCATGCCAAAACACATCAGCCACTCTGCTATCACTACAGTAATTACCTAGAATTTCTTTTCAAGAAAATGCAATCTACAAACATCTGGTTTATGCTCTGACAGTCACTGGGAATTACTTCTAACAATAACTTCACAACTTCTTAGTTGGGCTCTTCAGTAGCTTTGGCCATGCTCCCGCTGTTGTGCTGCTTCTTTTCACAGCTTCAGAGACGGCACATCCTGAATCCTCCTCCTGGTTCCCTGAGTGCTCCCTCAGCATGTCCTCTACTGAACTCTCCTCACACTTCACACCTCAGTATCCCTCTGAAGTTCCACTGGCCTCTTTTTGTTCCTTCTCTTTCCCTTCCACATTTCCTCTCATTTGCAAACACAAATTCAGCTTGCCTGCTGAGTTACAAAATGCCACACCTTCTGTTCAAATGGGAATCGCAGCTTCTTCTCTTATATTTTCATGTGTATGTTTAGCAATTACCACAAACTCATCATGGTTAAAGCAGGTACCTTAATTTTCTTCCCACGATTCTCCTGCCCATTATCTTCTTTCCTCATGAATTGTGAACAATAACCATCTTCCTGTTGCATCAGCCCGTAACTTGAATATAATCTTCATCTTGGAGCTTGTTCTTGATTCCTGTATCCTGTATCTAAGCTATACCTTAGCCTGGCAGATGGTATCCACACAGTGTCGCTAATAGGACATCCAAAGCATCCTGTCATCTGCAGAGATAAAACTCTCTTGACAGATTCAATCTTGTTCCACAACCATTTATCCAAAGTGCCGCTTTAAAGGCCATTTTCCTAGACCATCCCTTTGGCAATGTTATTACTTTTATGCAAGCCTCTGCTCATTCCCTTCTCCCTTTCACATCAATAATAAGTTGCACATAGTTCCTAAGTTTCCACAGTTTACCCACAAGTCACACCTCTTCTTCAATATCAGAAGATCAATTTCTACCTCTGTTGCAGCCCCAGGGATTCTATCAGCTCTAGTCCAGAGTTTGAAAGTGTTTTATGCCCTGTGGGTGGCTTTTAGCTCCACTGAAGTCTCTGGAATGAGGGGCCAAGATTTGTCTTATAAATAATTCCTGAAATCAGTGAAATTATTTGCAGTATGTAAAGTTAAGCATGTGCCTCAGGCAAGGTCTACTTCAGAAATGGTTTGCTGGTACCATTATGCAATTACAACCCATCTTGGCACAGCTGAAGTAGCTAATGCTATCATAGGCACAGCCTATAGCAATGACATTGTCTTTATCATTTATATTAGAGTGTGGAATTAAAAAAAGAAAAAGTCAAACAATTACTTCAGCATTTCTTGCAATTGAAATGCAACTTAGTTAAGGCTGCCATTAGCAGAGAAAAGCTCTAATAAACAAGAAAACAAACAAATCACAGCAAAACTTAATCCAAGACACCCGACAAAGGCTTTTTCTGGGACTGGGACATGGGTATGAAAACACCAGCCAAATCAGAAAACCTAATCCAAACATGAATGTGTGTGATCCATATATGTATGCAGACATATAGGGATCAATCTAAAAAACACACAGTTTTTCTTGAAAAGTAGGTACTTACACTGTTGAATTTGAAAAATCGACAGCCCAAGGAAGAAAAACCAAAAACATTAGGCTTCGGTGTATAATGTGATTCTTCACACTATTGGAGACCCGTATGTAAATTGGGACATTAAAAGATATATCTGGGATTAAAGGACCACTTAGACATGACATCATTGTTTGGCCTCTCCAGAGACTATCTGGAAGAGTGATGATATCACTTAATGCTTATTGCCAGAATTACTCTTACAGATAAAGACAGCACCAGTGATGGTATATATGTAATGATGATCTAAAAGTGTCTAATCCATCAGGACACCAGCACTAGATCTTTACAATGCCAATGATACAAAAAGAAGCCATGGTGATTTTATAGTACTCTAATATTAAGTCTTAAATAGTGTTACTGAAGGACCAAAAATACCAAACTTCATGCTCACACTAAAAGTTTAGCTCTGAGATGGTAAGTAGGACCACTGTGCTTGTTTCCATCATGTTACACTTATTTTACAGCACTGCATTGTCACTGATTGCATTAGAATTATGTTAGTATAAACTTTTATAACATACTAAAAGGATGAGAATATAATTCTTTTTTCCTGGCTTAACTAAGAAATCATTGGGAGACATTTTTGCAGCTGCTTTTAAAAATCAGAGCTCCAGTTTAAAAGCACTTCCTCTGCCTACTAAAATCTTCAGTCTGCACATAAACCAGCGTAGCTGCTGAACTTGGAAGAAACGTTTTGCATCATTTTGTACAAGGTAGTGGGAAGGGCAGGGACGCTGCAGAATGATGAGGTGCTTCTCTGAAACCAAAAGCATTGCTGGTACACTCTTCAAAGGAGCAAAAATCTGAGGACTCTGGATGTGAAACAGTAATGTAAGTAAATGTAGATCAGCATCTCCTAAGGAAACAGATGTCACTGATAGCATATTCACAGCATTTGATGCTTTTTAATGAACCCGGGACACGAGCAGCAAACTGTGTGTGCGTTTCTATAGCACTGCTTTTCTGAGGGGCTTTGCAGTTACTTACAGTCTGATATTTATCTTATTCCCACAGAGAAGCTCTGTTTAATGTTAAAGCTGTTTTGTTCTACTTTAATAGCAACTTTTATGTTCCTGAAAGGCTGGCAAATACACATTTATGTTCACTTAATGCATATCTGTTTCTTTACCTACACTAATGGAAAGTTATCTATTCTTCCACTCTTCTTCCACAATTCATTGTAAATATTCAAGGCTTCAGCTACTGCTATTCACCCCTAAAGTTCAATACATACAAAAGGAGGGTACTCTATCCCACAGAAGTCCAGGAATGACACTGTACACTTCATAGAGGATAATCCTGTATTGCAGAAATTCACAAAGCTTTACAAACCCCATGAAGTTCCACAGCTCTGTTTGTTAACATTTTAAGACAGAAGAAAGGGTTACAAATTACTCAGGGGAACAAGCCCTAGCTCTCAGCTTCTCAAGCAATGGATCAGACCAGCTCCTGGAAATGATTAGTACCACTTATTCTGCAAAGCCCAATGCTGCTGCACGTTAGAAAAATCAAGAGGGATTTGTACAGCCTTGTGGACCATACACATTTTTAAGCCTCATGAAATCGAAGAACCTCCTTTATTTCAATGCAATTGCTTTACACCTGCATAAAACCCGTATCACTGAACATGCCTGTTCCTGGGCTGGAAGTGCCCTAACAGCTGCAGACTGACACTCTTCCTCTAGAATGTATTATTAAGGCAGAACTCCCTTAGATTAATAATCCAGCAATGGCTACCTTGTCCCTCTATAAATATACACATCCCAACTGGCACAATAAGCTTATTCCTTTCCTTAACCTTCACCCACACTCTGCCAAGCATATCCTTTTACTGTGATGTGCTAAAAGTCATACTGTGCCATTGCCTCCTTTGCTCAGACCTCTCCCCTTAGGATGGACAACAAAAGCACTGCTCTTCTTTACTCCCAAATCCAGTACCTTTCAGGCACATAACAGGAGGAAAATTTTGAAACCTGTCCCAGGGGACATCACCAGTAAGGACAGCTTGACTAATTGCAGTGATTAGACTAATGGGGAAAAGATGATCTCATTGAAACAACAGGACATTTGCTGCAATTTGTCACTTCCTACTCATTGGGAAAGGCCTGCTTCCTATCCCCAGGGCTGCTATTCAGCTGCCCTGCAGAGCTTGTGCCCTGGCACTTCTGCCTGCAAGTGTTCCTGCAGCTGCTTCCTCGACAGGGAAGACAAAAGAACCCCCGTGAGGGCTGGCTGCTGCACTAAGGTGTTCACCCCACCTCTCTGAAACTCCACGAAGACCCACTGAAGCCAAGCAGGATGCGGTACAAGGCTACTGAATGGAGTCAAGCACGTTTGCTCCCTTCTGCCACACATTTCCTGTGCATTTCCAACATGCAGCTACCTTCCTGGCTCCTCTTGGCAGGGCCATGCTGCTTTCAAATGTTTCTTCTGCCTCAGGCAGCTCAGCTTCTCCTATTTCTGCCTGAGTCCACCTTTGAAAAAGGTTTTTTAATATAAAGGCTTCCCAAAACATCCACTCTCTGTCCATTTGCCTGCCTTCTTTTCCACCACCCTGCTCCCATGCTAATCTCTTCCTTTACTCTGCCTGGATCTCTGCAAATCTCTCCCCAGTTTATCCCAGTTGCTCAGCATGTCACGGGCTATCTCATGCTCCCCTGCTCCTTTGGAGCCAGACAATGGCTAAACGAAACATCTGTGTCTGACATCTCCTAATGTCCTCTGGCACTTAAAATTAATAGGAGAAATGCATGTTTAGTATTGGCCAACTCCCAGAAGGCAGTAAGGCAATTGTTTTCAAATCAAAACTGTTTGCTCTGATAAAGATTCATCTTCCCATTCAGCCACCTTTTTTCTTACTGATATGCTGTGTCCACATACAGGTCCCTCTTATTTCCTTCATGAATCTCGGCTTTTTGATGGTTTCTTATTTTCCCTGATAAAAATGACTTCTGCAGTGTGTGCCCCACTGGGTAGCTTCCCATTCCAATGCATGGCACTGCTCACAGCTTCCACGTGAGCCTGTCCTTCGATGCGAGTCTGAGACCTGCTTTCCCAGCACAGCACTGCACTGACTGACTCGCACCCTTCCCATTTCTGTAATAAATGCAAGTGCAACAGCTACAGAAGGGGTTTACGACTTTCCTTTGTAGTCTCACTTCAGCAGCGTGCTAACTTTGCATGTTTACACTGTTTATTTTCTTCCAACACAGCATAAAGAGTGAAATTATACATTCCCAGAGGGGCTTTCTTTTGCTTATTACTTCCCTCTTTTAATGCATTTATTAGAGCTTCTGAATTAACAGTGGCAGATGCAGGCAAAGAAAGAAAATTTTAATTTTGCAAATAATAATGGATTACAATACATTAACATTACTGTAAAACCTACAAAGTGGAAGCACTCAAGGGATGTAGGAGCAATTAATGTAGTTAGTTTATTTACCTAAGTCTGGCACACTGCTAGGGCATTCAGAAGCAACTGAAATTCTGTTTACACAGGCACAGCCCTAAGGCTTCTTGAACATCACACACAAGTAGGATTCAGGGGGACATCAGTTGCTTCAGGCAAAGGAAAATATGAAGATGTAGACTAAAATAGCAACTTCAAAAACATCTTTAAAACTTCAAAAACAGATTGTCTCCATTAAAAGAGTGGGCAGGGATAAGATATTAGTAAGGTCATGGTATAAATACAGTTCTCAGCTCTCAAGAACTCCCTATTTCTGGTACTCTGACAGATACTCTATACCAGTTACAAATAATCTCTGCTTATTATATTGTCTCATCACTCTAAAACAAGAATTTACAGGAAGAAATAAGCTAAAGGTAGGTAGGCATAGATGTCCACTCTAGTTAAAATATATGTATATATTAATAGGAAGTGTGCAATTTCAAGGCAAAAAAATAAAAATCCAAACACTGAGAGCCGAAGTTCCCAAACATCAGGGTTGGGAGAAATCACCAAATGCCTCATTTAAATGCAATGTCAGCGTGTAACTCGCAGAGCTGCCTCCTGCACATCTGCAACGCTCCTCAACACCCTGAACTCCGCACTTTGAGCAAGGCCACAGCCTGTGCGTTGGAAACAGAAGCACCCAGCCCACTGAGTGTCCCGTCCTGTTTTAAGTAGCAACCGCCATCTGAAAGACAGGGGAACTTCATAACTCCAAAAATTAAACACTTCAGAAACATCAGATTCACACGCATATGGAATTCATCCTGTCCAAATGAAGGCAACAGCTATGCTGAGGATTCAGTACCCTTAGTTGCAACTGGAAGGGTTCAACCAATGCCAAGCCAGAGAGGCGGCCTCGGCTGATAGCTGATCAGCTGAAGGGATGAAGATGTCAGCAGCCCATACGGTCAGTGTACACCCTGGGAACCAATTTCTAACAAAACTCCAAAACTACAGCCCGTAAAAATAAATTAGCAACAAAAATCAAGCCTCTCCAGCAGTGAAAGAGACAGCACAACACCAGTTGTGACCAGAGAGACGCCTTGATGGATTTATTATGGAATTCAGCTGATCTGAGAAAACGGTAAAACGAAAGTCTGGCAAAATGGCCAAGTGAAACCCTTGGACGTCTCAAGAACGGCAAGGTACAGCAGCTGCAGTCACCAGCTGCACCTTCCTCTAGGTACCACTAAGCACGGGAACTCCAGCAGCAGACCGACACTCCGGAATAAACGGGGCAGGATTAGCCCTCAGTGACAGTGTTGGTCTTGAGCGCCGGGCAAGAGGGGCCACAGTGGTGAGTTTTTTGCCTGCTGAGACCTGCCTGTCTACAGAAAGGGATTAAACATCTGCCCGTCGATGGGAAACAGCTCCCGATTTCACTTTGCTTCCACTTTGCTTCACTCAGACTGACCCTTTCTCAGTTCTGCACTCCCAGTTCTCCCCCCCATCCCGCTGGGGGAGCAGCAGGCACCGAGCAATTGGCCAGGGGGTGTTTAGTTGCTGGCTGGGGTCAATCCATCACACATTGACACTGTGGAATAGATGTAACTGGCCTTCAGTGAACTAAATAAATTTAATTTACCAGATCTTGTCTTGCAATAAAAGATCATGGACACACACACACAAATGTATTTAAAATAATTCCATGAATGTGCTCACTTTTTCTACCTGCTTTTCTTACTGTGAATGTTGCACCTGTTTTACTTCCTGCTGTGAGCTGATGGTTTGTTTTAATACTATGAACCTGGTTCAAATTGATTGACTTTCATTGCTTGATGTTACAGTGAAACTATAAAACCTCCTTTATTTCTGTTTTAGTGCTTATATAGAGCTATCTGAAAAATACTTTATTTTTAAATCTCATTTATATTATTCTACTTTCTATTCAGAGGCTGTGCTTCATAGTTTGAATTGAAACTACAAAAGAGAAAAGTCTCCAATTTTTCAGCTTAATCAATAAAATGAGAAGAAATACAAACATTTGTTTTAGTCAAAGGAATAAGGAAATCTTATCCATTTCCCAGTTTCACAGATCATATCACTCCTCATTACCTCAAAGGGAGTTTTCCCATTGCTCTTAAACTTGCTGCTGCTTTTCTAACCAGATACAATTTTCCCTTTGCCTTTTCAGAAGTGCCTTAAATGTACAATTTTCAGAAACCGGTACAGCTGTAATAGGTCTCTCTATTCTTCAAGTAAAGTTTCAAACAGCTTTCAAAAGTAATACTTCCTTTCCCTTAGCAAATTGCGTCTCATTAAAAAGATTCAGGCAAAGTGCCAAAATAGCTATCTGTTTGTTGGCTTTTTTGGTGGGTTTTTTTTTTTAATGCCATCTTTGAGGCCCTCAATGAAATTTGTTATTTCCACAAAATGTCTACCTCCAATGTCTCCTTTACATACTGCAGTATCTTCATAAATCTCATTCTAAGTGACTTTGGAAACCCATCATTAACATTTATAATTTATATAGCTCATTCAAAACTTTTATCCAGTGAGAATGTTTTCACATTTTTAAACTGTCTTTACAATGACTGACCCATGGTAGCCTGAGACTGAAATTTTATTTCCACCTAATATTTTTCTCCCATAAAAGGTGCCTGCAAATGTATCAGCCAAGCTGCTCATTAGAACTCAGCTCCTGTATCATAACAAGGTTTGACAAACAAGCTGAATTGAGCCTGTGTTTCAGTGTTTTAACACCAAAATAAAAAAACTGAATAAATCAGATTTAATGGTAATTCTGTGCACACTAACTTCTACAAAAGTATTAAACAGCTGGACCAGACATCCTACTGTAGCTATATAGCCATATAAGACACTGAGTAATGAAAACAGATTAAAGCAGCAAGGCCAGTAAGTAGAGTCAGCTGGACACAACTTGCCACCCATAAATGTGCTTAAACGCCATGAAGTCAGCAGGTGAGAGAGTCAGGGGTGACTCCAAAGAAATCACTGCGCTATTACTCACTGGTGTTCCTTCTGTCACTTGCCTGTTCCTACATAAGCACCATCTCCCGGCTCTGATGGAATTCTGGCACATCCAGGTGCAGTTTCCCTGTTTCTTGCCAACGCTCTGCCATTTCTGAGTGGATGCTGAGGCAGAATGTAAATCCGAGGTGATCTCATCCCTCTGTGAACATTCAGCTCTGCAATTCCAGCAATAAAACTGCTCAAGTGTTAAGCCTATTCCACGATCTCCTGTCAACCTAATTCAAGTTTTTGTGATGGCCTGATTCACACAAGCCATCTCAACCCCTGCTGAAGAACAGGGTGATGTCTTTGCAGGGAAAATAAATTTTGGGTTGTTCATTTGTTGACTTAAGGGTATAATGGTTTAACCCCAGCTGGCAACTATGTGCCACACAGCTGCTTGCTCACTTCCACCTCCACCACTTCCCTGATGGAATGGGGAAGGGAATCAGTAAAAAAATTAAAACTTGTGGGTTGTGAGAAGCACAGTTTGATAACTGAAACAAAGTAAATATTATAATAATACTAATGCCAATAATAATGGAAACAAAATGGAAAGGAGAGAGAAAGAGGAATAAAACCCAACAAACGCAGGTGATGCACGACACAGTTTCTCATCCCCCCAGGGACTGATGCCCAGCCCGTCCCCCGGCAGGATCAGCCCCCCC
>JAWWEU010000158.1:17868234-17892874 GCA_035583155.1 Acropternis orthonyx
GTCCTTACTTAGCAACAACTAAAATATCAGTGTTATCAACAACTGTTCTCATACGAAATCCAAAACACAGCAGTGTACCAGCTAATAGGACAAAAATTAACTCTATCCCAGCCAAAACCAGGACAATGGGCAAAAAAACCAATAAAAGTGTTCAGCAGTATTTCTGTCAGCCAAAATGTAAGAAGGGGCTGAAGGGTGAAAATATGCTCTGCAAATCATGCAAGGTGCTTCTGAGTGCCATAGTCACCCCTCCTCAGAGCGGAGTATTCTTTCAGTTGCCCCTGTATTGAAACCTTTCAATCTTGCAATAATTTTAGGGTTTTTTAAGAGTAGAAACAGAAGGACAAAAAATTCCTGCATAACATCAACAGATTTTGGATGAAAATGAAAGACATCCCTTGTAATCAGGAACAGAGAAGAGTTTTCCATCAGAAAACTCTGTAACTGAGCTGATGCAAATAAAATAAGTTTCCTCTGAAAATCCCTGTTTATACATATTCGTAAGGTTTTATCATTCTCCTGCAGGAGATGAGTAAATCCTCCTGACTTCTATGGAGGAAGGCCAGAGTTTGCAGTAGGTCAGAGAGCTGCACTTTGCTCCCTAGGAGTGTGAAACTCTTATTCTCTTGGGAAAAGTTGCGTTCAAAATGAGTAATCGGAAGAACAGAAGTCCTGGTTATTGTCCCATAACATTAAATACAGTGAAAACACAGCACAGTTACACACCACAGAGCCTGACATTTTCATTGCTAATGTCACCTACAGCTTAAGACTTTTTTCTCCATAAATCAAGCAGGATTTTTTTTTTATCCCTTCAGAAAGAAGCCTAAAGGCTGTATTTCACAAAATAGTATCATAGTTGTCACATACTAACCACATTCATTTAATAAAAAAGAGAAGATTCTTTGGTCCACGACAAAAAGCTAATCCTGAGCCGCATGCATCTCCCCTTTCAATAATAACTTTGTGTTTATTCCCCTCTTTTTACTTCTAGTATACTGCTGATTCAAAACAAACAAACACCTCAGTAATTCTGACAAGCTTTATCTCATTCTGTTTTTTTCTTTAAAATAAATTACGAAGCAAAACTGATGACCAGTTGAGGAACTGTTTCTTTTCCTCAAAGCAGGCAAAGAATGCCTAAGGTGTAATGACTCTTCAGCTCCCAGCCGACACCATCTCTAATAGGTTCTCCCATGTATCAACAGTCTTGTGTTGAGAAGGCATGGAGGTGTTTTCATATTTCAGTCCAATTCTGGTAGATCATTCCCCTGCTCTTCCTTTACCTTTGTCATTGCACTAAAATCACTGGATTTTTAGCCAATTCCAAGACGCACAGCAGAGCAAACAAATAAACTGTCGAAAACTGACACTAAAATAAATACTGACAGAGGAGGAAAGGGGAGAGCACCAGGTTTTCCCAGAAACATTTGCTGAACATACTGGATTAAAATGGTTCAAAAGATACCTTCCACCAAGAAACCTTGATCTCTCATGTCTCTTCGCTACGCTCAGTTAGGACACAGGTCTGGACAGTTCACTGGGACCCCCAATGAGGGGGTTCATGGTATGCTGGGTGAAGAACTGACTCAAGTCCAGTTGGTTCTTCACCCAGCAAACTGTGACCTCCCTCATCCCACAGCTGGACAACTTGCCCAGAAGGATCCTGTGAGGGTATCAATATTGAATGTCTTATTAAAACCCAAAAAAATTATATCTGCTGCTTTCACTTCATCCACTAGGTGGGTGAGCTTACCATATGAAGAGATCAAATTAATTAAACAGTTAATCACTTTGTGAACCCCCACTGACTGCACCTGATGATTGCACTATTCTTTAAATGCCTTTCAACAGCACTCAGTATAGTTTTCTCCATAGCTTTTTCCACAAGCTGAGGTTGGACTAACAGGTGTGTAGGTCTCTGGGTTCTCCCTCCTGCCCTCTTCGTGGACTGCAAACAGCACTGGCCAGCTTCCAGTTAGCAAGGACCCCACCCAGACTCCCAAGATTTTGGGGGGATAATTGAGAAGGGTCCTGCCATAACATCTCCTTCAGAACTCTGGGATGAAGCCCATCGGGCCCCAAGGATTTGTGAACATTTAGTTGGCACAGCTGGTCCTTTACAGTATCAGTGTCTGCGAATGGAAAGCCACTGTTCCCACACTCGTGGTACTCCCACTCGGGATGGGCAGCCCAAGGTCTATCAGTATTATTAAAAACTGAGGATGCCTCCACTTTTTTTCTTCATCTCTGTTAAATCCATAAATTTCTCCTAACTCCGACAGAATAACTCATCAGTGCCCAAATCCTGGCTGGGCAATCAGTATTAGCTACCCTTTATAACAACTCTTTGTTTCCCATCCCCCTAATCCTTACATGGAAACACTCAACCACATCATCATTACCTGGAATCACACTAACTGTGCCATCAAACCCCTCCCTTATGTACAGTGTGACACCTCCACCTCACCTGCCCTGCCTGTTCCTTCTGAACAAAGCGCTTGCTTGTTTGGCAGAGGCTATAGAGATGGCTCAGATGAGTTCTACCCTGGTGATCCAGGAACAGAACATCCTTGTTCAAAATCACACAGGCATCAAGGAAACCACGGCATTAGATTTCAATTACATTTACTCATTTCGTGAATGCCTTAATCTGCTCACAAAATGAAATATGTGAAGCAAAGCTCTTCCATAACTCGATGTCTGTACAGTTCCTGGAACTACGGTGTCTAGCCCAGGAGGGAGTTATAGTTGTCTTTGTAATCTACAGGATGAAAGGTTTATATAAACTCAAGAACACAGTGAGATGTGCTTAATTCTAGAGATCACATAGGTTTTTAGCATTCCAAATGCCCAAGCTGTCTTTAGCGACTGTGATGGGAGAGAAGATATAGTTTGCAGAAAAAGCATCTGTTTACTAAGCCAACTCACTACCTCCACTCTACCTACCAACACAGATCATTCATTCCCTGCAGCTGCATCCCCAGATTTTAGTCCTTACACAACAGGAAGAGCTACACAACACATTAAGAGCTACTCAGGAGAATCCGTAACACCAGGAGCAAACACAGCTTATTATCACAAACCTTCTACCCAAGCCCATTCTCGGAGAAATGTGTAGAAACCCCAAATATTTTAACTTTTTAATTGCCTCACTTGTTGCAGTGACTCTAATACTCATCTGTACTGCCTATTCCGTACCTTGTAAATGTCTACCAGCCCTTACAGGAAATCAGCAAAAGAATGCCCAACCACTTTCTAAACCACCTCACAAAATCCTCTGTAAGCATATTCCCATGTATCCTGAATTAACAGCCCTTTCCCTCCTTCTCTCATTCTGCACTGTTAGTCCATTAACAACACAGCCACTTTGTACCTCCTATATCCACATCAAAACTGGAATGGGCTGCCATGCTCAAGAAGATGCACAACATGCTAAATAGTAAAGCAAATTAAAGCCCATTATGAATGTCTGATCCCAACACTGAATTTGCTGAAGCGCAGTGCCTATCAGAAGAAAGATCAAAGTGCCAGCATATGGGACAGGGGTCTTTCTTTCTTCATAGCTCTACTTCATCAAGGGTCTTTTCTATCCGTATTTTAAGTCCTGTTTCACTTTTTCAGTGTCACCTGCACCCACAGTGATGCTGCATTTAAATTTCCAACTTGCAAGACAGGGCTTGAAAAACACCTTCCCCCGTAGTGAGTAGGAGGGTTTTTCCTGCTGAAAACAGAGGAATGTATCAAAATCAAAACATAATCTAAACTGCCACTGAACACTGTTTTGTTTCCCATTGAATATGTCAGCTTTGTTTTGACTTTTTAACTAAAATCTAATTTTGCAAAATGTAATTTTTAAAGCATTAATGAAAACTTGAAATCATGGAATAATCTAATCATTAACGTTGGAAAAGACTTCCAAGTTCATAGATTCCCCTTTGACCAAACACCACCCAGAGAAGGACTGACTCTTTGTCAGGAACTGCAGTGACAGGACAAGGAGTAATGGATACAAACTGGAGGAGGGGACATTAAGGTTAGACACCGGGAAGAACTTTTTCAGCGTGCAGGCGGTTAGAGGCTGGAACAGTGCGCTCAGGGAGGCTGGCTGTGCATGCCCTGCCCCTGGCAGCGTTCAAAGCCAGGTTGGATAAGGCTCTGAGCAACCTGGCTTAGTGGGAGGTGTCCCTGCCCAGTGCAGGGGGGGGTTGGCCCATTATTTAAGGCCTATTCCAACCCCTTAACATTCTGTGATTCCGTGTCAACTAAACCACAGCACTAAACGCTGCGCCCAGTCAGTGCCTGAACACTTCCAGGGACGGTGACTCCATCCCTTCCCTGGGCTGCCCATGCCAAAGCCTGATCACCCTTTCAGTGAAGAAATTATTCCTGATGTCCCACCTGAACCTCCCTTGACGCAGCTTGAGGCCATTTCCTCTTGTCCTATCACTAGTTGCTTGGGAGAAGAGCTGGACCCTCACCCTACCATAACCCCCTTCCAGGGAGCTGTACATGTCAGGATATCACTGGGGACAGGATCCTCAGGGAGCACATGCTTTCTTGTCCTCAGTGTAACTATGTAATGGCTAATACAGCTTTTTTGTAGGCACACCTCTCATTTTGTTGTAGAAATTTGGTCTTCCAGGAACGTGATATGCAGAATTAGCACGCTTGCATGAATTTTTTGAGGCAGATTGTGAGTGTTTACTCAGCTACAGTACATGTTTTGACTTAACATACTGCTCACACCAAGGCCTGGCACGTGCTGGGAGCAGCATCACTGGGCCAAAGCGAGAGCAACAGGTTCGATGGACACAACAGGCAGCAAGAGAGAAGGGCCATTCTGCAGCTGTTCTCACTGCAGTGTGCTATCCCCTGCAGCTATCACCTCTTGTAACTCTGCAAAGAACCTGCCCGTCAGCTTCTTCAAAATCCTCTGACAGGAACAGTACAGACCCACTTCCAAGCCAAGAAGTATAAAGGGGTCAGCTTAACCAAAAAGCTTTTGACTCAGATCACACACAGCAGCAGGACTGCTGAGGCTTTAAAAACAAAACACAAAACCACCTGATACCATGTTTGTAAACTCTGTGCACCATTTCTGCCTATTCTGCTTCGACAACTTAATTGACCTTTCCAAACCTGTGGTTTTTAGTTCTAATACTCAAAGCACTACATGAAGACTAAAAGAGAGAATGAAGTATCTCAACACATTATATCTTTCTCAACACTCATCACTTTTTATTCTCTCAAACTAAGCTGGAAAACCCCTCAAAAAGGATCAGCATTTGAACTGAAACGCGCTATACAATACAGAAAGAAGTTTTCTCATGGAAAGGGGAATGTGATCAGTTAAAATTAATTACTCTACACATCTTCAAGATATTTGTTTCAACATCTAGGTTGTAAGTCCTCCCTGTAGCAAAGTCCTCTTTAGGGATGCTATTATTTTACTTTAGGAGATAAAGCCAACCTTGCCACACGAAGGTTACTTCTCTGCATCATTCAAACACAGGTTTTGGGTTCCAATGATGCCTCAAGCCTCAGAGAAACTGGTGTTCATTTTGTTCAAAATCAATGCCATGTGTCTGGCAGTCGGTAAATTGAGTCTCTCTTTTTTCCTGGGCAGGATTTCTCACTCGTTATCTTTCCGTGCCCCAAAAAAAGATTGCTCTCAAAATTGAACTTGTCAAGTCAACTGGTTCACTTCTGAACAATCTCTAGAACGTGCTCCCTCCCAGTTGATGCGTTTTCATTCCTTAATTCATTCATTCATTCAGGGCACCTTGAGAATCAGTGGAATGAAAGAAAACACTGGTGGCACACTCCATCAGACGATGGTAACTCATAATGCAACAGAGTTGGGTAAGCATTTTGCATGCTTACACACAGGCATTTAAACACACACCCACGGCTGTGTGTCTGTAAGCACCCGTGGCTGTCATTACCCCTTGCAGACCAGGTGTTACCAAATCTGACATGAAAACAGAAAAGGAGATGAAACATAACATAGACCACTCAGTGAATTAACTGCATGACATGTCTGTTGCCAAGCCAAGGATTTACATGGCAGCTCCTGCACCATCCAGAATACTGAGCACAATGGGATGTGGGGCAAATGCAAGAGGTGGGACCTGCTGGTACTTTGATATGCCTGATGGATTCTGTCAGCATAGTCAAAAGCCTGCAGAGAAAGTTAAGTTAAAAAGCAAAACTAAAATCAACCACACCCCACAGCAATACTTCCCCCACCATTATTCTCTCAGAAATGTAAACTCCAAGGAAAGTATGACTTCTCCTTAACTCTAGAAAGAAGTCTTATATTTTCAAGATACGAATTTGGGGGGAGGGCAAAAAACATAAGCAAAAATCTTCCCTTCAATTTTTCCTAGAACTGACAAAGCATTCAATCTGATTTGACAGGCATTCAAGCCTACAAGCATGTTCATAAAGCTAAGTACCTGGTTTTGTGATTTGTTAGAGAAGTACAAGTTTAAACAACAGTTCAAGGTTGCAAAATTGCATACACAGCTTCACTGAAGCCCAGATCTGAAGCCACAGGGATGTCAAATTGCCTAGAGACCAGGCAACACCATCTTAAGTGAGTAGTTTGCCTGAGGAGGGTACAAAAGACCCGTAGAAACTCCAGTGAGCCTAACTATGCCCAAATGGCTCATCACACCAACAAGTGTAGGTGGACAGGGACAAACAGGAGATGTACCTTGTGAGGTAATATAAGCCCCACTGCAAGCAACATGTAGGAATTAACAGTACAGACAGTATACATCAACTCTGCAGCTGTGTCTAAGGGAAAGACCTAATAAGCCAGAATGTCCTATCTGGAACTGTATTTCCTTTCATACTCAGGGCTTTCTCAAGAGGAAACTAATATGGACAGGAGCCAGGACTTGCAAGGAACCATAATGCAAAGAGTCATTAGCAATTAGCAAACCTAGTTTTCTTGTTAGTAAATTAGATGAAACAGCAGAATACTTGCCCTTTGTGGCCCCAGCTTGAGAGGTATTTCATACTGGGGAGGGTCTCAGCTGGCTCAGCCATGACCAAATTCAGGCTTCACCAGGTCTCCTGGAGACATTTACTGCAAAGCATCTTTGGACTTGCTTCATTCTTCACAGCACTAGGAGATGCTGGAGATCTTCTCACTTGGAAAGCAATTCTTCTAAATTGGAAAGAAGGCACAACACCTTCCCATCATGCTGTCATATTGGATTTTGAACTCTTTTTGACACTAGATTGTGTCAAAAAGCAAATAAAAATAAAAATGCAAATTGACAGCTTCTGCAGAGCTTAGGAACTTTCTTTGAACTCAATTAATCTGGTTTAGAAACTATCCTATAACACCATCTGACGTGCAGCAAAGAACAGAGGTTTTTCAAAAGGAAAGTGGCTGCTGCCAAAGTTGGCTTTTGCTCCTCTTTCTTAGAGGCACAAAAGAATACAACGAAAAAGAAATAATACATCCAGAAACCATAAGGAGTATGCGGGACCACTGTACTCAAGGTTTCTAAGAAGTGAACATTGTGTTTTCACAGTCTGCTTTTCTACAGGGATAAAGATACGTATATACACACATGCATAAATACAAATATATTATGAAGAGAGTCTGCTGTCTTACATTTTTTTTGCACAATGTTTGTTTGGTGGCAAATAAGGCTATAAAATATCTTGACTTTTTTCCAGATGATATTGAATTGGTTAAAAAACTGGTTTTGCCACAATTAGCTCTATCACAGACTTCACATAGAACAAGGAGATGGAATACTGGAGCTCATCCATGCCTGCAAACCCTTCCCAGTAGGAAAAGCCTTCCCCTTCTATGATCTTTTCTGTGTCATGGAGTGAATGTATGGTATTAAGATAGCCAAAAGTCAAGACTCCCTGGTAGAGAATCTGGCCATCCTTTTCCTCTCCTTCAGCTTTGCCGCCGTGACACTTTGTGTTGGTCTTGGCCAAAAATACTTCTGAAATTATAGAGATTGCCCACTGCGATCAGGCGACAAACATTATTAGTTATGTGTTTGCCAAGAGAGGGGGCAGCGAAGCAGTGACCAACCCACACAGGGTCAGTGTCTGCGAGGCCATTTCAATTTAAGGGCTTTCCAGATGTACACCAGGACACGTGGCTAACATCTGTCACGAGAACCTGTGTTTTTCTATCCCTTTACGTTTGTAACAGAACAAGACAATAGCAAAATTACTTGTACTTAACAAGACCCTGTTACTCAAAGCACTTCGGAGAACACTGTACAGGGGGAAAGCTTCATCACATGCTTGCAGCCTATTTTCTACATTTAGGTTTGAATATTGCAACTTCTGCAGGAATACTACTGAAAAAAGAGGTCAGTAACTGTTAAGCAGAATTTCATTTGCTGTCATTTATCATATCAGCCTGCTTTTCAAAAAGCAATATGAAATCAAGCTTGTTGAAATTCATCCATATGACAAATGCCTATTTCCCGTCTCTGCTTCAATTTTATAGTGACATGTCTGCCCTTATTAGATTTAGTACCTCCTGAAGTCAAAAGAAAAAAAATTCAAAATGGCAAAATATATCTAAATCTGTGCCACAGACATGTCCAGAAATCCTAACTGAGGGCTGACTAAACTTCAAAAACCAGGACAACCCAAGTATCTTCCACTTGCACACTACCAAAATTCTAAAAAATACTGTTACGTGAAGCTCTCTCCAATCCATCAGAAAGTTTCCATTAAACTATAACACAATATATAAGCAACAGATAAAATTTGGCAAAGTTAACAAAAAAACCCCCACCTCTATAGTTCAAGACACTAGAATCATTATTCAGCTGATATGAAGGAATTGCACAGATTTAGCCTCAAACTAAATTGTAAACAGCTCTGTAACAACAGAAAGACTTGTAGAGACTGAGCCCATAAAGGACTCTGCATCTTCCAACACCATTACAAACAGAAGCAGTGCACTTCCAGAAAAGTTAGGCTTAAATTACTAAATTAATAGGAGTTCGGTATGCACTTGGACAATGGAAAGGACTTCCATAATGCTAACTTTGTTATATATGTATATTTTTTATGTACGTGTCCTCATACTGATAACTCTTAAGAGCATTTTCAGATGAGAACAGCTTTCATAATTACGACAGTCAGCATGAAGAGCAGGCGGTGGTGGGTAAATTAAAGTTCAGCTACAATTTACCAGTCATATCAGGAGCTGGTATAAAATCACAGCACTCTATTGAGGCTGCAGTTCCACATAATTACTTTTACTGACAAGCACATCTGATTTAAGAGGGTTAACTCTCCCCTCCCAGCTCCCATCACCTCACAGCAGAGCCCACTGCCACCTTCCTTAAGCTGATTCAGTTACTCTCAATGCCGTGCTCTAAAGAAGAGCTGTGAAATCACGCTGCTAAAATAACGTAAACACAAATAAATGAAACTTTAATGAAACTACGGGAACGTCCACCAGTTTCGAATCTGACCCTCTGTCGATCACGAACTGTAGCTATTTCTTGATTTCAGGAACGTGTTTGTATTTCTGTCATCTGTGTCTAAACAGAGACTGCAGGGAGATGGAGACATCTAAACAGACCAACACATTCATCAGCTGCTCACTGGGTGCAAAGTGATGGAGTTATTTTGGTCAGTGCTATAGTCTAATGTATGCATCATATTTCCCCTTAGCATAAATGAAAGGTGTGGGCAAACTCACATGTTTGCAGCCAGACCTTTTGAAGCAATCGGGACCAAAGAGGGATTAACTAATTTCCATTGACCCCAGAAAATGGACCAATACGAAGCACCCAGAGCTGAACTGAAGCCAAGACCTTCGGTGAGTGAATAAGTTCTCCATCTTTCACTTGGTGTTAAAGCAAATCCTCTTGAGAACTGGACACAGGCATTTGGGCACAGCCAAGCCAGGTCAGCTCTTGGTCAAGTAAATGATGCCGATTCACCAGAATTGCAGGCAACAAACCGAAAGCAAGCAGAAGGTCAGGAACATGCCGAAGTCATGGTCCAACACCAAGGAACACAAGGCTCCTCATGAGCTCCGTGCAGAGGAGACATTTCTGATGAAGAAGCAACCCTGCACATTGCCCAGGGAAAGGGGCCAGGGCCACGTGCTCAGCTAAGTTGAAGGTTATTCCTAGTTCCTGATTATTCACCAGATAGTTGCCTTTGGTATCTTTACTCATTCCTACTGGAAATAGCTGAGCTATCCACACCAAACTTCTATGAAGCCTCATCCAAACAACAAAAGAACTGTAAGGTCCTCAGATAAATGATACCACGGAGGTGAACAGCATTTCTTTTTTCAGTTTTAAATATCGCCACTCTGCCCACAGCCTTGGCTACAACACGGTTGAGGCCTGCACCCTTCCTTTTTTTGGAACCTTGGAGAGAGCTGTAGGAGCTGCTTTGGGGCTTTTCATGAGGCTGAGGGCTCTACCATTTGGCCTCCAGCTGAGCTGCAGCATCAACCCTGGAGTGAGCTCACGCATTCAGCAATTCGTGCCTTTAGACAAGCACAAATAACTCACAGGCCAGTGGGTGACTGTGACAGATGGCAACCCCTGAGTGAGGAAGGCCAAGTTCTCAGCTGCAGTGAACAGGGACAACATGGCAGGGAAGCCAGTGGAGCAGGGAGTCCCAGCCTATGCAAAGTCACGGAGCGATTCCTGTATGTTAACAGATACTCATTTAAATTTCATCAGGACCTTACAGCCTCTCCCTGCATTTTCTCCTCTGTTTCCACTCACTTTACTTCTAGTTTTCTCTTCTTCAATATTCTTTCCTTGCTTTTTTCCAGCCTTTTCTATTAGACACTTCTCATCCCCTCACGTCTCGCTTCACGTGATGCACTGACGACCTCATCTCGTTTTCTGCGCCAAAATATCCTTGTCTGACTTAAGAGATGTTTCCACATTTAAACTCTACTGTTATGAAAGAGATGGTGGCAAAGGGTGGGAGGTTTGTGGAGTCAGCACACAGACACACAGTGCAGGGTTTCAAGCTGTGCTACACTTTTTTCGATGAAGCATCAAGAAGACTGTTTGCTTCTGCTAGTTTAAATAAAATGAAAGGGCACAATTCTGACCCTGACTCATTACTAGGGACAGTCTCTGAGCTGCTTTAAGCAAGCAGTGAGGTACAAAAGATCTATCAGCTGTAATCACTGTAGGTCCTGGTATGCTTGGAAATTAATCAAAGTAGCTACTGCAGAATAAACACTTTCAAGTGGTTTCAGGAGTTCAACTTCTACATAGACACTCTTACTCCAGAACAAATAATCATATAATAAACATATAATCATAGGGGATTATATCCAAATAATTAAACAGCTTATCCTAGGAAAAGTCCAGAAATAGACAGAGCTTAGAATGTGGCTGATCACACAGTGCAAACATTCCATTCAAATTCACTTTCCCTACAAGCTTTGCTCGTTTTGTTTCAGCTTCAGGTCTTTACTGCCTACTGAGGTTACTTTCACTACAACCCATGATAGCACAGAAGAAACCACAGAAGGAAAAGTATCCACTGCATTGAGGAGAAACAGGGACAGGTAGAGGAATAGGCAGGGCTATAAAGAGAATACAGCATTTCCCCCTCTGGTATTCAGCCATAACAATTTGTGGCTTGAAACCAGAGGGAGATCTCTCTTTACACCAGGCAAGGAGCTAATGAAGAACACTGTGACAGTGCTACTGAACGCCAAGCAAGCAGAAAACAGGGCATGTATCACTGAAGGGATATGCTCCAGCATAGTATTATTTCAATATCTCTTTTTTTCCAAACTGAACCACCAACATTACTATGAGCTTGATTGAAGGAGACAGGTTTGAAGACTGTTTCAGCTCTCTTTAAATAGATGAGAGTCTGAATTGAAAGGATGGTGGACCAGGACCTTAGTGTGGCTCCAATGTCCCACCATGAGACCCTACCCAGGAGCCAAGCAGAAAAAAAACAAGGTTCTGTCTCTTTAGTACCTTCCTCCCTCTTCTCTGTGTCTGGTGAAGTCCTGGTCAAACTGAGGGGGGAAAACCTTACCTGCAATTGTAACAGAAGGAAACCATCATATCTCACGCTTATAAAACCCTATTACTTTGAACACCACTGAGAGGTTCAAACTGCTGCCAACTGCCACTGTCTATTAAAGATGGGCTTCACAGTGAAGGAAAGAGGAATTAGTTACACTGCTAAACCCCCTGTATGACTTGTTCCCACCACAGAATGTGCTTTATGCGAACTTCTCTGTTCACAGCACAGAGCTTTTTTTTATTTCCCTTTTCCTGAACTGCAGGAAAGACCCCCCACCATCACAATCTCCTCAGGTTACACTGGCGGAGCTTCAGCTAGCAGACACACGATGGTCCAAAGCAGTCTCCCTCAGCTCCCTTTGCTACACATCCATGTGTAAAGAGTTAAGCAGAAAACAAGTAAGTGGTAACACTGATCACACTGCACAATTCACCACAGAAGCTGCAGAAAATGTGTAAAAAACAGGCTAGAGATTTTTTTTTTCTGAAACGGGTGTTCTGGGTACTGCAATCCCACTTAAGTGCCTTTGGTAACACATGTCATGCCTGAAAACCCATCATGTCAGAAATGCCAGCATTTTCCAAATGTATTATACCCATTAGTATCACCTTTATAACCTTTTTTTTCCTCAGGAGTCTCCAAGGAGTGAAAGACCAGCTTGTAGCTACACTAATACGTAGAGCAAAACCTGCTCACATCTAAGTCCTCCTTTCAGTACTCCCTACACTGTAGCTTTGCAGCCAAATATGTTCAAAAGAGCCCTTTACTCAAGTTTTCAGAGGTGCTCTGGGGTACCACTTAGCAGCTGAAGAGGGGAAGAGCTGTTATAAATGTGCTTGGAGCTCTGCTGCTCTTGAGATGACACCAAAGGTCAGACTTTTTCAGTACCAAAGGGGCATGCAGCATCCTGAGCTCAGAAAACAGAGCCACACATTTAAGAAATGGGGAACTCACCAAGCTGTAACTTTTGCCTCACTCTTCTAGGGCCATACAACACATCCTAAATCAGAAAGCAAATGTTCAGTACCATCCATGACCACATTAAGTTGTTCCTGTTTTCAGTCTCTTTATCCACTCCAAGCCAATCTTGTCACCATTGCTTTCAGAAGTCTGATTTTTATCTTTTTATCACTGCTGCTACAAGACAGCTTGACTGCAACCAACATGTCTGTAATGAAATCAGTTGACCCAGAAAAGAAGCGCTAACACCAGCCTGGATTAAAAAGCAAGTACATATAAACGTTCTCTCTGACTGCAGGCAGTCCAGGTTGAAATGCTGGAGCAACACAAACACTGTGAAAGGAGACTGCAATCAAGGTCCCCTCGTTCTGCACTTATGCCAGGTTCCTAAGCTTTCCCGTATTTTCCACACTTTAAGCATGTGGGTGACCTACTTAAAATAATGTAATTAAAATAAGCAAGAGTGCAATTATCTTTGCTTCAAGAAGGTCTAAAGTTTTCTGTATTTTTTTCTCAAAAAGCAAAAGTTGTCTCAGATGTTGTACATTATGAAGATAAAGCAATTTATTTCTGCAGGTCTCAGTTTAGACTCCTTTTCAAAATGTGGATATTCATTTACTCACACGAAACTTGCTTAATAATATATGCCTGCTCTACTTACTTGTTTCATTTACCTTACAGTTTTCTCTAATATGAGGAAAGCTCCTTCATAAAAGGACAGATTTTTTGGGTGCCAAGCCTAGGATCTACCAGACTCCAAAAACAAGGCAGCAGCACGTGTCCTCATCAAGGCTTCTATTAATCAGATGCTTTTTATCTTCTTTGACTCAAAATGGTGATGCAAAGTAAAACAGTGCACTTACAGAAAACTGCAAATCCATCTCAGCTGGTTTTCTCTGTCTCTTACCTGACTCTGAGCTTTCTCTTAGCCTCTCAATAAACCCCTCCTACCCACAGTGCCTCCCAAAAATAATAATCAAATCAAGAATTTACCTTGTGTTCCCAAATGGAGAGTGTGTGTGCATGTCTGAAGGTGGAATCAGGAAATCGTGAAGCAGAGAGCACTGCACACCAGAATATCAATACAAAAACACTCAAATCCACTAAATTTAAGAGCTTTCAGCTGATGTTAAGCATGTCTGGATGGGCTGAGGAAGAAAGAAGTTCAGCTTAAAAGACAACCATATAAAAATGGTTCTTATTCCTCCAGGTAAAAGGGCTTTTTGTTAACGTACTACAGTTCCCATTATAGCTCACACCACCAACAGTACACATTCAGCAGGGGCACCAGTGAGTATTTTAACTTGCATCTGTTCTACTGTTTACAGCTAAGTCTGTTCTGGGAGCAGGAACTCAACTTCAGTCCAGCACAGCCCTTCCCTGCAATGCTTGTTCACCCTGACTGCAGACACTTGGCAGTGCCCAAGGAAGGCAAAGCTCAAACTCATTTCCCATTTGAGGGGTACGGTGTGCAGGGCTTAAAACTGCTTTGTATGACTGAGGAATAAGTAACTTAGCACAGAGGGTGTGGGATACTGTTTGTAGTATAATCTAAATCTCCTGAGTCCCATTAGTCCCAACCACGAGCCCAGGATTCTCCTTTACTCCAGTCTGTGAGTTCATATTTCATAGCTAAAAGTAATGCAAGGAGCTCCCATATTTCCTGGTTAATATTTCAGCCTTCTCAAGGGTAATAAAACAAGATCTCCCTACAACAACAGATAAGTCAGACAAATAAAATGTCAAACTACTTTAGAAATAAGCTAGTCAAGGTAACAGAATGAATCTCTCGAGTAGCCGTTAATAGCATTTGGCAAAGATCCTTCCAGAGGGCATACGATACCTAATACAAAAGGATGTGCTATTGTTGTATCTCTCCTTTAAAATTCATTTAGTGCTGACAAAAAGATACCTGGTTAATATCTAAAACCTTCCCCACATGCTTAGAAGGAATGATACCACTGACAGTTCTATGAACAAACCAAAGCAGAGGCTGCATGGCTGGACAGAGGGAGACCTGTGCTGAGACTCGAGGCCACGGATCCTCAGCCCAGTTCTCCTGCCAGCCAAGTGACCATGGGGGCAAACCTCTTTCTCTGTCACATATCTGCAGTGTGAGGTTAACCATACTTCATGAAACATTGAGATATGTCAGCGCAAAGACTGCTGCAAGAGCTCTGTGTTTTTATTACCACCAAATTCCCTAGCTGAACCCGTAACATAAAGGGAATAAAAAACTCCCTATCAACCAAATAAGTAGCTAAGCTGTAAGTAAAACAGCAATATGGGATACAGACATAGTTATTCACTTGCACTGCTTCCTGCAAAACACAGACAACAGTAAGAGCCCATATTAACAATTACTCAACATCACAAAACAAGAACATATCAGTTGGACTTAATTTTCCTATTGTGCTTTCTGAATGGCTTGCCATTGTCACTATAATACAGCATGAAAAACACTGCGCTCCTCAGCCTCTATTTTTTGATTAACCAGGTGCTCTGGGAATTTCTGTCTATCCCCACTCATAATTAAAAGTTGTTACTCCCATTTTCAACGTGACTCGCTGGCACTTAAATCTATTTGGAAGGAAAAAACTTCTTTTTCTTCCACAGAAATGATTCACTTATTTTTAAAAATGGAGTAGACCTGTTAGGTTAAAAAGTTAATTCTGGTTCCTCCTTCTGCCTAGTTTCCTCCCCTTCCAGTCACTCTCACAACAGAGTTGGAGAAATTTGCCGTCTCTCATAAGGCGAGTAGAAACTTTGGGAAAGCTTGCAGTGCGATAAGGAAAGCTCCTGCAGCAAGTCTTTAGTAATACCAGTTATCCTCAGGGTACCCAGCCCTCTGAGCCAGAAGACAGAGAGAGGGAGCAAAACAAAGCCCCCATAACCCAGGAGGAAATGGTCAGCATCCTGCTACACCACTGAGACATACACGAGTCTGTGGGCACTGACGGGAGCCCTGAGGGAGCTGCTGGAAGTGCTCACCAGGACACTTCCAATTTGCCAGCAGTCCTGGCTAAGCGGGAAGATCCCAGCTGAACTGGAGATTAGCAAATGTAATGCCCGTCTACAGGAAGGGTCAGAAGGAGGATCTGAGGAACTACAGGGTTATCAGCCTGACCTTGGTGGCAGGGAAGATTGTAGAGCAGACTGTCTTGAGTGGAATCACACAGCACACACAGGACAAACGGGATCAAGCTCAGCCAGCGTGGGTTTAGGAAAGGCATGTGCTGCTTGGCCAACCTGATCCCGTTCTATGACCAGGTGGCCCACCTAGTGGATGAGTAGATGTTGTCTACCTGGACTTAGTAAAGCTTTTGACACTATTTCCCATGGTGCCTCCAGCGTTCTCCTGGAGAAACTGGCTGCTCATGGCTTGGACGGGTGCACAGATCGCCGACAAAAAACTGGCTGGATGGCCGGGCTGAGAAAGTGGTGGTGAATGGCAGGGTAACAAGTGACAGGATGAGAGGAAACAGCCTCAGTTCACACCACAGGAGGTTTAGATTGAATATTAGAAAAATTTCTTCACGTAAAGGGTGGTCAGACATTGGAACAGGCTGCCCAGAAAAGTGGTGGATTCACCATCCCCTGAAAGTCTCAAAAACTACGTGGATGTGGCACCCAAAGTTGACATAGTTTAGCACTAAACATGGTAGTGCTGGATTAATGGTGGGACTCGATAACCGTAGGGGTCTTCTCCAACCTGAATGCTTTTATGATTCTAAATCTCGGGATATGCACTAAGCACAGCCCCAGCTTATGGGCTGAGCAGGAATTTTTGGAGTACTGTTCGGCACAACGCGGTTCTCCCCTTGGTTGAGGTGAACACAGACAAGGAGAGAGAAACTCTTGGTCTGCAAATCTTTCCCTGGGCTCAGATTCCTGGTCCTCTGCTTTCACAGCTTGATCTAAAAATCAGGGTTTCACCTTCATGAATTTTGTTGCCATTTATAGTTGGAAAAGGCCTTCTCAAAGCGAGATTTTTTTCCACTTCTTATTGATTACAGCTGTCAAAGGAGACTGGAGGTTTTCTCCATCCTGTCAGCCCCAAGGTGTTTAGCATGGCAAACCAGTCTGCCCGTCAACAGTGAGGCAAGGAGCAGAAAGAGGTAAAGAAAAACAAAACACTGGTGAGGAAAGCAAAGCAATATTCCTCTCCACAACAACTCCACTCCTATCATCAGGCATGCCAACACAAACTCTTTTCATGGCACAAAGACCCTTTTAAATCCCTCAGCATCTACAACCTGACAGCTTCTGGGTCCAAACTCCTTGTCTGTGTGTAAGTACTGCACAGACACAGACAGGCCTTTCCCTCTTTCTGTTAGTGAAAGGAAGACAACAGTGTGCCATTTTTCCACCCATTCATCTCCCCATCTCTAGAGCAGAAGTGACTATTTTGGTTAAGGCTCAGCTCCCAGGGATGCCGCACTTGAGATGACAATTCATACTGCCTGACTTCAGCAATGAACTATTACTTGGGAAACTCACAGTTCTTTTGTACGTTAAGTACACAAACACTTACCATATGCATAATCAAACATATTCCCTGTCAGCCCAAAGGGATGGTCCCAGAACTCATTCCCCACGGTTCCCTAGAAGCCCTTACACCACAGAAAAAAAGGGTCTGTCCCTAGTCTGTAGAGACCACCTTAAAGACTCAGTATATAAAAATTCTGCAGAGAAACAGATTTTCTTTAGGCTTTTTTCCTGCACGCTTCACACAGAAGTGCTGCGTACAATGCTGTAAAGATGAGGGAGTAAACATGGCCCTGAGACCTGTATCCTTCAAATTATTCACATCATGCTGTGTGAATATTTACAGTAACAAAGAAAACAGAGAAACCTTCTGCTCTTCTTCGAACCTTGCCTATTGGAAGCTCTCCCGAGTTAAATATATAATCATACAAAACCAAAAAAATCATCAATAACAATGCAGAAATTGGGTCACTCCAGCTGCTGAAAGTCTGTGCTTGATGAATCTCCTTGGCCTAAACCTGTAAATCAGTTTGAGTATTGAAAGCAAAGTTGTTCAAGTATTGACACGGTAATTCAGTAAATAAAAAAATACCCTAGTTAAAGATTCTATTAGTTGCAAATTATGGCCACACTACCAACAACTACATTACCTGCTCCATTTAACTGCAAAACCCACATGGACAGAACAGCCCTTCTGAAGGACAGATATTTTAGTTTTCACACAGGACACAAAGAGTAAAAAAGAAACAAAGAGATCTTTTCTAGCACAAATCCTTGAACTTGGTTGATTCAATTCGATAGATGTAATGTTAACTATATAGAACAGATCTTAATTCCAGTTGTAGCTAACATGGAAGTCATAGATTCAAAGATACACATAAAAGCAAAGAAAATGCATTCTCCCACCCAAAAAAACAACCCCCAAACAAACAAAAAAACCTCCCTAAAAAAACCCAAAACAAAACAAAACACAACAACAACAACAAAACGAAACAAACAAAAATCCCCCAAACCAAAACCACCCGAGACCTAGGAGCAGGAGGAGGAGGCTCACTGAAAATCAAGCAACGCAAAAATCCCTGATAGACACCAGCTTCTTGGAGTGTGAGGTTAACCAGGTCAGAAGTCGACACCAATTAACATCAGATATCCAACTTCAATTCCACTTTGCAAGGCAGACCTTGGTCAAATCTTCACTTTGCATGTGTGCAGAAGTCCACAGACCTACATGGACTTAAATAATCACCTGCAATTCCCAGTGGAAAGGGACACCATGCACTTTTCTGAGTGTCTCCACTTGACAACAGTAAGTACTTGCTATTTACTTTCACCTCTATTTTCTTTTCAACTGCAAACCAGAAATTATTTTTCTTTCCAGATTTCTGATAAAAACTGACTTTCAAGTGGAGGTTGGGACTGGTCATTATGTCAACTGTAGCTGCATCAAGGAAACCAAAACAGGAAGTATTTAAGGTAAATAAAGGGGGAAGACTGACCCTCTACTTAAAAGCTTCACTGCTTCAGACACACTTGGAAAGTTATTACATTGTTATAGTTGTAGTTTTAATCTGCCAGAAGATTCAAAAGTACTTTTCCCGACAAGGCTTTAGAGAGGACTGAACATAAACTCCGGTGCACCATCTTCCTTTCTGCCCACTTCAGGGGCTGCACCCTGTGAGATTATCCCAGATATATCTCAGTGTCTCAGTCATTTGTTGCTGGGTGACCAACTGTACAGGTCCAGCAACTGTGCCAGGTGCTGCAGCACCTCTTTTTTAGTCTGTTTATCTGTCCTTCCCTTCCCACACCATGGTCTTCAACACCTTCACTGTTTCTGTAACATGACTGGAAGGACTGGGCTGGTGTTTTCCCTACTCAAAATACACAGGCTGTGCAAAAAAGTTGCAGGTCTGGGAGAAAGGAATGAAGATGGACATATTTCATGCACGACTTTGGTAGACAGGATTTTATTTTATTTTTTTCTTAACCAATGAAGTCTCATACTACATCAGCCTTCATCATAAAGATGACTTGGAAAGAATACAGTTACACTCAGTATTCACGTAAACAATACCCACATCACCTGAAGTTATTTTGCCACTAAGGAAAAAAGGAGAATCCTGGGATAATATTTCAATTCCTGCTTCAGTTCCCTCACCCAAAGGGCTCAGCACAACGTCTTACCAGGCCACCTCACTTGGAGGGAAACAAAGAAACACAACCCACACCAGCAGTAAACAACATCTCTGTTACCAGCCTGATCCATTACATTAATTGTAATAGCTTTTGCAGATTCTGCTCTTTAAAAAGCTGTTCACTGATGCCTAAAGATGAAATGCAGTTATCCACTCAGAACGTTATCTTAGATCAATAAATCGATCACAACTATTCACGTACCTGATGCAGGAGTGGGAGCTCAACCTGATGTGATCCCAGTTGACAAGGTGGCCTTTCCACAACCAGTAAATTGGAGACCTGCAAAACAAGAGCCCGTGTGTCAGCACCTATGGGTCCTTTTACAAAACACGAGGAAAACAGCTCTAACTTTGCCTTTGGGAAGGACAAAAGAGACACCACCACCCACCACCCCTCCATTAACTACTCCAAAATCCCTGGGATTGAAACCTAATAGAGAGAAACGTGGCAAAGTGTAAGAGTTCTCATCAGTATGACTATAAAGGATGGTGCACGAAAGCCTCAGACTGGCCCACGAAGTCATTAGTATGACAACACCCATCGACAGCAGCAGGAGCAGAGCAAAGGGGAGACATCGTATTCTCAGGCCAGTGGGGTCATCAATGGGATTTAAGCTCCTTTCTCCCATGGGTACTGCTGGACATCCCACACAGCATGTTTCCACTTTGGCCCACGTTCAAGCACTTCATTAGAACCGGGCAGCACTATCAGTTTCTCTGCATAAACTGAATGCTATTAAACACTGGATGAGATACGAGCACTTCAAGGACTTGAAAAAAGTCACATACATAAATTCTACACGTTCACAATATATAATGTATAAATCCAATATGAGGGGCGGGGGGGGGAGTTGGCTGAAAAACAGAAAACACAAGAAACAAAAAAGAAAAATTAAAAATCAGCTTCCTGAAATCAAAATGTTTTCATAAAACACAGAGCATTAGAATCTCTGTATTATATAATATTTCAGCTTTTTAGAAAGTTAAACTTTTGATTTTTTTTTTTTTGGGTATAACCACAAGAATTAAATTTTGATTTATATTTTAAAAGAAAGCTGAGCTCTCCCTGATATCTCATGCATACAGAAATTGAAGGGGTTTTAATGATCTAAAAATGTTTTTAAAAAATAAATAAACCAGATAAAACAGCAAAAGGTGCTATTAGTAGGACCATCCTGTACAGAAGAGTGAGATGACTGCACATAGCACTGGAGGAGACAGGACAGCCGGAAAATTAAACCTCCATTCCAGCTCAGCTCATTACCCACGACGCTCTCTATTAAACCTTAGCTTCACATAACCTCAGACCGGTTGGGGTTGGAAGGGAACCCCTGGAGGACATCTGATCCAGCCATCAGGTTCAAGCAGGGGCACTTAGAGCCAGTCGCTCAGGATCGAGTCAGGATCATGCACAACCTCTCTGGGCAACCTTTCCCAGGGCTCAGACCCCCTCACAGCAGAAGTTTTTCCCGATGTTCAGACAGAACTTCCTCTGTTTTCGGTTGGTGCCTCTGGGTCTGTCACTGGGCACCGCCGGGAATAGCCTGGCTCCAAACTTCTTGGCACCCTTCCCTCAGCTACTTATAGATATTGATAAGATTCTCCCTGAGCCTTCTCCCCTCAAAGCTAAATAGTTCCAGCTCTCTCCTCTCAGCCCTTCTTTGTATGAGAGATGCTCCAGTCCATTAATCATCTTTGTGGCGCTTCATATCCGTCACAATAAGCCTCACATACAAATGCGCGCTGCTTCTGAACTACACGTGAAGTTTTCTCAAAGCCCCCAGGACACTTGGCAAGTGCAGATGTTAGACCCTGTTCTAATGCAAGGGCCTGGGAATCAGCACTGACAGCTTGCTACCAGCAGGTTTTAGGAAAAGGGTGCCTTGGTGACACTTGCCTTGCTCCAGGAGCCCAGAGAACTGGAGAAAACACAATTTATTAAGTGTTAGCGCGCTACACACACCTCTCGCCCCACCACCAGCCCAGTTATGAACTGCCTGAAAGCCTTTGAAGGGAAAGCTTTTAAATGAAGAATGTCATAAGCAGAATAGCAAGAGTCTTTACGTCAATGCAATGACTGCCATAGTTACTCAGGCAGGATTAGTACACTTGGAGTGACAGAAACTATCAGGAATGGACAATTAAGAGTCCAGATTAATCCTCAAAGACAAAATGCTTAAAGACCTAACAGCCTGACTGAAACCAGTGAGATCAGAGAGCGATTTAACTCTTTCAAAAGGCCTACAAGGCCTTTGATGCTTATTTTCCCAGCAGGCTTCCCTTGCCTTTGGTTCAAAGTCATCCAAAAGGGTGAACTTCAAACACCTGTTTCAACTGAAGAGGATGACACCAGAGGATGTCTTTTATTCAGCCAGACAGACTCCACAGGAGCAAACACAGACATTCAGCGCTCCCCTCTTCTACTTCAAGAGTAAAAAAAAAAAATCTGCATGGTCTAATTACTGAATAAATGAAATAGATTAATTAGATTAGACAGACAGAAGTAGTAATGCCATTCCTTCCCATCTGAGCACACTCTCAGTTCAAGAGAAGTACCGAGAAGGAAAAAAATAATCTATTGCATAAATTAAACGACTCAAGTACAGCATTAGAAGATCTTTCAAGTAACAAGTGATCCTATATGGGAAAGGAGACTACGAACTACTGATTGCATCGATGTGTCCTTACCCGCTTTTCAACGCTTCTGCTGCTTAGAACAGCATTGCTGTGTCAGGCACGGAGCCTGAAGTGCCATGCAAGGTGCTGCTTCCCTCATAATGTCTGCAATCCAAACTGCATCCATGCTACGGAAACAGATTACCGACAACTGGAAAAATGCATCCAAACTACTTCCCAGCAGCTTTTAAGAGAGGACTTTATAGAAATGAGGCATGAATGGAGATCCTCTTGGGAGAATTCTGTGTATTAAAAAGGACCTCATTGGGGCAAATGTGTCTTTATTTTCATTTCCAGATTATTAGAATGAACAGAATCCCACATTTGTTCCAGTTTCAAATTACAAAAGCAGCAAAACCATCAAAAATTTGAGTAAAATTAGACCTGGAGGAATTGTTTCTATGATGTTTCTGCCTTGTTTCCAATCCAAGAAAGCGCTAGTGTGTCTTATGTATCACTTGATCTAGCCTGATTTATAATCTTAGAGAGAGAATTTGTTTGACCTAGTGACCCCTCTTAGGGAGCACCACAACTTTAATTCCTTTGCTGTAAATCCTTTTGCATTTTAGCACAGAGACCTACATAAAAAGATACAACTGACCAGGCACACAGAAATAAATTCTGAACTTTTGCCTGAAGCAGAGGAGCAACTCTACTGCCCACCCAAGGAAACATATCTATAGGCAACATTACTAAAATCTAAAATTTAATAAGTTAATAAAACTAAAATAAATAAAATTAACAAAATCTGAATCATTGGTAAAATCTAAACTAGAATTCTTTCCTTTTCATTGCTTTCAATCTTTTTGGTTTATGAATGTATTTTTTCAAGTCTGCCAGAAAAGCAGACTACTAAGGAATGTAAGCATCCCTCTTGTTGAAAATTTCTAAAACCGTATTAGCCCCATCAATATGTTGACCACAAAGTTGTTCTTTAAAGTCTCCCATTTAACTATCAAAGGATTAAAAAAGTCAAGATCTCTTTGTTGCCATAATCTGGAAGCTCTGCTAGGCCCCGTCTGCGGCTGTTGATTGTTCACTGAGGTTAACTCACATTACTGCAGAAAACAAGCCCAAAGCCTACACAACTTCGGGCTTACTTGACATCAATCACACCGTGACTTTTCAAACTCCTGCTACAAAAGTTCCCTTCAACAAAAAATTAGGCTCATGATTATGTATTCAGCCTTACTAGTCCCAGTTAATGCAAAGAGATGTCAGGTCAAAAAATGTTTCTGTCCCCTTTCCTTTGCTTGGTGTTTGTTTAAATTGTGTCTTTAAATTCCTCCTGGGCAGCAGAAAGTGCTGAAAATGTTTTGATAAATTAATTAGAAGGTTTTATTTAATAGCACTGCAATCAATACTTTCTTGAATCCTAGGAACATACCTAGTTGACTTTTCCTGTATGAATGTTTCAACAGCATTCTTAAAAATGCATACCCAGTGCTGAAACTGAAACACATCCAATCATCTTAGAGAATCATAAATAATTTCCTTAAAAGCCTTGTACAAAAGCAGAATTCCTTGCTCTTCAGCAGCCACTCCAACTGATGAAGGGAGCTCTGTTTCCAGGGGGAAGGAAAAAGTCTCACAGTTGCAAACCAGAAATCTGAAGGGCAGTGGCAGTATGGCCAAGGTCAAACAGATCAAATTAAGTGAATGGTATTTCCATCATGCCCTAAAGGCAACTAATAAGGCACTCTGTGTCCTGGGAGGGAGCACATCTCTAGCTCAAGACCTCCCTGCCCTGGTACCTAACAAGGTTCAGCCTTGGCCAAAATTCGGTATTAAAAGCAGGTCTGAGGCAGCTGTCATGGACGGAGAGGTGACCGAAAGGAGAGGGGAACACTCCCAATGTGGCTCAGAAAAAAAATGAACTCCAGCAACCTGAGCCACAGTCCCTGCCCTCGCAGCTGGAGAGAAGCTCCAACTAGTGTGACTTACGCAGGTAGCTCCCTCCTGAGAGCGTGCTTTTAAGCAACAAGGGTTATGTGCCACCACCAGTCTCACACACACAGACATTCCTAACACAACAGCCAGACAGGCATTATCTCCTCATCTCCCCTGATGTGTGAGACTCCTTACCAAGACAAGGCTTGTCACAAAACACTACTTTTTAAAAATACTGGCACACTGAAAGCTCTGTTTTTCACCAGGATTCAAAGTCGGTACACTTTCCAGTCCTTTGCGAAACATTTCCTTTCAGCGTTATTAATTGGATCGCTTTCATTTCAAGGTGGGGGGGGGGGGTGGGAAATGACTGACAAAATGCTTCTACCATC
>JAWWEU010000158.1:17892974-17918859 GCA_035583155.1 Acropternis orthonyx
CCCCCCCCCCCCCCCCCCCCCCCCCCCCCCCCCCCCCCCCCCCCCCCCCCCCCCCCCCCCCCCCCCCCCCCCCAGGACTGACAAAATGCTTCTACCATCAACAAAGAATAATTAATTGTGACATTTCTGTGGAAAAAATTACTATCAAGAAAGTCACTTTGGTATGAGAGCTTGATGGCTCACTGACAACACACGCAGAAGCCCCGCCGCGTTCACGGAGTGCCTGCGTGGTGCTGTCTGCTGCCCAAAGACAGCATCAGCTACAGTACCTACTACCAAAAGACAGCTCAAAAGCCTGATGTATCAAAAGTCAATTGAATCTGGAATTCCTCAAGGTATGGCATCCTGTAGCTGATTTTCGTCTTCTCTATATCCTCTTTTCACTATATGCAGAGATCCTCAGGGATCACATCTCTCTGCTCTGCATCTCCTGAAGCACCAGAGCACAAAGAGAAAAGGACTGAATTTTCTTTCTTTCCCCTGACAGAAATACCTCTACTCCTGATGGGCTGCGTGGTACCAGAATGCTGCAGCCTACTATTTGATAAGCAAAGGCAGGAATGATGAGCTTCACAGCCCCCCAAATCCAACACAGCCATCTAAATATGTTATCCCTTGCCCTGCGTGTTAGCTTGGCACAGAAATGATTTGTGACAATGCTATATACAGACTGTTCACAAGCAAGTAAGATTAGAGTTGAGGCTGGGAAAACTCTTCATACAAACAATCAATTCCAGCAGCTCAGAGATCAGTACCACATTGACCAGGACAGTCCTGATTGACAAGAAATCACCCAGCTTTCACCCTCAAGCAACTCACGCAGCTAAGGTATTCCATAGAGAAGAAACCCATATTTGACCTTTTCATATGTCCTCATCAGATACAATTTAGTAACAAGGATGCCTAAACTGTCCAGAGGCCAACACAGTCGTGAGGAAAACAAAACTTTACATCTGGATGATGAAGGCTGCAGGGACCAGATACAGAAATGAGACTTCAGGAAGTGAAGGTATTTAACTCCCATCCTCAGAGACCCAGCAGACTTCAGAAAAATGACAGGGGCCTTTCGCAATACGTTTGAACTTTGACATGTGAAATCAGAAAGATTACAAAATGTCAAGACAATTCAATCTTTTGCTTTTGCTTACAAAGAGCAAGACATTTATCTAAAGAAGCCTTGAGGGGTTTTGATTTTATCTGATACTTAGAAGACGTTTAAAGTAACAGGACCAGGCAGGTAAACCCTGTACTCCAGTACATGACTTCAGACCTCTGAGAGAAGGGACAGATACACAGGTGAGAACAAGGAGGAAATTAGTACAGGATCATACCTGCCCTTCTCTCCAGCCGCCACTGACAAGAGAACTATTGTGGTTTATCCCTAACAGCACCGGTGGCAAGGATAAAATGACCAGGAATTCACTGATTGTCAGTCCCACAATATCCAGCACTGCTGCTGGCAACAGTTTTCAGGAAACATCTCAGCTACCAGGCACTGAAATGAAAGAGCTGTGATGCTTTCTGCTTGCACCTGGGGAGATCTTTCCTTCTGGCCTCTGCTCAGCAAGACTGGTGATCAAGACTTCATCCTCTCCCAACTATGCCTGCTTCAGTTGAGCTTTCCTTGGTTAGGGACCAGACACAAGCATTTAAAACACAGAAAACTTCAGCCTATGGTTGAACGCACATTTTTCACTGCTATTACAGTATCATGCCAGAGACAAACTCGTTCTTCCCTGTGATGATACATAATACTGCAAACACTGAGGTAAAGCCAAATAAAGAAGTAAAGAAGATTTTGTCATTTGCCTGGTTTTCATAAAGCTTTTCCTGTTTCAGGCTGGAATTTCAGCTGTGAGAGAAAAAAAAATAGTAGAATAGGGGAAAAAAACCAACCCAGCCAAGAGCAACCAAAGCCCTGGCAAGTGACATACTCATCTCAGGAATAACTCGTTTGCTATGGAGCTGCAATGAAGATCAAGCCCTTGGGCCTTGCCTGGTTTGCACAAACTTGTGCCTGGCCCTCCGCTTTGCTGACCTGAACTGCAACACCACAGCCTGATCCTGGACCTGCCTCACCTCCAAGCACTGCATCACTGCACTGCTGGGGATGGAGACTGCTGGGGCGCTTCAGGCACTGACACAACCTTGTCAGTACATTCAAGTTTTCTAAGTCTTAAAAGCTCCTTGAGGAAAATAAAAAAAGCATACTCCCTCCCAGCTCTAAGTACAACATGCCATGAAACCTTACAGAAGTACAAAAAGCTTTCTGCAATATTGTAGAAACGCTGTAAAATATCCCTTTTCATTTGAGTTGTTCTGTAGCAATATTTCCCAATTCTTTTGTCTTTTCCACAAAGTAAATCACTGAAAATTCTGCCATAAACCCACAGCAGTTAAATTGCCCACTTGCCTTTCTCTATTGTCTGAGTTGCATTAATTACCTTCAGCTTAAAGGAAGCAATTATTCAATTAGTGCAAACTGCTCTTCACCTGCACACTCATGTAGAAACATTTTGGGTAACACACAGGCCAATTACCTGCCGAATTGCACAGCACCTCATCACAAAGTTATTAGAAGTTCAACAGAAAACTCCCTAGACAGTCCATGGCTTCCTTTTGCAGAAAGCTGGGACGCCAGTGGAACGAAACTGAGAGGGCTGATGCACACAGCTTTGAAACAGCTGCCCTTGCATTGGAGGAGTTGAACTGTTTTAGAAACCAATAAATTATTCCCCACCTCCTCCGCCAACATTAATTCACAGTGATACTGTGAACGGTACTAATGTGTGCACAGTACTGGACTGCTGTGGATCCCACTTCAGTGAGAGCTGAGTACCCTTGCACATGCACATACACTCAGAGACAGCACTTCTAACAACTACACAACGAGATGGCATACACAAAAGACAGGAGGAAGAAGCCTGGCCTACATGTCTCTCTTAACCTAAGCTTGAATTTAACACTTCAGGTACTTGACTAAAACATAGTACAGACAATTATGCCTAGGAACTTTATGGAGGCAGACACAGTTTAAAAACACCCTCTTGAAAAAAAGCTACTTCATGTGAAGGACAGAGAAGACAATGAAAAGCTGAGACTTTGCTTCCTGGCAATCTGAATTCCAGACAGACAGAATGGCCACTCTTAGGGACCACGTAGACGTGGTCAAAAAAATGTACTTCAAATGAGCTATTGGCCATGTGGAGGTCCACATGGAAAAGCCAAGACACTTAACCAAATTCCTCCGCTGACCTCCAGAGAATTTATAACCAGATCACCAGACACAACCTCACCCTATTTACAAGCAGAACAAACGCACACATGATGCTGATGCTCCCACCACCCTCCCACAAGGATGGATCACAGCATGCAATGTGCAGAGCTGCCCTGGACCCCTGAGTGACAGGAGAAATCAATGACAAATACACCCAGACCCCAGTTTTCAGAGGGCTGCATGTCAGCAGAGGATGAAGTGGGAAGGGAGTGACAAAGTTCAAGGAAACCAACTCATACGGCTTGCTTTGCAAAGCAACTCCTCACACCTCTCTGGTAACTTCTCATTTTAGCACAAGTGTTTGCTCTCTAGGAGCACAAGGTCATTTCTCACTGCACATGAGCTGAGCACAAAGCTGAAAACTCTCAGCCCCCAAGGGTCCATGGCCTGATGAAATGACAACGCTGCTGGAGTCCCCAGGCTGAGGGAGCGTTAGATAATGGGAGAGCAGACAAGGATCCTCAGGAGGAGCATCAGAAGGGATCAGTCACACTGGGTCTTCACATTTAAGCCTCCTAATCCACAGTATAAATACCAAAAGGATGCCTCTCTTGTCTCTTAATTAAAATGATTTCTAGAAATTAGCAGGCCTCCAAATGTTTGTTTTAAACAGGAACTTCTTTACATTCCCCTAAAAATATAGAAATATAAAAAGCATAACTGCCATTCTGCACAGAGGGTGCTGAAAAATTAAAATCCATTTCTTTATCAGAGTGAAGGAAAAATATTCTAATGCCGAGTGTGGTTCTAAAGATGCAGACAAGATAAACTGAATAACATAATCTACTAGAGCATAACACTTTAACGAACTACAGATATATCCGACCCCATGTTAATTGACTAACAAATCATTAATGAGCAGGGAAATGAAGGCCAGAGTCAGGAAATCTCTTCTCTCACTTCCTATCACCTTCACCAGCACACCTTCTAACGATCCCAGGGTTGCATTTTACAGGATACTAAAAAAGGAGAGGCAGACAATTCAAAATTTACGAGGAGCCGAGGGACCCTACTGAGTGCCACCTTTTTTGTTTCACTCCTCATGCCACTGGCATAAATTGGGTTCACAGACTTCTCCCTCACTTAACAACCCTCCGTATCTTGCATTTATATATCTCTCCCTGTCTGCTAGCTTTTAAAATGATTTACCAACATTCATTTCTTCAGCTGTCTTTCTCCCTCAGGGTTCTCTGTACAGTCTTAAGGGAACTCAGGAAAACACATATTCTTCCATTTAGGTCCTTAGGATAAGGCACTGCATTCATCCTTCCTCAGGCTGAAGAGGACCAGGTGGGACACTCTCCATTACAGGCATAAAAATGCTGCTATTTAAACTTGCATGTTTACAATAATAGAACTGACTTGCTGGTACCACCAAAGGCTCAGGAGCACAGTATGAAAGGTAAGTCAAAGCCAAATTTTTCCCTTTACAGGAGTGCTGTACACAGGAATCAGACCAGAAGGGTTATATTTTAAGACATAATGACAGTATAAAAATGCAAAAGTGCTTTTTCCTGTCAGGTATTTGTTTCTCATTTCCTGGGTTTTCTGTATATGTTCTACAGCACTTAAATCTAGCTGTTGGAGCCTCAAAAGCACAAAGGTACCTAATACAATATTCCAACTAAGTTCCTGGAAGAAATGCCTCAGAGCCATTTGACTGAAGGGAAGAAGCAGAAACATTTACCATCAGGTGGCCTTCTCAGCCACAGAAATTTGCATCACAAGCATCAGCACTCTAGTGCTCTTTGCAAAAGCTGTGTTTGCCGGGGCTGAAAATAATATTCAGGACTCATAAAAACTACTGACTGCAGCTCTAGTGAAGGCAAACTTTTTGGCTAACAATTTGAAGATAACTGTTGAAATGACAATTCCTGTGCGGAACCAGCCGACACTCAGTGCCTGTTAACAGCCAAGAGGCTCTGAAAGCCCCCATCTGCTACAGAGCTTTCAACTCTTCTGTCCTTCCAAGAAGAGGTGGGGGGGAAAAAAAAATGTAGCAAACCCGAATTGAAAGGTAAAGTGCCAAACCAAGAGGAAACTGAAGCTCATGAGAGGTGACCATGTGAGTTCCTGACATAATCAGGACTTGTGACACTGCTAGGTGCCATCTACAGAAGGTTACACAAAGATGTGGACAGACAAAGCAGCACGTAGAAGTCTAAGTAGAGCACTATGCAAAACCTGTTCCAAGACACTTTCTGACCCAGAGGCCAACCTGGCCTGGGGGTCTGTTTCTACTGAGAAGAGAAAGTAAGGAGAAATAGGCCATTTCCTGGGTGATATTTATTTGCAATATAATACTTAGAAAGTCTTTTTTCCACAAATAAAGAAGAAACTGAATAGCAAGGCAAAGTTGCTCCGTGTCTATCTCAGCTTCAGCATTCTTGTCAATCTGTCCTGTATACAAAAGTTTGTTGTCAGCTTTTTCTGGAGCCTTGCTACAAATAATTCCCTGACTGCTCATAGGCCTGCTTGCCAGTACCAGAGATGCTTCTCACATTTTCCCTCCCTCTGACACTCTTTCAAACAACCCATTCCAGCAACAGATCTCAAACTCCAACTGGCCTTGCATAAGGAGCAGAAGGGGTCACATAAGACCAGTTTTTCAGGGTGTTGAGCACACCACAGTGCCATGCAAAAGGCACTTAAACTACTGCAGTAAAGTCTAGTTTGAGTTGTTGAGCCTAGTTTGAATAGACAGGGGGGAAACTGCCAAGTTCCTAAGTAGGTCTCTGAAAACAGCAAAATGTAAAATTTAACCTCAGGAAAGATGCAGATTATGATCCTGGCCTTTAATGTTATAAACACTGCTAAAATACTGTGTATCTTCAAAGTATGAAGCCACCTGAACACTGAAGAGCAATAAGCCCTATTTTGTTAGAAAACAATAACATCTTTAACTGAGCTTTTAAAAAGTGACCAGGATTTTACAAGGGTAGATTCTTAGCGTTACTTGAAATGACGACCTTCTAAATAATTTTATGTTATACATCATTAAGCCAAAGCATTCAAAACCAAGGTAGAGAACAAAGCACAGGGAGATAAAAGTTATCTGCCCAAGGTCACCTGAAAATTTTTCTGAGAGGCAAGAAGAGAAACTAATTTTTGACAAACCTCTATGCCCTAACCAGAAAATCTTTCCTCTAACACTGTATCTTGGGGTGATTAAGAGCATATGCAGGTACAAATATACGTATTTATATAATAGCTGTGCTCATCCCTGAAAAATTGCAAGCAGGTATCTCCTGACTTACCCAAGCAAACTGTATCGTATAATGCAAAATTGTGTGTGCACAAATCAGGAATGAGTCAGTTTAGTGCTAAGGTTGTGCTCTGTGCCTAAACCAGAATGCTATCTTGGATGAAATAAATGTCCCCATCATATTTATAATGAAGCTAATCAATTTTGGGCTTGTAAAATACCCCTGTCCAGAATTTTGATGAACCACATGACATGACTTCCAAGGAGTCTATTGTTAAAGATGCCTTTTTACTGGAATTTCAATAATTAATCATGTTTTGGGGTAGTTTTATTTCTATGTGGCTTACCCTTTGATGATCTAATTTGCATTTATAATGATCTATTCCCTTGTGGATTAATTGCTCATGTTATTTTCTCCATTAATCAGACGTCAACATTTGCATTACAGATTACTGTTTGCGCTATTATCACACTACTAAAACTGGCAGCATGGTACTAATGATAAATATTTTCCTCAGTTCTAGAGGTGAATTAGTGTCTCAGTCTTTTTAAACAAAGGCATTATCAGGTTTTTACCACTCTTCTGAAGTAAGCTGGTCATTCTGTGGTATTATCCACATATATTTATTACTTTGCCTAAGAATTCACTTTTTTTTCTGCAAGTCATAAATGCACTTAAGTTCACCCATTGCTGTCAAACAAGCCCTGAGCAAAGAGCAGAGTTATGAATCTGAAGCCATCACACACTTCCTTCCCAGATTCCCACACACCTTTAGAGGAGTTTCACACCTGCCAGCTACTCATTGCAACTCCTTGCTGGATGTTCCCCACAATACTGCCTGAAATGCTGTTTTTTGTCAAAATTGCTTGCTTACATTTAGGGGGAAAAAAAAAAATCATCCGCGCTAGCATAAAGCAACACAAATCGTTGACCTGAGCTAAGCAACCTGATTGTGCCTGGGGCAGATAAGGAAGCACTCACACACACACACACACACACACTGCTCTCTCCACAGACCACGGAGGCAGTCCCCTCCTTCCCAGCTCAACTAGGTCCAAAGGAACACACCTGAGCCCTGGAGGAACTGCAGTCTGCACCACCTCTGCTCCCACATAGGTAGCATTACATTTAGCCCTGAAGCCTTGGCCACGATCCTCTCCCTAGATGTGACTCAAGACACTCAGGCCAGCAGGGAGAAGGGAAAGAGCCTGGCTCCCCGGCTCCCCACACTTTGCTGCTGCATCCTCGCTTACCTGTAAGGAATTGGAAGTAATAGCAGTTTCTGTGATGCTCCTCCCTGGGCTGCTACTCTGACATGGAGGTTTGGGCATGGTAGGGTTATTCTCTGTACAGGAACACTGGAGCACTTCACAAGTCCAAAACACCCTCACAATACAAGTACAGTCAAGGCCATACTACATCAGATTAATAAGAGAAATGTTGTTTCCCTACAGAAGCATCCCTGGCCCCTCAGGGTCAGCAGCTTCAAGGACAGACTTGCTGACCTCCAAGTCAAGACTTGCTAAGCCCTGCCAGTTTCCACTTTTACAATGCCAGAGAAAACCTTGACACATAAAATACTTCTGCCAGTGCTGAAGGCATGGACAAACAGTGCATCACATGCACCACCATGGTGGTAGCCATACTTCATACAGCATGAGATAAAATTCCCAGCAGATCTTTCACACACATCTGAAACAACTCAGCTGCGGGCTCCCTCTCCTCCTCACACGTCCTTTGAGACAGCACTACAACTGCTGCCTTGAAATGTGTTACAGAGGAAGCAGCCCTGTGCTTGCCGCAGAGGTTTCCAAGCCATTTCTTTCATTCTGGGATGGTTAACATTTCCTCCATGTGACTCCAGTCAGACAGGGAGGAACAAATACCTCCTCTGTCCAGTGCTACACAGAAACATTCACCTTACCCCATCAAAATAAAAATCCATTCTATCTTATGGCTATCCACACTGCACTGTCTGCCCAAGTAGGACTGTCAGGTGTGGAGTTCAAGAATAAGTGACTCTTGAGGAGGTACCTTGAACCTGCACAGCAACACTGACAGGCTGTCTTAGAAGGAAACACAAATTGAAGGAGATCTATTACATCGTAAAGTGATTAAGTCCTTTCTTACACCTGTTTGATTCCATACTTAGCTCCTGCCCCAGTGCCAAAATACAATATATTCCATTCCCAAATAGCTTTGGTTTTATCGGAAGACATAAGGAGGGCTGTTTACAGTATATAGTACATTTTAGGTAAGTAAAGGTCTCAAGGTGGCCCTCAGTGAGAACACCTTCAAATCAACAGGCTCAGCATAAGGCATCTGCTGCAAGACATGAAGTATTAAAATTTTGGCTGATAGAGGCTCAACTAGGCAGTAACTGGAATGTTCCTTCAATAACCCATTTAGAAAATGCCCTTGTTTTCTAGCCCATGAATATAGTCCCTCCCTTGAGTTCATGGTCTGGTTAGTAAAGCTCAGCAACTCTATTCATTTTAAACAAAAATAATACCTTCGTATCTGCTGGCAGATGTTGTGCAGAAGGCTGTTCATTTCACAGCACAAAGCTTTTCACACATATTCCATTCCTGATAGCATATTGCTGGAATTATCTAATTCCCATTTGGTATCAGTTCTTCCCTATGTATTCATATCCTTTAAAATACACCTTTGGTATGGCATCATATTCCTGGGGTCATTAAGTACCTGAACTGCAAATATTCCTATTGTCTACCACAAGAGATCAGAGAGAAAACTGTGCAAGGCAGGTCAGAGTAGCCCCCTCTAACAAGAAATGAAAGTCTTAACTTTGTGTGCAGCTCCAAAACTTGTGCTATTGAGCTGCCATAATGACATATTACATCCCATTAATCCGCAATTAAACACTGACAGAGACTGTCAATCTAATGCCCTATCCATTCAGCAGAACTAAATGTACCATTTCTGTCCCCCGTACCATTCCTATGACTAAAACTCTTCAAACTAAAGTTAAATGTGGGATTTAATGGAGCGGGGAAGAGTCCAAGTTCTGAATTAAGAAGGAGCGAGATTAAAGCATTTATAGCCTCACCACATCTGCGACTGTAAAGCCTGAGAAAACAAAATGACTCTGCAGGAGTACGTACAAGCACAGAAATCATCTGCTAACATCTACAGCAAACTTGTAGATTGTTTGCACCAATTCCCCTGGCACAACCAACCTTTGCTATCTATAGATGTGCTCACTACATCTCAGAGGTGCAGTCCTCCTCAGTGCTATCCTGTCTGAAATGCTCCTTGGTATCTATTACACCTGTCCCCAAAGCACACCACGTTCTTCCCTGATGGTTGCTCTTAGCCTGGCAGAAGGCACCGAGTTCACAGCTGAGACACAACAGTGTTTGATCACTGGGGTGGGGGCTTCAGATGAGACACGAGCTAGAGAACAGCACCGTCCAGGGGATGGGACCCAGGCTGAGACTCCCTGTCTCCTCTCTTGAGACTGCAGAAACACATTCCTTTTACACTCTGGAGTGCCACTGAAGTTACTGTCCAATGGTTGCTGCCATCGCTCTGCTGGTGGAAGCATTTGTGCAAGCGCTGCTGGGTCTGCTTTGGGTATAATCCATCAGGACTGATCAAACCAAAACCTGCAACTTGTTTACAACAAACTGATAGATTCAGCTTCCTGCAGACTGCCCTGCTGTCAGATTTCTGTGGGACCATCACTGGCTCTGAAAAGCAGTGGTGGGTAGTGACATCCTAGCTGACACAGCTGGAGCCAGAAGGAGACAGCTGGTAAGAGCTGGAGGATGCAATCCAGGAAAACATGTTTGCTCAGGGGGGAGAGAAGGAGGTTCCCAAGTGCTGTTCTGAGCAGAAACTATCCACCAAGAGCACACAACTGCTGTCCTAAATGACACCAGGAGGCTACAAGCTCTCCCAGGCTATGGGGATGCTCCAGGCTTGAACTCAAATACAGCATCCAAACTAGTCCTCTATGCACCCTGCAGCCAGTGGAGACAGACTTCATCTGAGCATCACTTATCCACCCTAAAGAAGGCATCCAAAACAGCTGGACTGAAGCACTTTCTGGCCTAGATGCTTTAATTTTATACAGCTAGACACAGATGAGATGATGGACTTTGATGAACCAAGCCCTGACATGATGGGATTCAGCCCTCAGGGCTGCAGCAAAATACTTACAGCCACTGAGTGACTTTGGGTTTCTTTCCCAAACACATTCCAACACTCTGTTCAGTTTCACTTCTACTCAACAACTTGTATAGCTGTTTGCATTTTGAAAGTATTGTCGAATTTTAAAATTCCAAATCAGGGATTACAAACACACAAATGACCTCGATGTTCTTTACACAGTGCCACTCCCACACAGCATTAAAAAGCACAGCAGCCACTCCAGAAGAGCATGGGAACACCTAACCATTGTAAATGCTGGGTTTGAACCTGCTCCTGCCCTTCCTGATTGCGTACAACTGGAAGCTCTGGGCTCCCTGCCCAGGTGAGAGCTCAGCAGTAACTGTGACTTGTGACAGGACTGTCACTTGGCCAACAGCAGGGACATGGCTACAGGTAAAACTACCCCAGTAAAAGAGTTTGTTGAGTACATCTGGTTATTTGAACAGCTATGCTCTTTCTCTCTTTTAATCAGCTATAAATCTTAGTTTTTCTCAGGTTTTTTTTTAATATGTTAGGTGTTTAGGAGTTACAAAAGTCCCCGCAATACTTTGCAAGCAAATTTTCACACAGTTGGGGTGCCTGTAACTGTTTGCTCACTTCAAATGCCATGGTCAGAGTTCAGCATCTACCAAACTCCCAGCAACTAAACAACAACCAGACCTAAGGTGCTGCCAGACTAAAGCATCTAAGCCTGTGGCATCCAAACTTAGAAGCTATTCAGGAGTCCAAGTTAGGGAGCTGATGTTCAGGGGGTGTCACTGGACACCTTGGATGAGGGACCACTGCCTGCAGCACCAGACACCCACCTGCAAGGAGGGGCTTGCTGAACAGCGAGAGATGGTGTTGCCAAGTGCATAAGGATCAGGGCAGCACAGACCCAACCCAGGTGTTCCAAAATTCCTGTCCCTTGGAAGCTCCCTTATCCACCTGCAGGGTGTGGAGGGATGTTCTGCTCCCCTCCAATGCGCCACCAGCTGTACTGACTTCAAGGCACAGGGGGTCTGACTGCCAGCAGACTCACCACTGCAGTTTCTGCTCCACAGGAACACAACTTTAAAAGGCCACCTGCATTCTGGACCAGCCACTTTTGGAGTAGACTGACAAAACACACACACGTCTCCACCTGTGTATTTTTTGTCACAAAAGGAAAGTAAAGGTGTTAAACCAAAAGGCCTTGATAACCTCTTCTGCAACAGACTATTAACTTCCCATGAGATCACAAACCATTGGCCACTAATGGAGAACATCAAGGAAACTAACACAATTTGTGTGGTCTCCAGGAAATGAAATGCTTACAGAGTGATAAAAGGCAAAATACTTTATGTCTGTATAAGACTGCATTTTCTAACAAGCTGTCTGACTTTTATGTGCTCAAAGAACAAAGGTAGCTACAGTACAGAAAATAAGGATGTGGAGTCAAAAGAGATTTGGACTCCATACTTCTCATATTATCTACTTAGATGAAATTTAATTTCATTTTAATCACAAAACCCCACAGATCCGTAATGCCAGGCTGCCAAGAAGGTTTTAAGCCATTCAGGTCTTCCTAGGTCTTCCATGGCCAACCATCCCAAGAGAGTGAGTGGCACGGAAATCTGCTAGAAGGAAATTCAAAAGACATGTTCTCTGATGCAAAAGATATTTTTAAATACCTTTAAAAAAAATTGTAACACAAAAAATCAGGTGACCACTAGTCCTACTGGAAGCCTATGGAACACATTCTCCTGTACTTGGACCTGAATACTGGAAAATTCAAGCTGCCTATTTTACCAAGTAGAATCACCTACACAGGGCTATGATTTTCAGCAATAGAAAGGAACTCTTAAAGCAGCAGAAAGGGCACATTGAGAACCATTGAAGCTAAAGCTGAGCAAAATGGGAACTGAAGAAAAGCTGATTATATTTTTACAAAGGGTAATTAACTACTGCCACAAATCAATAAACTGCATGGTACTTTGTTACTTCAAATCCTCAATGAAAGCAGTATAGTTTCTGACATCACACTCTAGCAGAAGTCAAAAACTAAGGATCAGACACAGAAACTGTTGAATGAGGGTTTTCAGCCCAAATTAACCAGGAAGCCTAGGTGACTTCGTAACACTTCCTCCTGGAAATCTATTAACTCTGCTTGTGTTTATTAGATGATAGAGATAGCCTACTTCTACTAAGAGAAGTCTATACTGCCAAATAAATCAGTACTTTATTATGAGGACAACAGAGCTTTTTAAACATTCAGAAAATAAGGACCCAGCCTACAACAGCCCTGATTTATAGCCTACAAAAAAAAAAAAAAACCCCAAGTCACCCAATTCCTAGCACAATGCCATACTGTAAGCACTTACAACAAGGACACAGTCGGCTAAATAAACATATTTTCACAATTAGCACACTGTGCTAACTGACTGCATATTTGCAAAATCAATACAATTCACCAGGGGAAAAAGAAAAAAATAAAGCTGTCTTTGGATGCAGATCATGTGCACAGGTACTTTCTCCTGACTGCAGGGCCACAGCTGGAAGACTTGGTAGGAAGTACACAGAGCATGGCTCAGATGATGATGTAACAGCATCACCAGCTCTCACAAATAAATCACAGGTCACAGCATTTAACACTTGTAGGACGTTGTAAGAGTCCTTGATGTAGAGTAGCTTCTCCAGCTCTATTATTTTCAGGCTTGCTAATACAAGCAGAGCTCTGTGTAGGATCTTGAGGCAAAATGCTCCCCAAATATCTGTCTTAAGGATTTTTTTTCTTCAAGGGGATGGCAAAGATCTTTTCCTCCGTATTATGACACACCTGTGCCCATCACGTTCAAGCTCCATCATTTCCTGTTCTGCCACTTCTGTACTGTTCTCAGTTTTCCTCCAGCCTAATTTTTCATTCCGCAATACCAAAGGGCTGTACAGGAGAAAAAGTGCAAAGGCTGGAGAGGAAAAACTCAAGATCATAAAAGAAGGCAGGTGGTGATTACTTTAGCTGTGAAGAAGGAACGACGGAGGAGTCACTGTCTCAGCACACAGGGAAGTCTGTGAAGGTGAATGCATTTTTATGTGCACTCACAGTCACATTGTTGGCCTCTCCCTCCTGCAAACACAGCATAAAAGTCAAAAGAGAAATTAAATCCAAGATACACTCTTTTTAAGAATTTTTAATTTGTTTTGTTTTTTAAGAACTTTATGATTCAGTTTGATTTCATCTCTTAAGATCAGCAATGTTGTATGGAACTCAATTCCTGTCCCCAAGGGGAGCTTCTACCCTCCTTCACATCAAAGAGCATCTTACCAAGATATCTGGTTGAGAGATGCATCCCTTCTGATTGCAGCTAAGCCAGCAAGCCCCTCTCTCCTATTTATAAATGCAAATGACTACGAGTCTCCCATTTGCATCTAGCATAAGACCCCTGCCAGAAATATAATGCATGTACGTGGTAAAATACCACAAGGAAAACTCAGCAGATACGGACATTGTTGGAGTACTTTGCATTAGCAGTGAGAAGGGGAAAGAGGCTGAAGGGGCAGGTGCTCTCATTAAAAACCTTCTTAGGAAGCTGGACATCCAAGCAGGTAACATGAGGAAGCCAGCACTGAGGCTCAGGTTGCTGCAGGTGCTGGTGTAAATGAGCCACCTCAGCTCACAGCTGCAGTGCAGAGCAGCGTTCCAGTGTGAGACCTGCTCAGTTTGGTATTTAACCTCCTGCTCACTCTGGTTGGTTAGCCTTGGCTAAGAGTCAAATGCCCTCCCAAGCTTCTCACTCGCTCTCTCCTCTCAGAAGGACGGAGAGAAATTAGCAAGAATAGGAATGAGAAAGCCTGTGGGCTGAGATAAAGACAGGGTGATTGCTTATCAATTACTGTTGCAGGCAAAGCAGGCAAAACAGAAATGACTTGAAGAAAATTACTTATTGCCAAGTAAAATAGATGCAGATAGTGAGCAACAAAGCCACAAATGTTAAAATGCCACCTTTTCTCTCCCCTCTTGCAGGCTCAACTTCACTGCTTTTCTCAAGACTCCACCCCTCAGCTGCAGAAGCACAGGGTTTGGGGACTATGTTCATAGAATCATAGAATATTTGGCGTCAGAAGGAAGCTTTAAAGTTTATCCCACCCAATGTCTCTGCAACAAGCAGGGACACCTTCAACTAGACCAGGTTGCTCAGAGCCCTGTCCAACCTGACCCTGAATGTTTCCAGGGATGGGGCTTCTACCACCTCTCTGAACAACTTTTCTTCCAGTGTTCTAGCACCCTCATTGTAAAAAGATTCTTCCTTGTATCTAGTCTGCATCTATCCTCTTTTAGTTTAAAACCATCACCCCCTATCCAACTGGGGTAAAGCAATCCCATAATGACAAAGGTAATTAAAAAAAAAAGCTCCTGTAATCCTAACAGGCCCTCCTAAACAGTCTGTCTTACATCTTCTTTACAAGCCTGCTTTAAGTATTGGAAGGCTGCAGTAAGGTCTGCCCAGAGCCTTCTCTTCTCCAGGCTGAACAACCCAAACTCTCTCAGCCTGTCCTCATACGAGAGGTGCCCCTGGATCATTCTTGTGGCCCTCCTCTGGACCCACTTCAACAGCTCCATGTGTCGAGGACCCCGGAGCAGGATGCAGCACTCCAGGTGGGATCTCACCAGAGAGGAGTCAAGGGGCAAAACCACCTCCCTCATCCTGCTGGCCACGCTGCTTTTGATGCTGGCCATGATACAGTTGTCTTTCTGGGTTGCAAGTGCACATTGCTGGCTCATATTCTGTTTTTCATCTGCCAATAATCCCCTAAATCCTTCTCAGCAGGGCTGCCCTCAATCCCATCACTCCCCCAGTCTGTACTGATACCAGGGATTGACCTAGCCGGGGTGCAGGACCTTGCACTTCATGTGGCTGAACTTGAAGAGCTTCTCAAGCTCATACGGGTCTCTCTGAATGGAATCCACACCCCGTGTGTGCATCTGCAGATCTGCTGAGATCCCACTGTGTCACTGATGAAGATACACTGCCACTGTGCAACAGTTCCCCTCTGCTCTTCATTATCACACCTGTCCTCTGCCTCTAGCACGGGTTCTCCTTGGCCAGCAGTTCCTTTGGGAACATCCATCCGCTCCTGTGTGGGTCTTCTACAGGCTCCAAGTAATACCTCATGGAGTACCTTCTCCTCCTCCTTACACCCTGACCTTGATGATCCCTCTGTTCTTTCTCGCTCTCTTTTTTCCCTTCCTCCTTTGCCCTTTCTGAAATGTATCTTAACAGAGGTACCACCAGCCCAGCTCATGGGCTGACCTGTGGCATGCAAGTGCTCCCCTGAACATCTGTGAACTTGATAATCTTAAATAAAGCAACATAAAATAGACAACCAAAAGGTATTCTAAAAGATTGCAAAAGAGTAAGAATATTTTCCTTAAAAAAAAAAAAAAAAAAAAAAAGCCGTTCTTACTGGTTTTTAAAGGTCAAGCAAACTAGTTTTGCCACTGTCCATAATCAGAGTGTGATAAATATACAGTGTTGACTGCCAATCAAGCTTTAAAATAAATGAAAATAAATTAGAACCATATTTTTCATTTCAGGAACACAACCTGCCGGAGGACTACAGCTGTTCAATTGGCCCAGACCTGATAACAGAAACACATGGTCCCTGGGACACACACCATTGTCAAGCCCACACAAAACACCATGGCTAACCAAGGACCCAGCAATACAAAGAGAAAGAAACAGCAGCAGCAGCAACAAAAACTTAGGGGAAAAAAAAAAAGAAAAAGAAAATAAAGGTATAAAGCATACAAAAGCCAAAATGCTCAATACTGTCCTCAATGTTAAAAACTGCCAAAAAACAATTGCCTCTCAGAAAGACTTTTTAAAAGCCTTCTTAATTAAGTTCTCCTTTGAAAAAACATTCCTCTGCACCACCTAGTCCTTCTCCCCTGAGAAGACTGCTACCAGCAAAAGCAGCAATGGCTGCAGAGAGACATGCTACAGAAAGAAAACCCCTGGGCCAGCGCTGAGCCTTCCCATCTGCTCCCAACAGGGCATTCACCCCAGAAACCCCACTTCTCTCCTAACAGCAAGGCCACAGCTGTTCCAAACAAGGACAAGCCCTCACTGCATCCCAGCGAAGCAGCATCTTAAGAATATTCAAAGCAGCATCTTTGCAAACTCATTCCATCTTTGCGTGCTTCAGTCCCCTATAATCCCCATCCACGCTCAAAGGTCCCAGCTAAATAGCTGAGCAGAGGTGGTCCAAAGCTAAGCCAACATGAACTAATGACAGATCCACCATTGAGGGAAGGGTTATCTAAGGAAAGAGCACACCAGCAAATTTGTACTTTGTATGCTCTTGAACTGTCAGACATCGTGAGTGAAATAACATAAGATATATGCCGGATACTGTATTTAAATGCCTTTTCCTCTGCCTGCCCCTTGTCTTCCTTTTCTCAGCACACAGAATAATTCATCAGAGTGCAATCCTGGGAGGTTTTGATGCCAACACTTCAGTTTACAGCAAAACGTCAGCAGTTTTGGCAAGGACTTGTACGTGTGGACAAGCAGACCACGTCAGGAAGAGCTGAAGTCCCTGACTCAGCAAAGCACGGTGGAGAATGCCTAGCACGTCACTGTAGGGGAGCTGAGCAATCAGGCTCAGGGTTTAGTGTGGGACTTGGGTATCTGTGCTTTAAAAACCCTGCAACTCGCTCCATCTCCCTTGTGCCTTAACTCCCCACCTGTAAGGGGTGACACTGACCTCTCCTGTCCGAGGCTGATGGGGCAGCACGCTGGAGGCTGCACAGTACTCACACAATAGTTACAGGGACCATGTTAGTGCCAAAGAGGGACAGATTCACCAAAGCCTTGGAAGAGGGAAAAGCAAGGACCTAAAAAGATTAAAGAGCACAGTCTGACTAGAAGCCAAAGGGAACCACACTCTTAAATCATTCAAGCACTTGTGAAAACCATTCCTTGATTCAAAGGTTAAAGCACCATTTGTCTTGCACTTTAGAGAAGAGAGACTACCAAAGAGCAGTGGACCTGATACAATCTGGCACTGCCTAAACATCTGCTGGACACATACTTTTTGTGCAAGGATGATAAGAATTTGCTGAAAAAGCAAATGCCGTCAGCCCAAAAGGATGATGAGGTCACAACAGAGAAATACTTTAAGAATCCTATCTATCCCTCTTTTTCTCAGCATAATGCTAAGAACTTACTGTAAAATGTTAAAAATACTGAGCTCCAAGATATTCAGTCAATAAGCACGACCAAAGATCAGAATTTCATCTTGTTAAATAAATAAAAACTATTTCCTTGTTTACATTTGGCAGCTCAGCCCTGTAACTCTGTGATGTTCAATTAACCAACAGCTTTGAATAGGCATTAGCACCTTCAATAATCCTTGGCATTGCACACAGAACATTAGTATTAAATTTCTTACTATGGTGCAAGCTTCCAAAAGAATTAAAACAAACAAAAAATAAACTAAAAAAACCCCAACACCACAAAGTTCGTTTTCTGGGCAGCAATTTTTTCGTCAAAGACAACAGCACAAAAATACCTCTACACAGTAGATCCTACCCGTGACATCAGAAAAAGAATCCAAAATACCTCACCTGTATCTAGCAAGCAAAAGGGATTGGGTAGCAAACTGCCTTTGAATTATCTAACCTTTGTGAGCTGTGGCACTGATTCTGGAGTAACTCCCTAGAGTGTGTTCTAGGTGCACTGACATTCACAGGAGGCACAAGGTCTCTACAGCCCTTCGCTCTGTGGATGTTTGGGGTATGGGTTTTTTCCTTCAACTGAAATTATCAGCAAAATACAGTTGTTTTAGCTCAAACCAGAGGCTCTTACTAAGAGTAAGTTCAAGCTCTGGTGGCAGCCATGTGGACAGCCATGAACACTCTCAGCTCCTCAGAGCTGCTTGCCAACCCTGAAACTCCAAGACTTCTGTTTAAATGTGGGCATGGAGAACATGAGTGCTTATACAGCCATCAAGAGAAAGAAGAGCCAGGACATAACTAAACCAGATTATATTATGCAGATTGGACACACCAAGAGTTGCTCTTCCCTGTAGCATCTCCAGATGCAGGTGGAGGCAGCGACGGTATAAACACGGCACTAATACTCTCCTTCCACAGCTTTGTGTGACCTTTGGTAGATCTCAGCAGACATCTCTCCCATCTGTGCTAAGTTTCAACGTACCTCTTCTGTCTCCAAGACAGCCAGGCAGGGACAAAAGCAGAATCAAAACATCTGCCAGGCTTGCACTACCTACAGAAAAGAGTGGCTTTTTGCTTGAGAGACCACAGCACCACAAAAGCGTTGGCAGGAGGCCTAGATCTGCCAGGCTCTGTAGTTGGCTGTGTGAGAGGGACAGATCTGACAAGGGCAAACATTTCCAGGACACGAGCTGCAAGCACACAAATGGGCTCAGGGACAAAAACCAGTCACCCAGGAATTGCACTGAGCAATAGGGGGACAACTCTGAAAGGGAAAGATGAAGCTGTGGCAAGATGAAAGGGAGCAGGAGGGCTGGAGCAATGCAGAACAAGACTGGCAGCGTATCTGGGGATTTAAAATTAGCCTTATGCTGATCTAACCAGCCTTGACTGCATTTCGGTTCTCACACAAATACCCTGACACTCTCGGCCAAGGACAACCCTGCTGAGGGCATGGAAATCAGAGAGCTGTACTGCCCCCCCCTTCTCCTCCTGCCTGTCACCCCACAGCCAGCAGTCCCCTTGCAGGGCCCAGCACACATCAGCTCCTGCTGGAGGACATTCCCAAAAGCAAGAGTGACCAGGGATGAGGAGGCCGGGGAGCAGGAGAGGGCTGGCCAAGTGTCCACTTCACGCTCCTTTCGCCAGGGTACGCTCTCACTCACGAACAGTAGGAAAGCCCCCTACATGCTCTTTTTCCCTTCCTCTGCCAGCCAAGATCACAAATCAACCTTGTCTGAGTGGCACAAGCAGCCACCCAGGCCCCAGGGCATCCATCTGAGTCCATGTCACCTCTCGCACTGCTGCGGAACAATAAAAAGAATAAAAATACTGTTCTGCATCTGCAAGGAGTAAAACATTGAGACAGCAATTTTCAGGCAGCAATGCATCTCCTTTCCTCCTCTCTTCTCTCCCTTAGCCCTATTCCTGTTGTACTTTCATGTGCCTATCACTGCAAACAAAAGATATATGCCAAGCTAATGAAAAGTCTGAGCTGTGGTATGTGGGTGTATAAATGATCCAGCACGGCCTCTGTGTGCATGGAGTAACTGCAGGAAACACATTTCAAAACCTGTCAAGAGTCATTTGTTTTAGAAGGAATAAAAGATAGCTGACTTATTTTCCCCTTCAAGCAAGAAAGAAATAAAAAAATTAAAAAAAAGATAGAGAGAAAGGAAAATATATTAATAACTAAAAGGTAAGAAGAAATTTCTGACAGGTGCCCTCCTTGCTATCATTATTACTGTGATGGATGTGCTGGGAGACCCCAGCTGCTTGTACAACCTGGTGCTATACAACAGAGATCTCAGTGCAGTCCCCTCCTGGCAGTAAGACAGGAATAGACAAGAGAGAAAAGAAACATTCGGGGGAATAGAGAGATCTGCCCGAGGTGGCACAACAGATCTGCAGCAGAGGCCGAAATCCTAGCCACAGGAAATCCAGATTTCCTACCTATACCTGAGTGCTGCAGCTATCAGATGCTCTGCTTTCCTGCAATATCTCCACAGCTGCCTGATCTCCTCCTCACAAAGGCTGCCTGAGCTCCTGATAACACTGCAGAAGCTGAGAGAGCAAATATCCAAGCTGTGGTGAAGGACAGGGATGCACTCTATATCATGAGCAGGCCCGGGTATGTTCCAGGTATGTTCCCCAATTCACCTGTAAAACCAAATGGCTTGGCAGGCTCAATTAGCATTTACAAGAGTCATGTACTCTCTTCCTCAATGCTCACTGGCCATCAAGCACTTTGAGGGGAGACAGTTCCAGAGAACCACAGAATCATTTAGGTTAGGAAAGACTTTCAAGATCACTGGAGTCCAACCATGAACCTAATGCTGCCATGTCCATCGCTAAATCATATCCTTCAATGCCACATCTGTACATTTTTCAATACCTCCAGGGATGGTGACTCAACCACTTCCTGGGCAGCCTGTTCCAATGCCTGATCACCCCTTCAGTAAATAAGTTTTTCCTAACATGTAGTCTAAACCTCCCCTGGCACAACTTGAGGCTGTTGACTCTTCTAACACTTCTTCCCTGGGAGAAGACACCAAAACTCACCTTCAGGTGGTTGAGGAGAGTGGTAAGGTCCTCCCTGAGCCTCCTCTTCTCCAGGCTGAACAGCCCCAGCTCCCTCAGACACTGCTCGTAAGACTTTCGCTCCTTCACAAGCAACATCGCCCTTCTCTGGACACACACAACGTCCCTCTTGCAGTGAGGGACCCAGAACAAGAACCAGGACTCAAGGTGCAGCCTCACCAGGCTGAGTACAGGGGGATGATTCCTTCCATAATCCTGCTGGCCACAGCCAGGATGCCACTGGTCTTCTTGGCCACCCAGACACACTGCTGGCTCATGTTCAGCAGCTGTTTACCAGCACCCCCAGGTCCTTTGCACGGAGCAGATTTCCAGCTACTCTGCCCCCAGCCTGTAGCACTCCCATGGGGTTGTTGTGACCCAAGGACAGGGCTGGGCACTGAGCCCATGTCATTGATCCAGCCTGTCCAGATCCCTCTGCAAAGCCTTCCCACCCTTCAGCAGATCAACACTCCCACACAACTTGGTGTCACCTGCAAACTTATTGAAGGTGCACTTGGATCCCCTAATCCAGATCATTAATAAAGATACTAAACAGGACTGTCCCCAATACTGAGCCCCAGGGAACACCACTAGTGACCAGCCACCAGCTGGATTTAACTCCATTCACCACCACTCTCTGGGCCTGGTCATCCAGCCAGTTTTTTACCCAATTAACATTCTACTAATCCATAACTGTTCTTAAGAGGCAGTGAGCATTCTCTGGTCCCACTGGAAAGCACCATAATATTCCAGAGCATCCTCTGCCATTTCAAGGCTCAAAAGATCCTATCATCCCTCCTAAGTCCAGCGTTCCTGTTCTGCAATCTCTGCAGGTGGTCAGAGCACACATGTCAGGGCTAAGGAATGAGCTGTCACCACACCAGCTACGCTTTGACTCAGACAGAAACACCTCCTGACCTCTCTCTCCAAGGGCTCAGGTCGGCATCTGCTCCACCACAAAGCGGTGGCACCCAGGATGATGAAGGTCTGACACACACCGATGAAATCAAGTCAAAGATACAAATGAACTCTTACATTGTGGTTCCTTGTTCTTCTTTAGCGGGGAGGCTGAATGCAGATAGTTGCAAGCCTCTAGCTAATACACGGATATTCACTGATACACAAACAATAAAAGCAATGCAGGCTTGTTCATTTTGATCCAGAGTTCTTCCCAGGTTCATTCCCTAGGGATGCTGCTACTTAGAGTTGTGGCCTTTTTTAGAAAGAAGTAGAACTTAAAAAAAATCACATATGACCATATTTAATGAAGATCTACTACTTAGCAGGGCTGTGCAAAGAAGTGGTCAAGTGAAAGGTAATTTCTGTTCTGAATTAATTTCATGAGGGCAAAGGGGATTCTTTTGCAGTGCCTTGAAACATTAGGCTGGAATTCTTGTTGGTTCTCTAATAGATCACAGTACTTGCCAGACTCAGGTTTAAAGCAAGCAAGAGCTTGTAGACCCAGTACAAAATTATAAAATCAGACAGTCCTGACCTGGAGAAGTGCCTGCTCCCCATAGCCTGGGTTACTCAGGCAGTACTACACTTGCAGCCCTTACTAAAATCACCTACAGTTATATCCCAGTATATTGGGGATGGCCAGGGATTCACTGTCAGTATTGGTCTGGGGATAAACAGATCTGTGTACTGCCATTTGAAGCCTCTGATTTTTAACCCGAATTACCAGCAGATCCTCCTGCTCCCTTTTAAGTCATCACTGATGCTGGAAGTTTTCTGAGATGCAGCCAAAAACACAGGATTACCCAGAATAGTAAACTGTATGTCCAGCACATGTGAAGAGCCAAGAAAATAAATCCTGCTGCAGAAAATCTCCTTGGATTTTTTTTTTTCCCCCCAGCGCCCTGACTGAATGCTGGGGAGGCACTCGGCAGCTTTCTGTTGCCTGCTGGGTTTCACACAGGGTGCAAGGGACCGGTTTATAAAAGCCTCCGTGCCTAACTTAAATGAGGAAAACACCATAAGCATCTTGGCAGTGGGCAGACATGCTTACTGTCTCAGATAAAAGCCTTTACCTTTGGATACCTCAAGTGTTTTGATACTTTTATCAGCCTACGCCCATAAAGTCAAGTAGTACCACCTTCCTGATCTCAATCTGGGCAATCTGAGGCATTGAGAGGCCATTTGAATCATTCAGGGCTATACTGGAAAACCTGAAACAATGTTAAAACGCTAGATTGGTGTTCTTGCCTCACCAGCATCCTAACTGTTCTCCTGTGGCTGTTTCATCACAGAATAATCATTAAGGTTGGGAAAGGCCTCAAAGATCACTGAGTCCAAGTGTTAGCCTACCATCACCTCTAAACCAGATTCCCAAGTGTCACATCCACATATTTTTTGAGAACACATTTTTGAACACTCTCTATTAAGTAACTTCCAAAAAGGGACTCACTAGTGGTAGAGCTCTACTGTAAGCAAGAAAGAGGATCTATTTAAAGGGCAGCAGAAGCACAGGACTTCCATCCAAGTGATAAATTTCTAATGACAGGGTGATGCTGTTCATTCTCCTATAGGAAGTCCCCAAAGGAGGTTTCTTCAGGGTTCCCATTGCTGCCCAAGAGCCCAACACCGATACACCAGCAGGAATAAACAACAAAGGTTTTTGTTCCCCCTCTGCCCCACACACATGCACACACACTTCACCCAGCCTCCTTCTCTCACACAGAGAGACACTTTTCTTTCAAATAATAATAGTTTTTTAAAAATTAGACAGTTTCCCAGCAATCTTCACAGAGGATAGGGTTATGGAACCCTTCCCAGGTCATGGCAAAACACAGCCTGAAACCAGTTAATACCTGGTTTTCCTTGTATCACGCTAAATACTATGATTCTGTCTTTGGTTTGCATCTGCCACATATTAGGGGTAAAAGGGAAAGAATGAGGAATAAAATGGGTTTTGTTTATATCAGCTGACAAAGATTCATTTCTGGAAGACTTCCAGGGTAAAAGAATAAAGAATACGATCAAAACTACCTAGTTCTCACCCACACCTTACTCTTTCCCCTCCTTTTTCAATCTGCTGATTGCAGACTATGGGAAATTACTGTTCTTACTTTATTAGGGCAGTACCTGGAGGACTCAGACAAGATCACAGCACCATCTCACAGCACACAGGAAAGGCACAACATTAGTACATCACTGGCAGAGAAGGCAAGAGGAATGCAAGGTTCTGTGTTCCTGAGCAACCTTCCTGCCCTCAGGGCTATGCTGTCCCACCAAAACCTTTCATTCTTCTACTACATAATTCATGTCCTTCCTTAAAGACACCGGTTATTTGTGCTGGGGGGGAGTCCAGGCTGCCATGCACACATTTTCCCCACTATTTTCTGCTCTGAGACCAAACTTGTCCTCTTCTGCCACCATTCTCCAATATTTCTCATGTGCCCTTCTCACCTTCACTCCAGTCATTTCCTTGTCTCCTGCCTCTTCTGCTCAGCTTTGATCCTGTGCTGCTCTATGCACTTCGAATGACCTCAGAAAGCTTGCCCTCTACCCTCTTGAGGTTGTTCCTTTTGTGTAATACTCTTCTTTTCAAGAGTCTAATTTGCAGAACAGCTGAGCTACCACCACTCTAAGCAGGTTTCCAGGGGAGCTGGTGGGTGCTCAATGCTTCAGGAAAAAAAAAAAAAACATTTCATTTGTTCAACTACATAAGCAAAGGCAGAGTCCAGCTTAATAACTTCAGTGTGGTTAATTTCTGTCTGCATGCTTGACTGGGAGCCAGAACTCCCATTCAGTTCCTTCCTTTGCCACTGTCTTACTGATTCCGGGTAACCACCTGAACTTTTCTTCCTCAGTTTCATCTCTAAAACCAAGGCAATTGCACTTCTGTCACAGAACTGCTGCAGATTTAACTCATTTGAGCTCACAGTGCTCTTTAAGTTCTTCAGATCAAGAGTTCTGGAAATTACACGCTGCTACACAGTTATAGGAGACATGCTTTTGCATGACCACGAGATGAAGAGCAATCAATCACTGAGGGAAATGGTGCTCTCTTGACACTCCTGTCCCTTAACATTTTCCACTTGGAATACAGTCTTGTCCACATTTCATTTCTATCCTCTGCTTTCCCTCTCTTGCTGTTGGAAACAGGCATCTAGGTACAGCCTTTCTGATTATAGCAAAAAAAGTCCTCACTTCACACTGACCTACTATGCCCAACAGCCTTTACCATCAATCCAATCATCCAAGGAAACCCTGGAAAGCACTGCTTGTGACACCACTATCAGGGAAATAAGCAACAGTCCCAGCAGCCACAGGGCAGAAAGCCACATAAACAAATCAAATTACAGTTTCCACTGTGCATATTTAAAAAAAAAAAAAAAAAGAACATTCCTGAAAATCCTTATGCCTGAGCCAAATTTCATGCCTATGGGATGATTCTGCAATGCAACGAGACTACCCAGAAATTTAAAGTTGTTACTGTGATGTATAATTACCTGAATTTCAGCTTTGGTATTGTGATTCCTACAAGGCTGCTTCTCTCACACACACACAAACCCAGAGACAAACCAGGCCTGACCACTGGTTTCCATACCCTGCCCTCTGCAAACTCAAGAACAGCTTCCATTAACATGTAGTAGAAGTCCACATCCATGTCCCAAATGTATTTCCTTGGGAAAGAGTACTTGAAGGAAGAACAGCTAAAAAAAAAAACCCACCTGAGTCACATGACATCTCAAATGTTTGTCAGCATTATGGTTGTTGGATTTAAACAAGAAACATACTGCAAGCTTCTTCCTAGCTGCCTGCTTTTGGCAAACTTCACCTGGGCTAGTTTCTGTGCCTTTCTCCTTTCCTGCTGTTTGTAACCACAGACGGTGATGAGCTGAACCCTCTTTTTGATGCAGATACAGCTTCATTTCTGTGTCAGTAAGGTCACTTGCATCTCCTCAGTCTTGTATCTCAAGGGCTTCAATTAATCATTGCCAG